>CM057813.1:123255478-123855478 GCA_030067965.1 Latrodectus elegans
AATTAAACGCTATCATGCATAATAAGAATGGGTACTCTTTGTCCTCCACGTTAAGAAATTTCACATACAAACTCCTAATACACACACACACGCATATAGTATAAAGAGAGATATATATATATATATATATATATATACATATATATATATGTATATGTGTATATATATATATATATATGTATATGTATATATATATATATTATATATATGTATATATATATATATGTATACATATTATTAAGATATATATATATATATATATATATATATATATATATATAGTATATATATATATATATATATATATATATATATATATATATATATATATATATATATATATATATATATATATATATATATATACAATGAATTGGAAAACATTTGAAATATATTTAAAAAAGTAAAGCATTTTTTTTAGTATACTCTTAAATTTCAAGATATACTTGACTTCTTTTATTAGGCAAAATATTTATCATAAATAATTAATAAAAAGTGCAGTGTTTAAGTTATTTCTAAAATAATTTATTCCATGTTCTGCATGCATAAATTTTTTAAACCATACTCTTATATGTGGAGAAAATATTTTAAATGAAACAAAACGATTTTATACACAAAGATCTTTATTGCAATTTGAAATTGTAATCTATTTGAAGATGTAACTAAAATGTATTTAAAAAGGATACCAAAAATATTTTTTTATTAAAATAGGAAGTCAATAGGAAAATACATTTACATAGATACTATAAATATTACAGTTATCTACATATAATAATACAATATTAGACCACAAAAACCATTGTTCTAATTACAGAAAAATTTAGTATATTCTGTCAAAGTACAATGCAAGTAGTGAGTGTGATGCTGAGCTGGCGCAGATGATGTTTAGACCATAAATGTGTGCCCATAAAAATTCCTACCCTTTTAGTAAACAATTGGTCTGCAGCGCCACCATTAAATTCCCACCCCCTTTAAAAATAATAAGTGTCAACCTCCCCATTAAATCTCCCACCCCTTTAAAAACAAATGGCTCGCAGCGCCACCAGGTATTAAATTTCCACCCCTTTTAAAAACAATGGTGTAAAAAGCCCTACACAAATTTCAACCCACTTTAAGAACAATGGCCCAAAACCCCATGTTAAAATTTCCCCACCCCTTTAAAAACAATGGGTGATAACCTCCCCACAAATCTGAAACCACTTTAGAAAGTAATGGCTCTCAAATCCCCCATTAAAACCCCACCCACTTTTAGAAAGTGTAATGGTTCTCAACCCGCCATTAAATATTCACCCCCTTTAAAAACAATGGCTATAAAATTCCCATAAAATCAACTGCACCCACTTGTAGAAATTAATGGCTCTATTTTTATCCATTAAATTTCCACCCCCTTTTAAAAACAATGGTGTTAAAACCGACCATTAAACTCCCAAACTCCACTGTTAGAAACCTGTTTCAACTATGATAAATTCTCTGACGCTGTGACGCAACTTTTTAGAAGAATTCAATGCACCACGATGAATTAAAAAACTTCTAGGGATTTTTGCACTTGAAAGAAAACTCTTGGCAGCATATAAAGAAACAAAATGATGACTGAAGGGTCTGAGTTATAAATGCAATTGTTCATAAGAAAGAAGATACAAGAAATAGATGAAGAAATGGAGTAATTTTGAACCTTCGCTGTCTAAAGTTCTGCTTTGATTTAAAAGAATGCTTAAAGTTATATTCAAACGATAAAATTTGTATCTCAAAATAGAAGGTAAGTTTGATATAAGCATTACAAAGTATGCGATATATTGAAATGCACCTGCCTTTAATATTGACTTCTCTGGTTGAAAAAATATCTGGTCGAGAGTGACTTGATACTTCATAAACATACGCAAAAGTATGGGAGGGGAAAATTATACATCTTTAAATAGCCTCTTCAAACTATTAAAAAATTGTTTATTTTTGTATTGCATAGGTGACTGTGAGCCAAGGTATGAATACCAATCTCTCCAATATATGTCGCTTGGTCATCTTTTCCTGATAGGGCAATCTTATTTACTTGTATGGAATGGATCTCATGCTTTCGTGCTCCTGATGAGATTCATGGTCCTGTGCTGTACTTTTGCTTGAATAGGGCAGTCCTTGTAGTCCTCGAAGGTTATCCTGTTTTTCACGACGTGCACTTCTTGACTCCTTTCTGACTTTTCACTCAAGTCAACTCCCTCAGTTTTACAGGCATACATCTTAGATCTCAATCCGACGAACCTCCTCCAAGATCTTCCCTGCATTTTCTATCTTTCATCTCTCCCCAATACCTTCTTTGTTGACACGTGGCATGCCGTACCTATTACCTTCAACATAATCAGATGTGCATCAAAGTAGTCAAGTATCTCTTTCATATCCCTCATAAAAGTCCTTTGGTCTGTATGTTCATAGATGTAACTAAGTCAGTGTCCATGTACAATAGCAGCATGATATTGTCCCCATATTTAGGCTTCATCAACGTTACAGTAAATAGAAAAGTCGTCAGCATCAGGATGCTTCGATGAGGATCTGAAGAATATACCTCATGTACCGATTTGTATATAGGCTTATTAAAGACCACTTTCAATTGTTCATACATGCACAGCGGCTAAATTTCTTCATCAAAGATGGTCTCGCCTCTTGAAGCTGGGCTTAGCAAAATCCAGCTTCTCTGCCTTCTGAGGATCGTGTGCACACTGGCTGGATATTCGAGCCGCTTCCTGATATTTCTTCCAACGTCTTGCCAAAGCACCGAGTTGTTCATAAGTTTGTATAAGTCTTTCTCAAAGTCATTGGCTGCCTTTGTCCTCATTTCCGTGTTTAAGTCTATGTACTTCTTCAACCAAGGAGATCTGCTGAAACCTGGTCCAACACTTTATGCACCTTTTGATCTTAATCCCCAAATGCAGCAGTTGCTTCAAAACCCTGTAATGAAACCGCGTGGTAATAATGCTCTTTGTTATAGAGCGTCGTCAGCAGTTTCCTGACTGTTTTGAGCCATCGGGCACCCTGCTCTCAGGTGCATGGAGGTAGGTCTGAATGTGGAGGTTGTGCAGATGCCGGGTACTCTAAGTCGCAATCCACGATGTAATCCTTTGTCTGAGTCATCCGCTACTTGGGGCACATCTGACACAGTGCTCCACCGGAAGCCACCGTGTGGTAGGTATTGACTCATGGCCCATCCATAGAGGCGTTGTTACAGCATCAAGGTACATCAGGTAGCTTGGACTTCTTGTTCTCGTCATAGTCCTTCATGTACTTGAGCTGTTCGCCCTGGCATATCGGTTACAAAGCACTGAGAGATGCCTCCTCTGGTCCCCTCTTCCAGCATGAGTATCATGCCATAGTCTGTCAACAGCCTCCTGGCTCGACTCCTCCGTGGTTTTGGAGCATGGCATCCCAGGAGAGTCCGGGTGCGGGTGAAGTACCATGCTGGATCCAACTTATAGGTCCTTTTAGGGAACCAGACATCTCTAAAAGTGTTCCATGATGTCGGCTAGTATGAGTACATCAGTCTTCACCATACAAATCGGAATATTCACCGCAATGTCACTCCTTTTAATGTTGAAGGTTTCTCCATACCGTTTTGGCGTGCTTCGTCAGTCCTCATCCGCTTTATGTGTGACTCTATTTAATTGGTTGTAGAAGTCTTCTGTGGAGTGCAGCTCTGGCTTCTTCGCATTTGTCCTACCACGAGGTCCATGTAATCGTATGGATAGACGCCTTTCGGGTGCAGTACTTGGCTGTCTCCTGAACTCTTTTTACGTTTTTTTCGCAAGACTGTCTGGAGCTAGCGACCGCCATGAACTTGAACGAGTCAGAGAAACCTTCGCTAACTTTATGCCAGGCAACCTTTACTTTCTTCCCATCTTTCCTACATCTAACATCTTGCCCTGACCTCCTTGCTGAACGCAACGAAATGTACTCTCCTCGTTGTTCAGGAATGACATCAATAATGTCCCCTTCCTCCCCCACCGAGCCTCTCTTTATGAAGAGATGGGCGTCGTAGCCAGACAGGTTGTGTATGAACACCCTTGCAGAATGGAACGAAGGCTCTTTGGTACTTTAGGGCTTGCAAAAGCGTTGTGGAGCAGGTCCTCTGTAGTTCGGATTCACATCTTTGCCGGATCACCGAGGAAAGATGGTCATGATCTCTGACTCTCTTTCGGAGAGTCTGGTCTACATCCGAAGGTGAATAGGGGAGGGTCTCCTTCCTGATATCTCTTCTTGCGTCACAGATATGACAAACATGGGTCCTTTGGAAATGCTCTTCATCTGCAGTGGTCATTTTAATAGGTTGCTTCTTATCATAAATATTCTTTATCGCTAGCGCCTCAGCCTTCACTGTATCAAAGAACAGTTTGGTGGCATTGGGTCCTCTGTACGTGATTGGTGCCTTATAGTCTGCGTGTTTATATTTGATGTAGACAGTGAAGCTCATAGGCTCGTGCTTTTGATACTTATGCAAGAAGGATGCGTCTTTATCGGGATGGCAGGTGTTTATCTTGTTTGTCAAGCACTCGAAGTCTCCGTACATCACAAAGGGTACTCATAATGACCTTTGGTAGTTTTTGAACCTCAGAGATTCGTATTCCTTAGGCATTACAATCTTTACTGGCGTATTCTTCCTACAATCCGTTTCATGTTTTTGCAGATCTTCCTCAGAGTGATAAAATAACAGGCATCTTTCACAGGGATATACTCTTTTATCATGTTTAGTTAATTGAGCACTTATTAATTTCGATATGTCTTTATCCCAACAGTAATGACTGTTTCCTTCCTGATTCTTCGTGTACAGCAAATTGACGTGTTTGTCTTCCTTATTTTTAGTGATTCTCAATGGGTAAATGTCATTACCTTCGTATGAATATATGTTCACCGATATGTCATTCAACTTCTCGAACCTGTTAAATACTCTGTCTTCCATCTTTACTGGAAACTCAATGCCTTCGAACTTTAGCTCATTCTCATATGGCTTATACTTCGTGACTCTTTGGGCATCTTTTTCCGCTGAGTGCAGTGCAGAGAGTATTGCCCACATGAAACACTTATTATCCTCATTTTGTACGTTAATGACTGCTTTTTTAGCCTTAATTCTTTTGGGCAGATCAATGTAGGATGCCCCTCTCAGCGGATTGTATTTATTGATCCTAACTTCAAGGCTTTTGATTCTGGCAAGCGTCCACCCTGAGCCCCTTGCCACAAACTCCTCCATTTCTGTCAGTAACTTTTGGATAACTGATCTGTAATAATCAATCAAATCAGTGGATTCAAAGATGACTTCATTTTGTGTTTTGAAGTTCATCTCCATTTCTTCCACCCCTTTTTGATAGTCGCAAAGGAACTTAAAGTTGACCTTCAGACCATGTAGCCTCTTCAGATGTTTGGTGATGAGACCCCGAACAAGTGGTGAAACATCATTCAAAAAGTCTTTGGGAAGCATCAGATTGTGTTCGTTTGGGATGTCGTACGTCTTCAGCCGAGACTTAAATGCCGTCTCAACTTCAAGGGGAGTATATAGCCTTCTCTCTCGCGCATCTGAAAACAGGTCGGAATCGAATTTGAAGTGGCAGTTGAACAATACACTTTCAATGTACGCTATGATGTCTGCCTTCCTTCCTAACGTGGAATAACCTGCAATGCCACGCGTCCGACAAAAATCACGTAGTTGCTTGATGGTCATGTGATGCAGGCTCTGTATGTTGTCAAAGTCATCTCTGTGGTCCTCCTGAGAGGCCTTCTTTGGTTTATAGATTTGATGGGCCTTAGTTTACAAGTGCTTATCTATGCTTGATTCCTTAAATAACTTACCACAACACCTGATTTTACGCCCCCTCTTTTTCTTTTGCTTGCTGAACAGGTCATCGTGAAAACTGGGAAAGCCGTTATGATTCGTTGAGTATGAATCAAGGCGATGAATGAGGGCGATCAGTTCCGTTTTTAAGCTTCGAGTATCCTAGAATATTATGTTCCCGACAGTAGTCTCGCAACTGTCGAACGGTTTTAGATTCCATCTTTATTATCTCTCTCTATATATATATCTCGTTTCTTTAAATACTTAAAATATTGATCATTCAATTTTAATGGTGCCTGCTTGTTGAGAGGATCGTTGTTCTGTTCTCTTATTTCGTAAAAGCTACCCTTCACATCTGAGGAGCAGCTTTTACTTTCATAGAACTTTTTCAGATTTTTCTCCTCCCAATTGACAAAGTGCGTAAGATATTAAAGAAGTTAAAAGGAATACTTTTAATAATAAATGTCAGATGAAATGATGGAAATATTAAGACACTTTGATCTAGACAACAAAGTGCCTTCAACTCAAAAGTGTGAGCACGAATATATAACAAAAGATGATTATGAATTTTACGTGTGTATGACATGTCATGAAGAGCTGAGATACAATCCTAATAAACGTCCTCTAGATGGAAAGCAATTATATTTGATGATGAAGATGCAACAGAGGAGCCAAAGCAGAGTGAAAAATCTTACTAAATGGTTAAAAGGGTTTAATATCCCCTTAGAAGATGAGATTTTGGTTGAGTTTCTTAAATTTATCCATAAATATGAAGAATTGTTTCCAGAGCGGAAAAACTTAATCAGCAAAGAAAACATTTTATTTCATCTGTTACGGAAAAGAGATTTTCAGGTACCACTTAAGTTACCCAAAATGAAGAAAACGCTTGATTTGAATGAAGAAATCTGTCGAACCGTCTTCAAAGCTTTAAACTGGAATTTTTAATAGCTTTTGTCAGCTATTAAAAATTAACTAAATCTTTCTTATCTATCCAACTACTTTCTGGATAACCTAACCACTTCACCAGGTATTTATTCCCCACCTTTTTGAGAATTTTTTCGATTTTGTACACATCATACCTTACCAGCTCATTTTCATAAAAGGCTCCTTTTACATCTTCATTGTTTAAATCCTTTATTCTATAAGTGACTGGATCGGTTTTTAATATCAGAGATGACGAATATTTCTTCTGTAAAGGTTGCCTCATAACCTCTTCTGAAAGTCGTTTTATATATTGATATTCGAACTATATCTCCTACTTGGTATTTGGGTTTATGCAGGACTTTTTCTTTGAACAAATTGCGGTAGACTTCACCACTGTTTTTTTTCTAGACTGGCCTCAACCGGCATCATCTTTATACTTCTGTGGTAAGAATTGTTATAATTTTTCACTAACTGATCCAATACATCTATGTATCTATTGGTATTGTTAGCCGCTAAATATTTCCGAATTTTACCGTTTAGAGTTCTGTTGAATCGTTCCACCACGGAGCATTTGATTTCAATGTTTTCAGTTGTGAACCAGTGGATTTTGTTCTCTTTAAACAGAAGTTGTGTCTCTTTGTTGATGAACTCTGTCCCCTTGTCAGTTTGGATTTTAAGAGGAACTCTCACTTTAAATATCTTCTTAAATGCCTTAGTCACTTCTTCCCCCGTTTTTCTACGAATAGGCACAGCCCACCCATATTTGCTGAAAATGTCAATGACTGTTAACAAGTAGTTGTAGCCATCATTCGATTTTGAAAATGGCTTTAGAAATAACAAATCTGCTTGCCATTGATCATCAATATGTGACACATAAGTTTCTTCTTCTTTAAACTTACTGATGAGTGGTTTATGTTTTGTGTAAACATCTTGTTGATGTAAGAAATCTGAGACTTTTTCGACTTAAACCTGTTTTTCTACTGAGTTCGTTTATACCACAATATCCAGTCTCTGGATCATAATAAACTTTTTGGGGTCCTCAGTTACCCCTTTAGCGGTAAAAAACGACTCTTTTTAGAACCGCAAACCGTGCAGATCCCTTTTATCATAGGTCTGCCGTTCTTAGAGGAAGCGTGCTGTACGTCTTTCGTCTCAGTGTGGGTTTTACATTTTAGGCAGTATATTTTTGAGCCCATTCCAAATGTCTTCTTTGCTTTGATAATTGGCTTCACAACAGCTCTATCTAACCTTTCACGGAGAGTTGGATTGGGAATATCCTCAAGCTCTTTTATCATGTCTGAGTCGCACACCTTGTTTATTGTTTCGGTATCTTTGTTTTTTAGGTAACACACATCATGTTTATAGGCTGCCTCATCAACTCTATTAAAGGGCTTACTCCATTCTTTGTATGTTAAATCTGGATTTAATCTCGTTTTACCTCTGAGCAATTGAGTACCTGGTCCTGTAAATTGGTGACCAGGCAGATGCATTTCAAACGGTAAATTGTTAATTGCAGAATTAATAACTCCTTTTCCTTTCTTCATTTATTTATATGTAAAAAATTATTTACACACATATTCATAGCCGTTAAGCTGGGTTTGTTTCATGTATTTTTCTCTGGGTAAGTAGACTGAATTGTTAATGAAATCATCCTCTCTACTGTACACCTCTTCTTCTGTTAATGCATTTGATTTGAAAGAATTCAACAGTTGTTTATAAAACTTGTATGATTGCTTATACTCTTCGTTCCTTTCCACGATATTCAGGGACTTTTCGATAACTTCAACTATTCCGGCACTTAAGCTCAGAGCGGCTAAGGGTACCATCGCAAAAGCGGATAAACCCAATGAACTGCAGAGGAACTTTGTAATGGATAGCGAAATTTTTATCTTATGATAATGGTGGTAGCTCTTTCTATACACGTAAATTTTCTTCCGTAAGTATTCTTCCATCTTTATTTATAGGGATGAAATATTTTTTCCGATATCTCAAGGACGGATTCACTAAATCAAGCATAAAAAAATCATATGGTTGTTGCATGCACTTTTTGTACAATCGATTGAACTCTTCTTTCGTCAAACTGCCATCTACCTCTCTTATAATCTGCTGAATCTCCCTCTGCTGGAGGTTGAAAAATATTAAATAGTTACAGTTTCTCCTGATGACAATGGGCGTTCTGTAATAGGATTGAGAGAGGTAAATGATTGAAGCATTCTTTTTCCTACCTCTGATGAAGAAATCTTCTATACTCTTCTGATCTTTCTCTGTCACACAGTCATCAAAGACAACAACATTTTTGCAAGAGGGGTCCAGATCGTCCACTGTAATAAAGTCTTTTGTATCAGAGGAGAATACGGTTTCTTTCTTGCCGTATTTTTCATATAACTCGAGCAAAATTTTCTTCTTCTTCTTTTGGGATACTTTGCTAATACGTCTTTAATATCCACACCATCAAACATAGTGTATTTTTCTTTCAGTTTAGTGTACTTGGGTTTAAACATATCTTTAGCGCAAATGAACAAGTTATCAAACTCGAGATAATCATAAATAAAATTCAGCAATAAATTCTGTTTTACCAGTACCCAGAAGCTCCAGCGATCAGAAGTCTGAAAGGGTGTTTCGGTAATAAATAATGCTGATTTTCATTGGCTAATTCTTCTGGCTCTGTATAATCTTCAATTTGCAATCATCTTTATTTAATGTTGAAAAAATTTGCTGTCAGTAAAAACATAATTTGCTCTCAGTAAAAATAATTTGTTTAGTAAAAATATTTCGCTTATTAATAAATGAATGCTTTACAAAAAGAGCGAAACAAGAAGCTAAGAGAAGAAGTTAAGAATGACCTGAAAGTGTTTAAGATTCAGGCGGAGATTAGAAAGAACAACGAACAAAATCTGGAACAAAAATTAGGTTTCCAGAAAACTTTGTCTGAATTTCACCAGCCTGTAACCGAGAAACTTCACCAACAAGATGTTACTAGAAAAGAACATTTTAAGGCTATAAAAGATGCTGTTGATAAGATTCCTCTTGCATTGAACCATCTCCAGTGACTCGGATATCTTCAATTTTGATAAAGATTTGGATGTAGAGTTTTTAGAGAAAAATAACTTTCCAAGACCCTCAAAGTTGTACAATGAATCCAAGGATACTTTACAAGAAGTTATCAATAGAGTAAAGAGTACACACTTAAAGTTTGCTCGTCAAAAGGAAACCTATGAGTCAGATAGCTCGAATGACCAAAAAAGATGAGGAAAGAGAAGATAGACTATTATCTAAAGCTGATTATTTAAGAGAACATATGATTACATTAGAAGATTATCGAGAGCGACTGAGGGACTTACAGAGAAAGGAAATATACCTCTGTAAAGGAGTGGAAGACAAATTAGAAATTTTGGCTCGATTCACCGATAAAGTTTGCAATGGATCCAAGAGTAAAAAGTTACATACTCAAATCGTCGATCTACTGGATGCATTATTAAGAGAAGGAACTCTAAACAACGAGCAAGTAAAAGAATACTATAAAAATTTCTTATTAAATAAATGAGTAACTACGTAAAAACTAAAATACACTTAAGTGATCATCAGATTGCTAAATTAAAATCTGCATACCAGAAAGGAGAAGAAGTTTCCCTACAAATAGACAGGACAAAACCATCTAACTATGACATGTACTTAACTCAAACACAAATAGCTCAAATCGGGAAGGGAAAGAGAATTACTATCAGCAAGACGCAGCTCAAGAAAACGGGTGGGTTTTTAGCCTTTCTAGCTCCCTTTCTACCAGCCTTAATTGCCGGAGCTAAGGCGTTGGCTTTAGGTGCTGCAAGTGGGGCAGCTGGATGGGGAGCAAAGAAAGCTTTGGATAAAATTTCAGGATCAGGTTGTGCTCAAAAAAAGTCCCGTGGAAAGGGAGTCTATCAAAACTGGGAATATCCAACGAAGTGATTGAAGACAATATGAAGCAAGAAAAAGGGTTTAGGTGTGTCTTTACTTCAGATCTGTTACCTAAAAAGATGAGACGATTTGAGAACGGCATTATTAATTTGGACATAGCTACAGGACCTGGTACACATTGGGTAGGTTACTATAACGATCCTAATAACAATTTCTGTCGAATAATTTGATCCGTTTGGAGAACATATTTACAAAATTCCCACCAGTATTAAGAAATATCTACAAAGTTCTGGGAAAAAATAGGGTATAACTCAAGCTTTTTACAACACCCAGCCTCTGTCAAATGTGGCTACTTTTTGTATGAAGTGTATATTAGTGAAAGAAACAAAGGTAAATCTGTTGAAGATGTTCTATATTCCTTTACCCAAGAACCTAGTGACTATAATGAAAAAATGTTCTCTATAAATAAATGGTGTTATTAATATTGAATTCGAAAAACTCTGAAAAGTCAGAAGACTTTACAATTGAATATTCCAGACCATTTAGGTTTAAGCAGATCGCTCTTCAGTCCTTTTCAATGTACGTTTCTTGGGATAACATTAAAGATGGAGACCTCTTCATACTATGATGGACATCAGTGGTTTGATCTATCGCTCCCAGATGGAAATTATACCGTTAAAGGGTTGAACCGTTACATGCTGAAATTTTTTGGGAACGATCCACCAATTCTATTTGGTATAGTCGAGGAACGACAAAGAATAGCCATCAAGTTAAAAGATGGGTATAAGATCGATTTAACAAAATGCAAAACCTGCATAAACTGTTAGGAGTTCGAACACTGAAATATATGAAGAGTCTGAACAAATAGGAAAGTACATTGCCGACTTATCCGGTGGAAATGATAACATTTATATACACTGTGATGTCGCGGAGGGAGCCTACATTAACGGCTTTCACTCTTCAAACGTAATCTATTCCTTTACGAATGTTAATCGTCCCGGCAGTCAAATCATAAAATCATTTGAAAAACCTCTATTCTTTCCTGTCCGGATGGAGAGTATTCACAGAATCAGAATGAGAATAACGAACCATAGAGGTGATTTAATTCCTCAATAAGCAAGAAGTACAATACAATTTTATTGCCCTCTAAATAAAGAAATGAATAAACATAGACTTCGAAGGAAGAGCAAGAAGATACAAGGAAGAGGATCTTTTCAGATGCTTTTTACAGAATCCCTCTTGCGTTAGCCAAACAGTTTGTCCATGATAAGCTGAATGAAATATTTTCAAAGAAGAAAAACATGGGGCTGGACTGAAATTTCTGTGAATTTTGATTTAATAGCTATATAGCTATTAAATTAAGACAAAATTGTTTTTATAATAAATGAATAAAAATATTTGATTTAAACAACACCGATTACTATTACGATGATGACATCGAAAGTCTCGAGTATAGAGAAGTGAGGCATAAAAACAGCGATAGTTCTACTGAGAATGCCACTTACCATTTCTTTATACATGACACTAACTCCAATATCTTTATATTCTAATGGATATTTACAACAAAAGCTAAAAATTGTTAACAGTAATGGAACAGCAATAGCGGATGATAATGTAGCTCTCGTGAATGGGAGGTGGTTTAATAAACGCCAACAGATTTACATTGGGCAACACTGAAATCGGAAACCAACATTAATTATTCTGCTCTCATGCGACATGTGTTAGGTCTAATTCATTTCACTCCTGACTATTCTACTTCGGAAGCTACGAATATGCTCTTCTACGTAGATACGTCTGACACAGCGGACGGAAAACCCTTGAAATATGATGGAACTTTGGTAGATACAACTAAGATAACTGAATTTTTCGAAAAATTAAGAACTAACGACGAGTATAATCAAGGATTCAAAGAGAGATGCAAACTTATTCAAAATAGCAAAACTGTCACTATATGGATCCCGTTAAAATACGTATTTGATTTCTTCAATGAATACAAAAAGGTCATAACAGGGTTCCAAGTCAAGTTTGAGTTTCAGAGAAATCATAGTCAGAACATGCTGTATACAGATGAGCAAAATAAGGATTACAAAGTTGTTGTGGAAGATTTATCACTTTGGCTTCCTTATGTTAGATTTAAGAATTCAGCAGCTGCAAAATTTAATGAGTTAAAATTATCAGATAAGCCTGTTGAAATAAACTGGAACCAAACATAGCATTGTAAAGTCGAATATTTTCTTAAAGAATTCAAGCGTGTCTTATTCCATAAATGCTACTTCAGACGAAGTATCGTCCTTGTACGTCATACCACAATACACTGAAAGATATGAAAATGCAAAAGAGAACAACATGTTATTCGACAACTTAGATATGATGGAATGTTGGTTGATGGTTAATAATGTAAGAGGTTCCAACTGTTAGTTACATGATGGATTTTGAGAAAGGTGATTACAATCGCCTATACACAGCTCTTTTGGAGTCTGGACTCAACACCCTTACACCAGAAACAGGGTGCATGGTCAATTATTCCAATTTTGGTAAATTATATCCAATCATATGCTTCAACCTGGCTCACCATGAAAATTATACAGACATGAATAACCTGACTATAGAGTTCAACTGGCGATTGAGAAACAACACCACCAAGAATTATGTCTTCTATTTCATCTTACGAGAACGCAAGAAGTGTTACTTAAACATAAAGAATCAAGATATTACCATGATCAAAACATTAAAGCTATAAATGGAACTGAATTTTAATTTTAATAGTCGAAAGACTATTGGAAATTATTCATATTAAAATAAAGAAATGACAGCATACTATCCACTTTTTGAGGAAGAACTCAAAAGAAGGGCCACCTGGAATTCCAGGAATAGGGTTTAAACTGACACATGATGGTAATTATGATATGGAGGAAAAGATATTAAGGAATGCTGGAGAACCTTTAGAAAATAATGACGTGACTACAAAATTTTACATGTAGACAGATGTAGGAAGAATCTGAGGTCATCCATTCGAGATTTGTCAAACAAAAAGTTTAGTCCTTTCAGAAAATGATCAACAATATGATGCAAAAGGAAAAAGAATTATCAATCTTTTAGCTCCAGTTGACAAGTCTGATTCTACAACTAGAGATTATGTAGATACAGTGGTTGATCAGTTGCAGAAACATAAGTTTACTGCACACACCTCAAGGAAATTTTGATGCAGAAAGGTAAAACGATAAATAATGTGAAAGATCCGGAATCTGCGAAAAATGTGGTGAATAGACGATATTTTGAAAGTATGCTTTAACGCTCCATGGGGAGGCTTATAATGCTAAAAATAGAGCAATCGCACATCTTGCGGATCCAAGCGCTAGTCACGATGGTGTCAACAAACAATATTTTGAAAATAATGCTTTGATTTTAAAAGATGATTGTTATGATGCTAACAATAAAGTGGTATCAAATGTGAAAGAGCCTGTGAATGTAAACGATGTAGTTACTAAAAAAACATCTTGATTATTACTGTATTCTATGGAATAAAATTAATAAAAACTATTATGCTCACAATCAAAGAATTTCGGGTGTGAAAAGACCTCAATATGATACAGATTGTGCTAATAAATATTATGTTGATACTAAGACATTCTGTGCCTCTACAGATAGAGAAATACAATTTACGGAAGTGGTTTCAAAACTTTCCTTTAATAGATTTACTTCTGAAACTCTTAGACTCAAACTTAAAATTACCACTCGATATGTATATGAAAGTAACAATTTTCATAGCATGTGATAACATGAAGGAGAAACCAAAGATACGATTAGAAAAAGGTAAAGAGGTCCTTCTCGATAAGGAAACACGTGTCAATGAAGAATCAATCATTTTATTTGTGTATGGGAAACAGAATGATGTATTAACTTTATCAGTATTGACAGGAGGACAATGTAAGTTGAAACCCTATTTACACATTGAAAAGTTAGAATTTTTTTAGCTCCATAAATAAATGGAGAAACTTAATTCTGTGCGTATTCGAACTTATAAAGAACTGGACCGAGAATACCTGATTTCTGATACTGTAGTCCATACTGATAAAATTTTGATTCGCTTAGAGAATGAGTCCCTTATTCACATACCTCTTGGCATACTAAATATAGAAGAGATAGAATCATTAAAAAATGGACAAATCAAAGCTATGAGTGTAGGTAAGTATATAATTTTTCACATTTAAAGAAATAAAAATTTTTTCTCATATAATAAACACAAAATGGAATTGTTAAATAAATTAAACGCACTCAGTTCTATAGAAGATGGAGCAAAGACATTCAGGAAAATGAGGGATCTCAACATCCACGAAAAATATCCTGTCACTGAAATTAAACAGGTAACCACAAGATATGGAAATAGAATAGTTGTAGAATTGCCTGATTGTCTCGTATCGCTACCACAAAGATGTGATAAAATGGCGTCAGATTATTTAAAACTCAATGATTTGAAACCTCTTTTCTTTGTGTATTTGGGGAGTAAGGATGTCGGGAAGTCTCAACCAGCCCAAATGTTTCAATTCGATATTTGATTTTAATGGTTTTAAAAATCATTAAAATCTAAAGAAATTTGCCCAGTTTAGATAAAATATCACACCCCCTTTTCCGAACATTTTTGTTCTTCTCTTCATACAATATTTGATGCATTTGAATAACATATTTTAAAATCAGGGAATGAATTTCTTGATATTTCTCAGTTTCTTCTTCTTCTATACATAAGAATAACTTCTGACACACCCTCGCTAAACTAGTCATTCTACAGTTCACACTCCCGTAGAGCGCTATCATGTCACCGAATAAATCGTAAGTATTTTCCATTTCTGTTTATTATTATTCTCATTTCTTTAAATGAATAAAAAGAGGAAGCGAAAAGGCTGCGACCTTGAGTCGTGAGAGAAACGGGTTTTTCTTTTTTCCCTGTCTGAATGACGTTTAATTTTAACTACCACTGGATGGCAGCACGAACTGGACTCGGAATCTAATATAGAAAATTTTTCGCCTGTTTACGTTTAATTTCTGAAGTGTTTTTGACGATACTTTTCAATCAGATAAATTGCAGTCTTCGATATTTTAAAGATTTTTCAAACTCTGAGGGAGAAATGACTTGTTTAAAGCTATATTTCAGCGTCTTTTCGTCTTCCGTGACATGTATATATTACTTAGATGTTCTCTCTCTGTCGGGTACCCAGTAGCTCCGTGGCGAAGTCTAAGCTTAGCAACCGTAAGATCGCGGTTTCGATCCCCAGCCTCGGCTTGGTAGCAGCTTTCGTGAATAGTGTAATGCTATTTGCGTTAAGCTCACTTATGGATCGAACCACGGAGCGAAACATCAGTGGTGGGTTGAGATTTGTGGTCTCTATGTCCATTAAAGGTTGTGTTTGTGTTGTCCTTAATATAATATATGCAGGCCCTGCTTGTCAGGTCAGTGATGCTGGAACTCCGGTTCTAGAATTCGTAAACAGCTGTTGGAACTGGACTTCTGGTATCACTGACCTGGCGGGCCGTTTTGCTATTTTTTTTAAGAAATGCCCTATTAAATAATAATTCACCAAAGAGGTTGCGTTCAATCAATAGTGCTGGGGGAAAAAAATAGAAATATATTTTTTAATAGTTTTCGAACTCATCAAGACTCTCAATTATTTTTTGAAACTTTTCTTCTAAATTTCCTAAGTGTTCAATGACCTTTTCATTTGGGGGTATCATTGATTGAAGCTTCTGAAGTTCTGCTCGAAAGCTATAAATTTATGAGATGCGAGTACACACTTTAATCAAATGGGTTTTCTTTTTATCCATTTCTTTGTTTACATATTTGTTGTCTTTAAATACTTGAAATATCTCTCTACCTTTCGGCTGAGAAAAAGGGAGTGCTCACCGAAGGGGGCGTTCCAGATGACTTCTAAAAACGGGTCTATGGGGGGTGGAAGCTTATTTTTTTTTAAAAATGGACAAAATATGGACAAGTGTTTGCCATTACTTTTTTAAAAGTAGGGAAAATTAATTATATGAAGTTAAGAAATATTTTTAAAAGGGGCATGGCATCTGAGAAAAAGGGGGTGTTCACTGAAGGGTATACCCTGCCGTCTCAGCGACTTTTTCGTGAATAAATTATTGCGCTTTTGTGAAAAGTTTTATGGGAGCTATATTTAAAGTGGAGCCATTATATTTCCAAAGTGGGTAGATGCACCATTGTTTTTAAAAGTGGGTGGGGTTGATTTCCGTGAGTGGTTTTTACACCATTGCTTTTAAAAGAGGGTGGAAATTTTATGGGGGTTTTTGGGCCATTGTTCTTAAAAGTGGGTTGAAATTTTATGGGGCTTTTTACACCATTGTTTTTAAAAGGGGGTAGAAATTTAATGGTAGCGCTGCGAGCCATTGTTTTTAAAAGGGGGTGGAAATTTAATGGTGGCGCTGCGAGCCATTGTTTTTAAAAGGGGGTGGGAATTTTTATGGGCACACATTATGGTCTAAACATCACTGCGCCAGCTCCGGCATCCGCACACTACTAATGCATTTAAAATTATATGACTAAAATATAAAAAATCGGAAATAAATGCTAGTAAATATACATAGAAGAAGAGAATTATATGTATTACGGCACTTTCAAAGGTCATGAGATGTAACTGTTCAATAAAAGAAATCGGTGTTGTTGTCTTGTGCCAGCTTGGCTGACAATATGGGGTGAGCTGCGCCACTTTCCCAACTGAACTGTAATTTGGAGATGAGTCCGACTTTCTCAGTACATTCATGTGATAAGTACCCAGAAAACTATTCTTCACCTACTGATGCAAAGAAAAGGTAAGTGCAGGAGAATGAAAGCGGATCCATGACTGAACGCAGAATCTCCCTATTCGCAGTCATTGAGCACTCGACAGGGGAAGTGACAAAAGGAATTCGTTACTGCCGTATGAAACTCTTAAGATGCATCACCCCAAATTCGTCTTAGCATTTTTTCTTTATCTAATACAAATTCAAATATCTTTCGGATACATGCGTCAAATGACACTTTAAAATAATAGTCTTTTTAATCAAAGCATTAATACTTGATAAATTATTTATCTAAAGATCCGATAAATTACTTCAAAATGGATGTTTCTGTTCTTATATTGATAAAAGTGAATTCACTTCTGTGTTGAGCATCATAAAATATGTGACTGAAATCCATAAAACAATTACTTAAAAGTAATATAGATATAAATATTCTTAAAAAAAAAATTTCTGAAAATCGGCAAATTTTGTGGGAGTTTATTGCTTATATATTTTGCTTATTACTTAAATATACATTTTGAAAAATGATGATTGTTTGTTATTAATAGATTCCACTTACAATATCAAGATTTCCTTTTTAGAAAGCGAAATTTTATTCTGCTTACTCTCATTTAACAACAATTCTAACACACATTTTTGACTTTATTGTTCAAAAAGAAGTTTTAAAATCTTAAAAATTATCATGTAAATTATTTGAATTCATGAAAATACTTAAATCTTTCATATTGTTTTGTCCAATTTTTCTGATAAATACAAGAGATTTAATATGGCTTGGAAACATTAATGATTGCGTAATATAAAAAATTTTGGGTTAACATAGATCCATGAGAATCCATCATTTTGAGCAGTTATAACTATCGCAAAAAATATAGAGATAACTTGATATTTATTATAAATTCTGAGTCAGTGTGATGAGCTGTAATTATATTCCACGGCACTCTTTATTATGTGGCTTTGTTTTTATATTCTATTAAAAAGAATATTTTGACGCTTGCTGATGATAAATGACACAAAAATATTTTCTTAAGCTTATTTAATAAAACAATGCGTCACATATGTTAACTTCAGCTTATATACAAAATTTTATTTTGTAAAAAATACTTTTCTCAAGTTTGCTATAGGACTTTCTTTTTGTTAACATTTATAATTTATGTGAATTTTGGTATTTTTAATATGCGAAAATACTCAAAGAATTTCGTGAAATTTCGAATTGTTTTTATTAAGATCTTTTTAAAATGTGTGATTTAATGCAATAAACCTACTTATCTTTTTAGTTAGAAATTTATAATTGTTTCTCTTAAAATATAGACTGCTTTTCTTATTTTTACGAAAATAAGAAAAAAAGACGTATTTTCTTAACAGCACATGAATAACTACTTTTTTTGATAATTCTTATTATATCTTTTCTTTATTTCTTAATTTATGGATAGAGCAAAAATAATTAGCACTATATTAAACATATGCAAGTCATACCTTCACCAACAAACGTGATCATAAGTGTGCTTGCATTTTTGAATGATCTAAATCATTTTTTATAAATAAAAATATATGCATGATATAATATGTTTAGCCTGTAAAAAAAAACCTAAACTAAATTAGAGTCACGATAGTTCATTTGTGGGCCAAGGCCTGCAGGGCCCATACCTCTTGTCCTGACTGAGGGCTCCTGAAGTGCGAATCATAAGTCCAGGTTAGGTAGTCAGCTTAAATCCAGTGCTTAGTTCCCAAGCATGCTTTGTACTCAGTTTATAAATCCATTGAAGGGGTAAAAGGCTGATGCTTTTTCAATCAAAGGGTGAAATATCAAGGATATAAAAGTGAAAGAAATTTTTAAAAAATGAAATTATTTTCTGTTATACTATTTATTTCTTTGACTAGAAATTATTTGGGGGGGTGTTAATGCCTTCAAATTTGTATACCATAAATGATTTATCAATATTATTGCTTTTCGTAAAAAGAACCCGATTCTCCAAATTGGAAAATTTATGACTAATAAAATACGTATCATCCTCTTCAGAGTCTTGTGTTGCATATAGATTCTTTTAATAAGAGGCAGAATATTTCTTTTTAAGTGAATGCTATTTTGTGATGAATATATATATGAACGATTTATTTAAAGCCAATGTGAAGAATATTGTATTTAGGAATTGTTGTCAACATTTGCATGGAAATATTTGTTTCAGCACTCAATTCTATTGTGTTTTATTTTTTATGAGATAAAAACATAAAATATAATCGATTAATCGAAACCTATATGAACACAAAAATTACAATTTAATTTTAACTATAATATATTGCCGATCCTAATCTTTTGTGTGTTTGTTGTAAAATGTAATTTTAAGTAATAATTTTAAGTTCAAGATGAAAAATGAATCGTCATTTAAAAGTTATTATATCTAAGAATATTGTGAAAAAATAATTACTTTAATTCTCTGAATTTATCTGTAAGTTCTTTAAATAGATTTCTAGTCAAAGAGGAATTTTGAAACAGGGAGGCGTTCTTTTCTTTGAAGTCTGCCCTAATATCTATGATTGTACATACTGCATTACTATGACAAAGATTCTGTAGGGAATTGTAAATGTCGCTTCTAAAAAAGATATAAATGGCCTTGAAGTACTCTCTCCATTTCAATGTCATGCGCAGTTCCTGGATTCAACATCACGACTGCTTTTCATCTCTCAAGAAAAGACTCAGACGAACCATAAATATCATTACTTTCTCTGGAAAATGTTCCAAGTTCATTTAAATGATCTATTCATCAATGTTTAACCAATACAATCTAATTATCAAGTCTTTTAATGAACTGACCTTAACTACTAAGTAAAATACAGTAAAACTACTTTGCAGTGAAACTTTCAATTAAACATCTCTTGACAATTGTATATTCTATTTGAATTCAATTTATCGTCATCAATTAACACTGCAATGAATTTATGTTAATAATTTATATAAAACTGCAATTAATTTTTATAAAATTTCTATAAATTTGAAATTATGTTTTCTATAAAAATGAATGCACACAAGAAAATTTTTCACATAAAATTTTCTTTTATAATAGTAAATTGTTCCATAGCAAAAATGGGATTCATAAAATCAGAACGAATGTTGATAGAGGATCACTGCAATTATTTATATTTTAATGATTACTTAAAATAAGTAAACGTATTTTCATATAAACTCTCTTGCTTCTATTATAATTAACTATAATGAGAACGTATTCATAAAATTAGAATGAATGTGTGTGAATAATAAAATTAAAGTTATATATTTTATTCCTCTTATAAAATTATATTTAAAGGACAAACTTTTAAGAAATCAAATGATGTAAATCTCGAATATTCTAAAATTGTATTTCACGGATTTATTTTATCTTAATTATTTTGATCAGGTGGAAAAAAGCAAATCATTTTTACTTTGGATTTGAAGGATCACTGGACAAATTTCACTAACTTAAATATTATCTTTTGATGGTTCAAGCTTCAGAACTCACAGATCGATCTCCTGAAGGGCAAGATAGAAATTACCATCAGGAAAGTTAGTTGTGAATGCATTGATCGCGTTTAAAAACTAGACGAATGTCTTTGAACTTGTTTGCAAATATAGCTAAGATAGTTATATACGTTATTATTATTATACTATTATTATATAAATTGGCACCTGTAAAACATTTTTATGTGTGTGGATATACTAATAGAATTTTTTTGTGTTATACTTTTTATATTAATGTGAGGCCTTATCAATTCCTCAAAAGTTTATTTTCTTTCATAATATTTTATATATTTATTTTGACATTTTATAAAAAATAAATGAAGATTAAAAAAAAGAATTTTGAAATTCTCAGTTTCTTGTAACTGTTATGAAGATACCATTTGTTTCAGAGCAATTTATGTTATTGTTATAATATTTTTAAGCAACATCATTTATTTAAAAGAAAAGGCTTACGTGCCGAGAAAATGCATTCATCTGCAATGTGTACTGTCAGGGAAATGTTGCGTGTTTATATTACACTGATGCATAAATCATCACCTTTATACTTCATACATCGTTTAATGCATGTTTTGGAATATTTGATAGTCATTCCCACTGTATTTAGACAGAAAAATTGTAATCGGTTACTTTCTTTATCAACTGTAACAGTAGAGTTCACGAGAATCTATTGTAAATAATGAATGGCAATAATTTAGTTTCAAGGACAATTTTTTATTGCCATGCAAAAAATTTATAAGTTTGGAAAAGTAATAATTGAAGTTACTTAAATAGTTCATAATATAAAGATATAGCAAACATACATCAATATATATATATATATATATATATATATATATATATATATATATATATATATATATATATATATATATACATATATATGCATATATATATATATATATATATATATATATATATATATATATATATATATATATATATATATATATATATATATATATATATATATATATATATATATATATATATATATATATATATATATATATATACATATATGTATATATATATATATACATATATATATATATATATATATATATATATATGTATGTATGTATGTATGTATGTATGTATTCCACACTAAGTGCTCTAAATTACATCATAATCATTTAAGTATATAATCAGTTTGAGATTAATAATTCAAATGAAAATTTTGCCATTTAAGTATTAAGGCATTAAATTTTATGAATGTGATACAAAATTTGTGTACATTTGCAAAACAAAATATAATGTAAAAAACCAACTGTAATAACTTTAAATTTTTTAACATGCATACACATTTTCCGCCGAATGAAACAAAATTTAAACGTATAATTTTGAAGTTTTTTTAGTTAGCTGAGAACTTTATAAAAAGTATTATAATATTCACAAAGTTTTCACATTACTAAACTATTGTAAAATAATTGTTGAATAGTTCAGTTAGATGAGAACTAAAAGATTATAGATTTCGAAAAGCTGTAAAAATAGGTGCTTACAGATATAATTTTATGCAAATGATTAAGTATTATTTATTATAGTTTCCATCTTTATATGAAAATAGTTTTTATCACAAAAAATATAATTATTTAATGAATGACCGAAAAAGAAATCCCAATCCAAAATATAAAAATATTTAAAATACATTTAGTGTTTTATTAAACTCCTACAACTTTCAAGCATAAACTATGTTGAATTGTATTAATACATTTGGTTTTAAATCGAGTTAAAAGTCTTTTCCTGGTAATCCTTTCTGTCCAACTTGTTAAAATGATTTAGGAGAACAAACTATAAATTGATGACACGAAGATAAATGTTTACCGAATTTTATGACGCACTTTAAGATAAATGGTGTAAGATAAACTAACCACCTTGAAATAAATTACGATATTGCATAAAACTCGTCTCAATCGAAGTTCGAAGGGATATTTTGAGAAATAACATTGTAAAATAGAACATATCATTTTCTTTTTAATTTTCCTAGAAAAAGAACTGATTAATGATTTTCAAGATATTTAAGTTAAATTTAGTAGATGATTTAGATGTTAACTATGATAGATTTTCATATTTAAAAGGAAAAGTTAATTTTTTTAGATATTATAAATTTATTTATTTTTATTTTTGGAAAACCTATGTGTTTTTTATTATCCAGTTTTCAAATATTCACTTGTTGAATTACTTACAAATATATTACAATTGTTAAGTCTGCAATAGTTTTTGATTAAAGCATACAGGATGTGTACATAATACATGATAATTGATTCCATTATTAAGTCTTAATTATTTATTTGTTACAATTTATTTTTCTTCATAGATTCCTAATGTTAACTGTAATTGTTATTTTACACAAAAAAGTTTTAATGTTTAATGACTCTTTTAGTAATCTATACAGGAATATTATGTCCTATTGATTCATTATCCACATAATTCTTATATGTGTATGAATAATACTTTGAAAAACATAGCCTTTACAAAAGAAATGAATAATTTATGTTTTATATTTATGTAAATTATGTTCATTATACAGTATTATGAACATAATTTACCCAAACATTATACTGTATCCAAAAGTAATAATAAAATGAATTTTGCATGATATTTAGAAAACTCATTTAAAATGATAATTCACAATTTAAAAGCAAATTCATCAGATAGCTCAAAATAATACATAATTTGGAAAATTATTTGATAATTCCACCAATAAGGTAAAACTATTCCCTCACAGTTTTGAATGAAAATCAAAAAAATGGTGTTTATCTGTTGACTTTTGATGTTTAAGTTTTCTTTACTAGTTACTATAGTTCTGGTTGTTTGAGGCTTTATAGGAAAGATGTACCTTATTATTACGACCTTATTAAGAAACATGTATTAGTGGGAAATGCTTTCTGATCAAAAAACGCATCCTAAAATGACAAAACTTGCCAAGTTTTAAGATAAACTACAGAGGAAATTTATATTTTGTTCAAATATTTAAGTTAATGGATATGAATGATGATTATTGAAACATTCTACACAATCATCAAGGGAATGACTGTCGATGGAAACGAATGTGCTTAGCGGGGGTGTTAAATGTAGAGCAAACGAGTGAGCGAAAGAAATAGCTGAGAATCTGTGACTAATTATTAGGTGAAAAATGTACTGATACAATTATTCAAACTCATATCAAAATTTGCACGTGACCTAATTAAAAGAATTATATTGCAAATTTAGAGATAATTATTCCTTATCCCGATAAACTAATCATCATTCCTCGTTTTGGAATCAAAATATATAAAATTCCACTTAATAAAATTATATAAATACGTGTTTACTACAGAAAATTAGAGCTACGGCATCCCAATAGGTGAGAATATCTTTCATTCATTAGCAAACTATGTTATATAACATGGTTACTCAAAATGCTATTAAAAATAGCGTCGATGTGTGAGATCATCTATTAGTCTATTTCATATTTCACAAATTTTTAATATGGTTTTTTTTCAATTTTTCTTTACTGTATATTACTTAAAATACTTCTTGTAGGAACAAATGCACAGCTCTATTTAAGTAAAGCAATGCATATTAAAAAACATTAATATCCTAAAATTAATTCCATTTAGATTCTCTGTTTTGTTTTGATATTATTTCATTTTTATCAAAATTATTTTTAACTTTCATAAACTAAATTTCATTAGATACTTTTAAAATAACTTACCTTTTGAAGTTTACAATAAAATAAATATTAAAAAATGAATTCATTAAGTTATTTAACAATTTCAAAAAAATTTATATTGAATTAAATCATCCAAGCAACTTTAGCAAAAGAAGGTCATTCTGAATATTTCCTCATATGTAGACGTAATATTCCTACTGGTCTTATAATTACAACATTTTTGCGATTGTTTTTGAAAGATAATTGAAAAGTTCTTAACAACATTAATGACATTATTTGAAAAAATTGCAATAAGACAAAAAGAAATTAATGAAACATATACACCTTAGGGGTGTATACCTTAATGACATTATTACTAAGTGAAGTGAAATGAACTAAGTGAAATGAATATAATACAATGATTGTTTTTTTTTTTTTTTTTTTTGTGACCAAAAGAACCAAATGCATTTTTTGTTTTCCTAGATTCTGTTGATAGCGGATCAAGTTTCCCCTTCTTTTAAACATTATTTTAGCTTATTATTTATTTTTTCTGTAGTATTTATAAATAAATAAGATATTTAAATCAATCTAATAGATGAAACGCAATTCTTGTAGGAACAAGTGGACAAAAAGAGTTTTTGCTTGCAATTACATTTTGTGTAAAAAAATTCTTAAGTATTAAAGTATCATAGACACATTAAAAAACATATAATTGTTTTATTATATAATTTTTAAACAGTCAAAAATCTGAAATAGTAAGATTAAAAGAAAATAAATATCTCCATTACTTATTTTTTACCAGCAAGATTTATTTAAAAAGAAAAATACATTAATTTTAATTTTAATTTTATTTATTTATATTTTGTGAAGTACTGAAGATAATTAGGGATGGTAAAATTCTGCACTGAAAATGATTTAAAAAGATAAAATTTTAAAATCTAAACATAAATGTTGAAGCAAAGTACAGTGCACACGAAATATGAAAAATGGACGATTAATTTGATGTTAACAAAGTTTGCTCAACGAAGGAACAATTGTTGCAATCCTGAAAAAATTTCACTTTGGAGTAGATTTATTCATATTAAAATTTCAAATTCCTTAATGAGCATTTATAAATAACTCAGGTTTCTTTATGCCACATCTCTTCATTTTCCATTTGCCTCCTATTCATTTTCTTTATCTTAAATCCTGTGCATTGGTGTCGTAGTGTAAAACGACATCACCGAACCCTGTTAAAACGGATGTTTATGATTTTATTGTATATACTTTAAATTTAAGAGTTTTTCCTCTTTTCCTATGCTATTAGAAAATAAAGGAAAGGATGTAATAAAATTTCGCACAATAAGACAAGTGCAATAAAAGACTAAATTTTTCATTATGGAATGGGTGGTTGGTTTTGAGAAAATTTCAAGAACATTTGTGTTTTATGGTATCTTTTAGATGTAAATCCGACCAGTCGGTATTGAGAGGGAGAGATTTCTGACCTATCACATAGAAGTATAGGAGAAACTATAGAGAACAAATGGTGAAAAGAGGAAGAGCCAAGACGAGAATTATGAAAAATTAAAAGTAGCTCTAAAAAAAAGAAGAAGATACAGAGAAAAGAAGCCTGGAATTGGAGATTGATCTTCAGTTGAGCAGAATGAGAAGCTAAAAGTATTTAAGAGGTAAACGGAATACAACATCCCTGTCTAGTAAGAGCCTTGCCTCGATTTCCCTGAATGAAACCAAAGATGTCCAACAAATTCTGATTAGAAATAGCAGAGAAAAAAGGAGAAAGCTCACGAGTAAAGAGTAAGCCAAGCAATATGCTGAGAAATAAGTGAAGTGAGATGTTGAGTTATCAGCAGACGGAAATGGAAAGCGAAGATGTTGAATAGAGGACGAGAAGTGGATGAGAAAAGAGTATCATCGAGACCGGAGAGCGGTGATGCCAGTGATGATGGAGACATGACTATGCTACTACTAAAAGGGGTGAATCCGATCTCTCATTTCAATTCCCATCTGATCAAATTTAGTGATGATACATAATTGTGTAAATGTTACAAAAAAGTTTAGTGTTAGAATTTCATCAATTATTTAATCGAGAATGATTTAATTGTAAATGTAAATTTCTCTTGTTATTAAGTTTCTAAAAGAAATTACTAAGTTTATTATATTTGTTTTGAATCTTTGCCTCTGGCATTCAATTATTAAAAACGAATCTGGGTTTTCCTCGGATTTTTTCTGAAATTTCCTAATATCACCCACAACATCAAATGTTTAAGATTTAAGCATTAATACGTCAGACAAATAGTAAATTTTGGCACTGCTCATTTTGGCATATTATACAATATTTTGGTGATTAAGCATTGTGCCCGAACTGACGTCATTTTTTCTCACACATTATTCACTTACATTTTAGAATATATTTAGCCTATTACATGACATATTTTTATTTTGTTAGAACATAATATTGTTAAAATATGCTGTCTTAAATATGTGAGAGGGGGATACTGAAATATTATACCTTCCATTACATTCCCGCTGAGCTGGCAGCTTAGTGGTTAACGCTCTTGCCTTCGGTTCAACAGGTTGTGGGTTCGAATCTCAGCTTGTGCATGGATGTTTGTAGTGGTTCCGAATCCCTTTTAAACGGTAGGTTCCGGTCTAATTAGCACTTGTGTGCAAAAATTGACCGTTGATCGACAAACAAACCACAACCTTCCATTATATTTCCCTTATAAGTCATTCATGATTTTCCATTCTAATAAAATAAATAGAATTATAGCATATTTAAATTGTAAGCAAACAATTTTGTTTTTTTTTTTTTTAAGTTACATATTTTTTGCACTCAACATCAGAACAGAGATAAGGAAGACAAAACAGAGTTAAGGAATGTTTAAGTATTAAATTACCTAAGAAATTAATTTTTGTTTTTAGTATCTGAATTAACTTTCTATAAATTAAAGACATCAGCTTTAATAACTTGAATAGTTAAATCCTTGAACCATTATCTTTATGCTATGTTTTTGTAAGTAGATATTTTTATATGCATTGCATTGCTTTATTACTTTGATATGCACATCATATTATTATTTCTAATATCATCAAGATATGCAGATCAGATCAATACAGATGTATATGTATGTTTTTGTATATATATATATCTGTATATATATATCATTGTGTTCTTTAGATTACTGCTACAAAAGCATCTATTCCAGAAGTAATTATCTACCAACTCTTGCTTTTGCATTATTAACTAGTTAGCACAAATTGCTGTTTAAAATATTCGATATCATCGTACTTTGATCTGTCGCTTTATCTGACGATACCTTCGTAACCGAAACTATTGATCCCATTTCAGGGATTCAACTGTTTCAACGGCATGGTCAATGTGAGCTCTGAGGTTGAGAGTAACAATTGGTAACTGGTGGTTGGTAGTATTTATATGAAACAATCCTGTCAATTCTATCATGATTTATTACTTGGTTTTGATTCTATAAAATACCATGTCATCTTTTGACAATTTTATAAAATTGATATCTATTTCCGTGGAAACTATATTAGAATGAAGTCTCATGCAGCATTATTTCGTAAATGAAACTTTTGAAAAAAGGATTGAAATAATCTGACTTGTGTAGCATTGTTCTGTCTCGTTACTACTCTTTATAGATTGTAAGAGTACTGTAAACAATATTTTATATTAAGGTTATATAAGTTTCCATATTACAATTGCATGGTGTACAGGACTTGATAGTTGTATGAATATCACATCAATTGATGGAAAATTCTCTTCTTGATAACATGTAATGGAGCGCGTTATATTACAAACTTAACAATGTTTTCGTAATTCACTGGGACTATCTTAGTTTTAAAATATGATATAAATTTTGCCTTTCAAACAAACCATATATTTTAAGCGTTGGACAAAATTTCAAATCAGAATGACTGATCTTCAGTACTCATTCAATTGAGGGTTTTTAAGTATTTTAATGTGTTTACTTCATTTCACTCATATTAAATATTCAATAAAATATTCGAATATTTTATTGAATATTTAACATAATCAATGCTTTATGAAATTTAAGCATTACATCTGAGATTTAGAATAATTATAAAAGGGATTGACTGCTTTCAAATGTTAAAAAGATTGTCCTCCGATTGAGAGATGGAGAATATTCGTAGGTGTTGTTGAACAGTTTCGGATTTGTAGAGTTTTAATAATTCTCTATTTCACATGTGCCTAAGTGCATGATTGATAATTTTCAAGTTTTTTTTTTCCTTGATAGTTGTGTATACGGCCAACTGTTAAGAAAATTTTCCGCAGTTTTAGGCCTCCCTGCTTTTGATCCTTTATTATTCCTTTGACTCAAATTCTGGTTACTACACATTCCCAAATACAAAAGTTCGATGCCATTCTGTAACGTTAAGTAAATTAAATTTAAAATTATAAAGACCAGGAAATTTATTACGGCTGTGAAAGAAAAGGGTAAAGAAATAGTTAATAATTTTAAGTGTGTTAATTTATATGATAACTATAACTTATATGAATCCTTAATACTGATAATAAATAAAAAATGAAATTTAAAATATTCATTGCTTTGAAATTAATAAAAAGTAAAATAGCGATGACGGTTAATGCACATCATATTAAATTAGTTTAATGAATTTTTTAAAATGTCTTTTATTGTTTGATGAAAAAATACATTAGCTAAGTAAATTTTTTTCCCACTCGATATTATGATGGCCGGTGATTTAAGGCAAATTACATTTAATGGATTACAGTAATTTATTGATTTTTGAAAAAACACACACACACAATTTTCTTAGGGAAGATTCGATATTTGATGCAGGGAAAACCTTTTAAACTCCTAAATGTATAAACAGATTTCTCAGATTTTTGCAAGATTAAAAACAAAGGATTAAAAGTCAATATTTAGAAAAAGATTAAGTTTCTGTCAGAAATTTTACCGGAGAAAAAAACTAGAAACCAATTTAATATTCAGGGAACCAAATCAAAAAAAATTATCAGTATTTTCCTTATATACTGTATACTATCTACAATGTAAATATTTTGCCAATGACTAAGAAACATTCATATTCATTAGAAAACTGAAATTGTCACATAAAATAAATTAAATGAGAAATTGAATATACATATATATATATATATATATATATATATATATATATATATATATATATATATATATATATATATATATATATATATATATATATATATATATATGTAGGAAACTACCGTGCAATATTTTTCTTGCTAAAAAGAGCACCATATATGTTGCTCATATGTGGTTTTAAAAGCAACTATAAGCAAATCCCAATGATTTTCACTGGCTTATATTTATTCCACAGAAACTTAAATAGTTCATAAATATATATGTTTTCTGCAAGTGGTTTCTTTTTATTGAGTAAAATTTCAAAATTTGAAAATAAAAAAAATTATATTGCATTTATTATATATATAATTGATAAAGTAAAATAACAAATTTTTAGTTAACTTCAAAACATTGGCATCCAAATGTTAAGCATAAATCGTAGTGCTGTTGAGTAAATGGCTGTCAAATTCTTCAAAATTACTTATGGTGAATAATTAATTAAAAGTGACGCGTATATTATATTTATGTATATTATAGAAGAATATAAATAGATAAAAAAAGAAGATATATTTAATTTATCTTTTAAAAACTTAATTAGAAGTACATTTGTGATATTTGTGTGATGGCCCAAAAATTCTAACTGTATATGAATAAGAAATTCCAAAGTCAAAGGATACAAAAAATTGTATTCAATAGCATTGCATATCAGATAATTTACAGGAAGATACTTCAACAGTGACTGATACGTATATAAAAAATGGAATTTTATCATCCAGGGATTATTTCTTAGAATTTAAAATTGTAACCATTGCATTATATACCTAAGACAATTACATAGAATGAGTTATACTACGTCACAAAATTTCGATTATGGTAATTAAAATAAAAATACACTTGATCTTTAAGACAAATGATAAACACTTTGAAATAGTTCTAAGAAACATGTTGTATTTTATAAAATAGGAATCATTGGATTTTTAGTATTTTATCGACAAAGTAAATCATCACTGTTTTATCAAAATACATTAGTTTCCATGAAATCTTTGAGACTTTGAGAAGAATCAAGGAAATTTAGTTTCAATTTTACATTAAATTATTCCTTGCATGTTAAATATTATATTAATTCAATTACATACTAAATCAAAACACGTTTCTACATCACGAATTTTGAAGGAATTATATTATTCCTCAGTTTGATAAATACTATTCTGTGAGATTTACTATATTTCAAAAGAGGGTCTTTTTGTTTGCGTTTTTCAATTGAATATAAAGTACTGTATTCGTTTCTGCAACATTTGCTTTACAATTTCGTGTATTCAATCTTGTGAAAATGTGATCAATGTGGCCAGGTTGGTAAAAGCTTCATTCTCGGAACCGGAAGATTGTAAAATCTGTACCGATCCAGACACAGATCATTCCTTTTCACTAATGATGGCTAAGATGCATAAAATATGTTTCGGTTTTGATGCCCTCTAAATGAAAAGATATCTCTTTCCATGGCAGTCCAGGACAAAGAAAATTGCCTCTGCATCTAAAATATAAGAGTTTATCCGTTCTCGTGATTATAATGGTACACCAATTGCTTCCTTACAACAAATGCCATCAGTTCCATTTCTTTTAGCTCCGAAAAGTTAAAACATTCCTTGTAGCCAATAATATAGAAAGAAATATCCTAGAAACAATGTTATATAAGGATTTCATGATGTCCTCCATCAACAAAATGTTTAGGAAAATAAAGTTTCAAAAAGATAAACTAATCATTATGGTAATAGGAAAAATAAATTATTTGCTAAATACATGAAACGAAAATGAAAGCATGCAATGAATGTAAAAATATTTTATCGATATTTTTAACTTTTTTTTTCCAAATTTTAGCATATTTTTATTTTTAAAAGCAAGACAAGATACAGCAATGTTAATTAAGTGCAACAGTAAGTGATACAATAAAATTCTAGAAAATGATAGGATACAAGAAAGCACAAAAGGACAGAAGTCATTTACCTTAGACAGTCTTTGGCAGACCAATATCAGGAGAATTCGGAATCGTAGTTAAGGATTGCCCTATGTAGACGAAGATAGGCTCTGTTCATTAGTCCTCTAAAATCGCAGAGTGGGCAATACGGTTGAACAAAAATTCTAGTTGCTGTGCGATACTGGCCTATCTCCTCTTAGTGTAGCCAGGAAACATTTTGACGACGAAATGGACATGCACTTTCCATCGAAATTTACTTCAACTCACGCGGAGCTGTGAGACGATCAAGCAATTTTTAACATAAGTATTTAGAAAGAAAGAAATATGCAAAATGTAATGTAAATAATGATAAACAATTTCTGCTTTCTTACCTTTGAAAAATAAATATGAAAATAACGAAATAACATTAATTTTATTAGCATTTTACAAAAATAATCAAAGTTGAAATTCATTTAAATCTTTTTCACACTTGTGTTCATTTGTAACAGTTATTTAAAAGCGAGGATACTTTACCTATAATTCACTTTAAAAAAATGAAAATACCTTGGCCGTAATCATTAAAAAATAATTAAGATTTATTAATTTAAAATGCAAACTTATTTTATAAAGTAGCTTTTTAATGACATCAATTAATTAAAATTTGCTTTCTTTTACCAATAAAGCTGTGGATATAAACTTTACGAGCCAATGTTTGAAATGAATCATTGTAACTATGTTTAAACCCTGCCTCCAAACACATTACATTTTAAGGAACATTGATAATTGAACATGACGTTTGTATGTCCCAATAATTAAAATTATTTCAACTAAAACTTGTTTATTTAAGAAAATAATTGATAAAAATAATTCATGCCAACGAACAGTCAATTTTTTTAAGTAAGATAATAATGATAAAGGTAACAAGATTATCATAGTAATGCAATGAAAGCGAATAAAAAACATTTGAGTAAAAATTTACTTTTATAAAAATATAAGTAGTAAATAAAAATCTAATAAAATAAAAATTAAATATTCAATGATGAAATTATCTGCATATTTGTCTTAGTTAGTTTGTTTTTATTTATATTTTACGCAGAAATAATGAAAGATAATGTGAGCATCCTAATTTGCTTTTATTTTATTTAAATAAAAATATACTGAGGTTTTTATGTTTTGGTATGTTTTTTCGTTATTAATTTGCAAGGGAAAAGGAATTTATTATTTTATCTCTTATGTAACTAATAACGTTTTATTTCCTATCCATTTTTAAAAAATTGCATGAGCAGAAAGTTTGTTTAAAGAATTAATCTTATTAGAAAGAAAAAAAATTCCTTTAAGAATTTTAACCCCAAAATAAAATACTAAAATATACCAGTAAAACATTTCATATATGTATATATATGTAAGTATATACATACATGCATAATATATTCGCATATTCATAAAATTTTCATCAATAAAAATGAATTTTTAGTAAAAAAAAAAAAAGAAAGAAAGAAATCGTACAGTAAAATCGGATACAAAAAACAAAATAAATGATTTCTTGTTTAAGTTTCCGGAAACGTTTTTCCTTTTAGTAATTTTTGTAATTTTTAAGCTGAAAAAATTAGTAAAAAGTAAAAAAGTTATTTCTATAAGTTACTAAAATTCGTATTTAATTATTCTTATATGGAAATATATTCTACTATTTATATATGTAAACATTTCTTTATACCTTAACATATATTAACTACGAGAAAATATAATTTTCCTTATGAGAATTAATGACCGTTACGAAAGGTGAAAAAGAAAAAAATGAGCTTGCATACAACTGTCACAATATTCTTTATAATGTTTTATTCCTGTATTCTGGAATGAAACACAATATCACCACGCAATAAATTAAATATTTTGAAAAACTATTGCAAAATTTTAATCAGAAATATTAGCAACAAGCTTTCATATGTTGTAAAATTGGTGATGTTTTGGCAACTAAAAGATTCAGTAAATAATTCCAGTCAAATTATGGTGCTTTATCTTTTTATGGCTCATAATAATTTTTATGATGAATGATAAATTCTCATAATAATCATAATAATTTTTATGATAATTTTTATGATCAATGAGAAGATTATCATAAGAGCTCTATAAAAATGGCGCAAGAATCGTTTTCAAGATAAATGTAGATTAAATATTCTTGTTTCTGTTACTTAAGACACTTGAGAAAACCAAGATTTCTAGCCGACGGTTGTGTGAAATTAAGTAAAAAAGGTGCATCTTTCTCTTAACCAGAGCACAATGTATGTGAAAGTACGACTTTGCTCTAACTACTCTTCCAATAGATGTCCCCACTAGAAAATTCTCTACACCCAATTTAACTTTCATCTGGACTGGGAGGACGCCGCACCATTACACCTATGGTAATTCTTTATTTCTATGGTAGTTTCTGCAGACCATTACACCTATGGTGACTGCTCAGCGATCGACTACAATTCTTTCTATTCCATAGAATTAACAAGCACGTATTTCACATGTACTTGGCGGTATTGAAAAGCATACCACGGATGCCTTAAGCACTAGGTTATCGCGGCCCATAAACATTCAAAATATAGTCGTTGTTGCAAACATTATTTTCCAATAATTGGAGTCATCTTGAAGTGACTTTACATTTTATAACAACTGTTCATGCAAATTGAATTAAGAAGATAGCTCATCACCATACGTATCAATCGTCATAAATAATGCAGAACAATGAATCGAACACTCCAACAAAATCATTAATTGAAATAAAAATATTATTAATTCAACAATCATGATGCTATTATAAGATGAATGCTCATTTTCTTCAATATTAAAAAGCTACGAAATATCTCGAAAGTATATTTCATGCAGCAAAAAGACAATGCTAATAATATATTTCACTGTAAGGAAATCTATAAGCTTTATTATAGAAGAAAGAAAATCGCTCTATAGTAAATTAAATTTTATTCTTAATCAATTTACAGAAATTTTATACTTAAAATTCTTGTATTTCTTTTGTTTATTCATAAAATGCGAAATATAATCTACCATAATGAAATTAATTTAACATTATGAACACAAACATCATTTTTTAATTAATGTTAATTAGTAACATTTATTATTTCATTTTCCATACTTATTTCCTAATTACAATAACATAGATTTCATTGTTAATATTTGGATGATCGATTTTCAGTTTTTTTCAGTAAGCAAATTTTCATTTCTCTTAATTTTAGTCATCTTTCAGCAAGTTTCAAAGAATGATTTACGGTAAAGTTGAATTGGTTTTTCTTAAAACATTGAATATTGCTCTGAGAATACTTTTATTCTTTCTTTAAAAACCAATAGCTGTGAATTATCTGTTATCAACGCAAAGAATTATCTGAAATACTAATACACTTTTAATGAAACAAATTTTTGATATGACAGACATTGAGATCAGGATTTTGTTATTTTCCTATCAAAGGAAAATACACTTAGCCCAAATAAAATAACTTTTACGCGTACAACTATGATATTAAAATATTATGCACATAAAATTTCATTTAAAATGATTCTTAGGTATTGTATTAATTTAAATGCGAGAGAAGCTACTCTGGATCCTTTAATCACTCAGTTTAAATAATTTTAATTCCTCACTCTTTAATTATGAATGCTTCAAGTGTATTCAACTGTTAAATGTCATTGCAATGAATTATTTGAATTAGCTATTGGGTGTCTGATTATCGTTCACAAAGTGGTTTAAAATTAGAACGACCTTTTATGGATTGATTATTTTAAATGAAGATTTAATTTATTGCAGGAGAGTATACTAATTCCTTTTGTTCAATTTAAATCAATAAGAGTAATATTGAATTTTTATTAAAATGTAATTAATAAAATATTACCAAAATGTCTTATAAAATTGTAAAATATTAAATGTTTTCTTTTTTTTAAAAAAAAAAAAAAAAAAAAAAAAAAAAAAAAAAAAAAAAATAAAACGAATTATTTTTTAAAAATAAATTTTAAAGGCACTATATCTTTGAAACTTAATATAGTGGCAAAATAATTAATCTATTTTCTTTCTTAAAATTTCTAAATACTTTAATTTTAAAATTTACATAAAATTTTATTGCTTGTTCCATAATGGTAGTGTTCTTTAAGAATTTTTATGCAGAAACATTCTAAATTGTATCTTTTGAGAAATAGAAATTGGATATTTATATTCTTTTTCCATCTATATATATACTGAAAACTTCCAAGCACATCTGCTAGAATTCTTCAGGAAATATTTTTTTTTTTTGGTTTTCACCTATATGACAAGTGAATATGTTAAATTACTTTATAAAAATTGTGGTGAAATTGATTCACAAAATACTCAAAATACAGAGATGCTAAATGTGACAGAAAACTTTCTTACAATGACAGCTTTTATTTGTAGCAAGCACCTTGAACAGTTTTGAAATAGAACTCACTTCTAACACCAAATTAACAACCCAGCAAACACAAAGATGCCGGGCATCCATCGAGCGATGCTGTCAGCCGTCCTGGACAGCAGCGGCCCGCAGCTATTTGGCCTCATCGGCTCCGTCAATAAAGTGGTCGTCGTCATTTCTACTGGGCCGGCAGTACAGTCCGCTGTTGGCCCAACGCCGGGTGGCCAGCAGTGCCATATTGGCCGCATGTGGACCATGTAACTGCCAGTACATGCCCATATATGGCTATTCATCGGCCCTTTGCCGTTTGGCTGACGATAACCGCTTTCACCAACGTTGCGCTGGTTATAGTTAATTATTTCGATCTATTAATATTGTATATATTGTTAAAGTTAATAAGGAAGGATTGGAAATCCACATCAAATTAATACTGAATATATATTTGTTGTGCTAAGAGACATAATTGTTATCCATGTATATAAATGTCTAATATCATTAAGTGTATATTTAGTTTTTAATTATACATGGATTAAAAAAATTGAATTAGTAACTCATATTTTAACTAATTTTTTTGACAATGTTATCTAAATTTTAAAATTTTTATTTAAATAATTGAAATAATTTTTTTATATTCAGTTTTTAAAATAATTTTTTGTTATTATAGAATTTCATTATTTATAATATTTTTAAAAAAAATTCTTGTGTAAGCAAGTGTCAATTTATTGAAAAATTGAAGTCGAATGCATAAAATAATTCCAGTTGTTTTATGTTAATTTTATAGAATTATTTTAAAGCACACACACACATATATATTTTCTCTGTATATAAATTAATATTTCATTTTCTAAATCAATTAATTACACGCAAAAAGATGTTGAGAAAAATGATAAAAGAAGTATAAAGATTAAAATTTCTTTTACTCATAAAAATTAACACAACAAAAGCCATATATAAGTGAAAGGTCCAAATATTAATGGAATTAACATTTTTTTATTTATGATAATACTGATAATAAAAAAGTGTCTACTATTTTTTATTTACACTTGAAATTAATTTTTGCAAAAAAAAAAATAATAAATAATAATAATAATAATAACATTTTTACGAGTTTTTATTTTTTTTTGAGGTCTACCTTCCAAATTAGTACTTTGGAACAAATTTCTCCCTTTGTGAAGATTTTCACTTTGTTGTAATAATCTAAAAACAGAAAAATGAATAAAAACCGAATTGTTAAACTGATTCAATTTAATTACAAAAATAGGAACACCAACATGTTAATAACAGCACAGGTAAAAAAAAACAGAAAAAATTGAGTTGAATGTTTATATATGTCAGGTGAAACTTCATGTATAACACTTATTTTCACATATTTAGGTATTATTTCACAGCATTATCCATTTGAATAAGGAGAATCCAACATAACTATTTTCAAACTTACAATATGTTACATAAAAAATTTACAATCAAAGCAAGCCAAGAACTTGAATAGTTAAAATAACCTAACAAATATATATGTAGGTCAAGGGTTTAACTCAGCACTTTGGTTATGAATGCATATAATAGCGTCAATTTTCATTCAGAATTAACAACTCATAAAAAAAGAATATTACTAATACAAATTTTTCTAGGATGGTAATATTATTATTAATATTAGTAATATTCTTTTTTTACTCATAAAAAAAGAATATTACTAATACAAATTTTTCTAGGATCTTTTACTTAACTTCAGTTTTATCTCTTTAAAAAAGGGATGGAATTTAGTTTTTTTTATAAGTGATTAAAGATTAATGGAAAAAATTACATCAATTAATGCAAAAGATTTACAAATTTTGAATACAAGCATTCTAGTTGTTGACCAGTAAATTTACATCACATAACCATGAATTATTTAGAAGCAAAAATGTTTAATATATCTTTTAATTCTATTATACACTAAGTATTAAATTCATATTTATTCCAATATTATTAGAAAATAAGTTATTGATTCTGTACTAGTTTAAATACTAGTCCTTAATCAATTCTCAATTTACATTGGAGTGGGGAGATGTTAGAAACACAATAAGCTTTAAAGTTAATGTATAAAATGAAATCTTAGCAAATACCCATCAATAATAAATGTAATCAATATTTTTTTTTACTTTATTTAAAAAATATTACACATATATTTACTTGCTAATAGTATTCATAATTACAATTATTTGCAAATCTTACGTTAACTACATTTAATTGTATTCAAATTAAATTATTTGTTAATATTATTTACAATTATAATTATTTGCAAGAATTATACTTATAATTTATGTTAATACAAATTTAATATTAACACAAACACAAAGAAACAAATTATCTGGTTTGTAATTACCAATGATATTGAAAAATATTAAGTAAAATTTTGTATTTATGGTTAGATGTGGTCATTGATCGAGATTACAAATAAGCATAAAATACCTACTAAAATAGATATTGTTCATCATAATTATATCACTTAACACATGTGAATTATTAAATATGAAAATGGAATGAATAAAATAAACTCATTCTTTTATATTCATACAAGTTTTAAGAAACCTACTTAAAATTAGTATAAAAAATCTTACTTTTAAGAAAAGTAAAATGAATAAATAAGTACGATTTTACATTTAAGGCTTACAGTAAATGCATATCAAAACTAAACAAAACATTACAGTGATTGACTTATTTATTAAATGTTTCTTGTATATTCTTATTAGCATTTATTTTAAAAAAATATTCTCTAAAATGAGTTAAAGTAATAAGAGTAATAAGAGTTAATTCTTTAAAGTGAGTTAATATGCATATATATATATATATATATATATATATATATATATATATATATATATATATATATAGTATTATATTTCAAAATTTATACAATTTTCAAGTTTTAGATGCAAAAGTATTTCGCTAAGAAATCCATAATGATTTTAATGGTCGACAGGGTTATACATGAAAACCATGTTATACATGCAATAAAATGTTTTGTAATGTTTATGCATTGTAAAACTTTTCATTCCTTAAAACAAATCTTTGAGGAGTTTACAAAACATTTAAAACCACGAATCCTTAAGAGACAAAATATTTCGGTCAGTAAAAATATACTTAAAAATAATAGTAAATAAGAACGTTTTTTAAAAATAAGAGAATTAAAGTTTATATGAAATTTGCACACAATTTTTTGATTATAAATGCTACAAGATTCTATATTAATTTATTGAAACTAAACATCTAAGCGTTTTCAAACAGAATGTTTTTAGACCATCATTTATTTCATAAACTTGCTTCGTAACAAACAAAAAAATGTAATAAATACGTTTAAGCCATCGATCGAATTCGATTAAAAAAATGAACATTGAAAAATTTATTATACTAATTGATTAAATATAACTAATAGAATGAAAAAATGCTTCTGTGCAGGATACATTTTTCTATTTCTAACACGGTAATGAAATTATTCTAAAACATACAATGACAAACAGCTTCCAATGGCTTTCTTTTGTTGTCATGTTATCAATAGTTTATGAAATTTTTTTAATAAGTAATTAAATAATAATTCAACATAAAGTAAATGTATCATTCTTGCATCATTCATAATAATTCCATCCTGATGAAAACAAAATTAATAAATATGTACTTACCTTATAATTCTCTTGGCTCACAAACACAACTTCGAATATTCCGCCACTTCACGTTAATGGCAGACACAAGCACTTCGCTCTATCTGACGTCATATACTGTCTCGCGCGGTATACACAATAAATGTGAAAATAAAATTTCTTTCTGAAAAATAGTTTTTGAAGGGTTTAAAAGTTAAGAAGTTATCTGAAAATTTATTAACAACACAAAAAAACTGTTATTTGGAAAAAATAGTCTTTGTCGATAAAATAAAAAATAGCGTTAAAATTAATTGTCTTAATTCTGCTAGCCAATAGCTTCAGGGACAACAATGGCCAGAATCTGTTGGCCCACTACTTATCATCCAGCACCGGCCCGGTTTATTTTGGCCAGCACTCATCCGTGGCCATAATGGAGCTGGGCCATCAAACAACCATGAGCGGCTGGCCGTGGCCAACAGAAAACCGGCTTTACCACAGCAGCGGCCCGGATTTTTACAGGCAGTTTGTATTTGCTGGGACGTTAAAGAAATTCGAGAATTTATTATATGTAAATTTAGAGGTACCCTTGTATCCTAGTGGTTTGAGCATCCGTCTTCCGTCTGGATGAGCTGGGTTCGATTTCCAATGCCACAAAAGGCCAAACGAATACATGCGGTATACGTACTTGTTAATTCTCTGGCTCAGGCATTAAGCAAATACCGTGAGTATAATGGTCTGGAGAAAATTTCTTCCCATCCAGATCAAATTGAGGGAGTAGATCCACTGGTGGTGCCATCTATCGGAGGAGTCTTAGAGCAAAGACATAATTTCAACTTCATGGTGCTCTGGTTAAACAAAAGATGCACCTTCATGTATTAATCCCGCATAGACAATGGAATAGCGAATTGTTCCAGTGTCATAAATAACAACAACAACAGAGGAGTATACTTATAAATAAATTCCTAAGATGATCTATTCCTAGTAAAAATAATTATATTTTTAAGTTAATGAACTTGAAGAATTTTACAGAAGGTGTGGTGTAGTTAAAATCATTGTGTGTGTGAAATCAAATACCTATATATACTCAAAGAGAGTAATATCTTTGTAAACACCAGTTTAATCAGCACACAATTTTCTTTCATGCACAAATAGGTTATATGAAACATATTCTGATCTTATATACGCAGATTCGTTTTATTTCATAAAATGTTAGTAAATGCAATATCGCTTAGCACACACACAGTGTTAAGAATCCATATATAAAATAATTATTTTTATAAAGTAAAATTCATCTTGAATTATATAATAGCCAAGAGATTCCCTTCAATGAATCAAATGCCTGCGACACGCAACAATTGATACAGGAAAAAGGAAATATTTTTTAATAAAATTAAAAATCAAAAACTCATATTTTAAAAACGCTATGTGTAAAAGTCTCAATAAAGCTAGTAATAATAGTTAATTCTAATTAAACTAATGCAGTTATTGGGAAGAGGAAATGATTATTTTCAATTTATTGAAGAAGTTTTGAAATCATTCATGACTTTTAAGAACAATGTTTTTCAGATGACTTTTAATTGACAATTCCTTTGAGAATCATTTTGTATATAAGGCCTTTTATTAAATACTTATCCCACTTGAATATATATTGCTCAAACAATTTAAGAATACTGAAATCATATACATTAATCTTAAGATATTGAGGAATAGATTAGATGGTTGTAACAAAATCGGTAAACAGATTTTGTAAGAAAGAAACTACATGACTGTCAGAAAATTTTTTTCTTATTGTTTAGAAACAAAAAAAGAAATAGGAGTTTTATAAATGATAAATACGAATGAAATTTTTTTTAAAAAAAATTGCAATTAGGAGATATGATTTCTCAAGATGACCAGAATCGTTGAAACCATTAAAAAATTGAATTAATTAGAGTATTGATGAGGAGTAAGGGATTGTATTCCTCTTTTTCAAAAGAGCTCTTCCTAAATATTGGAGACATTTTAGAAGTGGTCGGCAGTAAGTAACTCGTCTGCTTAGAATGTTCTAAATATGTTCTGCTTCATTCGTTTCTGACTGATACATTAGCTGCTCTATTCACGTAATTGTCTCCTCGAAAAGAAAATCATCCATCAATGAAAACATTTGTCTTCCACAAACAAGAAGTTTTCTCTAACTTCTGCTGCAAAGGAGCTATAATGAAATTCAACTCGACATAGTGGGCCAGTTAAGGTTCCTTTTTAAATGATGAGTTTCTAGAATATAAACATGACTGACTCAACTCCAAATCTAATTTTGACTTTTACGAACGCATGATCTAGTCCTAGTTTTCTCGGATGAAAGCATAACTGTTGTCAGGATAAAAAAAATGGAAAAGATTCGTAAGAGAAAATAAACAATTTTCAATTAAAATTCTTATATTTAAAAAATAGTTGCTATTTGGTTTTGCGTATTGACCTTTAAGTAAATATCGTTTTATTTCATTCTTGGAGTGATTGCTATGAAAATTGTATCATACTAATGAATGAAATTGTTTTTTTTTTCAGAAACTATATTATAGTTTAACTATTCAGTTGAATTTATTTTTGCTTGTTAAATATATTTTTGAAGACATATTTACTTTCTTAACGTTTCTGGAGCATTCAATAAAAAATTGCGTATCTAAAGCAATGCACAGTTACCTAGAACACTTAAGAATATTAATATTCTAGCAGTGATTTGCTAAATAATGCATTTCTTACTTAGTTCAGATTTCAATAGTGTAAGACATATATTCTGAAATCCCAACTATTTTAGAACTGGATATTTCAGAACTTAGCTTTAGGGGTTTAATTTTGTAATTATATCGTGAAATCTGGAACGTAATGCAATTTAGATATTCTTAGCATATCACATACATTAATAAACAAACTTGAACCACAAATTTACTAAATAAATTTCACTGTAAACATAAAATCCTGTAGTTTAAAACATAAGAGTGTATTTATTGCAAAACGTACGTCTTATTCTTATCTTGTAGTGTACAGAGAAGACAAGTATAAGTTATTGTAAGCATAACAGAAATATAATTAATACTAACTTATCATTTGATGTCTTGAAATAAAAATACCACATAAAATAATATTTCTTATCAATAAATAAGCTTATCTTTGAAAACATGAAATTTAACACCTTGAAAAGTAAGCATTGCTTAATAATTTTATTATTTGTTTGTGAAATTGATATTGTGCATCAAGAAGTGAAATCTCATTTTAAAAAGTTTGACGTTTACAACACTGAAAATACTTCACTTACCAAATCATAGAATATTGAATCTTAGATCCTCTTCATAAGCGTTGCAATCCTTTTTTAAACCCACGACATATTTGGAAAGATGTAAACACACTCGTTTGGAAAAAAAATTATATTTTTAAGAATAAAAAAAAATAAATAAAAAAAAAATAAAAAAAGTTTGCTTTTATTTCTTAAAAACAATATTTAGCTAAAAAATAAAAAAAGCTATCTCTAATCATTAAATATTTTTCTTTTCTAGTGACAGCTCATAATTTTTTTTTAAAAAATGGAAAAGAAACACATGCTTCATTCTTGAATCAAGAACTCATCCGAAGCAGAATATTTCATACCTTAAACTAACTATATATCGGAATAAGCAACTGTGTTAGACGTAGAAATTTGTGTCAGTTAAATTATACAATGTAATTAATTTTCGGAAAGAAACTTAAGTTTTCATTTTGAGATTGTTAGAAAAAACAAAGTAGTAGAAATTTCACTTCATTCCGTGCAACGATTCTCAATTCAATCCTTGACAAAATTTGGAGAAGAAACAAAAGAGTTTCATTAGTAAATTCATGTAATATATAATTATTGAGTCAATGGGATTATATATATATATATATATAACAAAAGTTTAAAAAGATGTTAAGATGCTAAAGTAAAAGGATGTCAAAAGTTTAAAAAGATGCAGATGTAGATGTGTTAAAAAGAAGTTTAAAAATTTTAAAAAGATGCAATTTCGGTTTGCTTAATTACTATAACAAATTAATCCCCTTTCACAATCTTTGTATACTCAATAATTTATTAGTTAAAATAATTATAATAATATTTGAGAATGTTTCATGGGTTTTCGATTCTGAAATGCGAAAAAATATACAATATAGATTACAAGTAAACATTTAGGCACAAAAAATCGTTAATTAAAATGTGGGAGTACATAAGTACTGATAATAAAAATTTCAATAAAGTATAGAAATATTATAAAATTAAAAAAAAAATTATTTAATTTCCATATATTTAAAGAAATTTTTTAAGAAAATATTTTTTGAGAATTACAAATGTGAGACAATGAATCATATTTAATATTTAGCATACATTTGTATCATACATTATTTTCACAAAACTAATTTTACTTTTTTCTTGTAGAAAACTATATATTGAACTAAATGAAAATGATAAAATCAGTATTGTATAAAAGATATTTAAAACTTTCCAAGTCTAACACAATATTTTTTTCATATTTTAATGGAAAAGGATTTAAAAATGGTATTTTACATGTATTTAAAATGAATTCAAATAAAAAATATTTTCAAAATACACTTTTTTATAAAATTATTTTTACACAATTGACATAAAAAATGATCGAAACGCATTAGCTCTCTATACCTGTTAAAGAACTCTTATAATACCTAGAGATAAATTTCAATAAGTCTCAGAAATTGTCAAAAGCCTTGGAGGAGAATTAAGATGAAAGGAAATTGAAAACTTGCATTCATGGGAGAAATTAAATTGGATATTTAACTCTTTTCCTTGTTAAATAATACTAAAAATCTATGAATAGCTTTTTATCTGAGAGGGTGATTATTTTAAGTCTTTTTTTTTTCCGGAAAGAAAATTCAATGCTATATAATAAATTATTTCGTGAAATTCAATTTTCTCTGATTTTTTTTTAAATAATATTTTCAACAAAGATTTCAATAATGTAAAAGGTATTTTTATAAGAAAAAGCATTACTTTTGAGAAAGAAATCATTTTAATATTTAAAATTTTATTTGAGGTAATGAAAAAATTAAATACTAAAATAATTACCATTAAAAATAAAAATACAAAACGGTTATATTTTCTTTTTTGATATAAATATTTGAAAGAAATATCTTTCCAATTTGTTTTCAGTTTCACGTTTCTCGATATGAAGTTCATGAATCAAAGAATTTTTTTATAAAATATTCTAAAGTTAAAATGTGAGAGCGATACATTTTGTATATGTGATTAAATAGATATATTCATTGTATTTTCTATTAAAATCAGTATAAAACGGAAATTTAAAATTTTTTTTCTTAATTAAAATTGTCTTAGTTTAATTATTTTAGATATTTTTGACTATATGGGAACAATATAATAAGTTATTTTAATATATAATTTTTATCCTCAAATTTGTGATGCAATATACCATTCGGAATAAATTAATCAAAATAGTAAATATTATTTTAAAATTATAAATGATTATTTTTCGTAGTCTTACTTTTTATAGGAATTTAAAATCATGTATTCCATTGAGAAAAATTCTAGTTTAGGGAATTTTTGCTTTCGATGTGATTATTAACGACTAAAAATTTAGCCTTCAAGCTCTTGTGAGTATTATTTTTTAAAAATTTATTTAAAACTCAAAAAATTTTTTGTCAAATTTATGTTTTCCTTTAGCATTACATAAAGTGTATGTATATGTTTGCTTGTTTCAGCATATCTTTAAAGAAATATTTAATTAATTAAAATATTATTAATCAATAAAAGTTGTGACATCATAAATTAAATCAGACTACATCAAGTATCTTAATAAAATTATCAATATTCTTGGCTTCTATTTTGAAAGCTCTCACACTCTGCACCCAGTTAAAAATAGGATTAAAAAATTTCTAATCTCGGTAATATCTTATTTTCTAACTTTATCTTAAATATGTCCATCAGTTAAATAATGACAACTACATAAAAATTTAATCTCCACATACAAAAGCAAGTCCCTAAAAGATTTATGTGAAATAAGATCTAAGGAGGAAATTATAAAATATACCCTTACCGACTCGTTTAGTTCACAAACTATCAAATAATTATTAAATTTTTTGATGATCTCAAATTATCTACTACAATTAACATCTTACTTTGTATAATTAATAATATTATCTGGAGGATTAATTTGATACTTTTGTCATTTTTATACACTTAAATATAAAGTACGTGTTCCGTAAATCACACGTTAAAAATATGAATTTTTCTTAGAAAGTCTTTATTAGTAAGTTCACTGGGAAATAAGATTAAAAAAAACTGTTCTACAAACATTGCCTATAAATAATACAGTTGAAGAAATGGCTTTTTTCTCCATAGATTATTCAAATAAGCTCCTTTATGCAGCGGATGTACTAGTCCTTTTTTTTCAGACAAACCTTCAAATTCCTTCCTGGATCCGTGGTATAAGCCTTTTAGAATCCTAAGAATATGGCTTTTCCTTCTTTTGAATTTTTAAATATTATATTCATAATGTATCTTAACATCAGTTTGTTTCTTTGAATTATTTAATGAACTGATAAAAATTAAAGTAACGTATGATGTATTTTAATGTGCATTTGAATGATATGTGGTTTTGTCTGCATTAGTTTTGCAAATGTAGCAAAATAGATTTATATAAATGCTTTCATTGTTTGTAGTTTTTTTCGGTACAAACATTTTCTAAAAATTTTAAAAAATCTCCTATTTTCTTTGGAAATTTAAAATATTTTTGTTTTTCAGCTTTCTTGAAAATAATATATTTATATATTCAAATATGTTTCAATAAAATATCAAAAACGCTCATAATATCAATAAAAAAGTTGAAGGTGAAAAGAAATCCAGGCAATTATAATAATGTTTTCTGAAACACACATATGTAAGTAAGATATTAAAAAATTCATAAATGTTATTCAATATAAATAGTCTCAAAACATTGTAGGATTCCTTAATTATTAAAACTTATAATGATTTTTATTGTAAACAATTATTGGATGCCTTCAATTTGTGAGAAAACTTTCGTGATTGCACTGAAGATGTATAAATTATAAAAAGTGGTAAAATGATGCTCGAAATAGCTTAATTCAAGAAAATGTATTTCTGAAAATAATTAAAAAATTCTTTGGGATTCTAATAATTCCAATTAAAATGCATTTAAGATTTAGTTTCATTCTAATTTCTTGAAATTTAGATATCCCTTTCCAAAAGGACACTGTTTTATAATACTGAGCTATATTTTATTATAATATTTATAACACATTAATCAAATAAATATATTTAAATTAATAATTTATAATATTAATTTTTCTGCAGATGAAGTTCTTTGCATAGCATTGGTAAAGGAAAAATCAATTATTAAAAAAAAAGCAACTTATTTTCATTAGGGTTGGGAAACTATGAGGAAAACTAGGATTAGTAATTAAATACAGAGGTTGATCGATTAACGAACATAATCCGTTATAAGACCATCTTCGCTATCTGAATTGTTCGTGATAACCGTTCGCGCAAACCGATATCTTACAGATATCAGTTTGGTTTGGGTGATATACTAATACCATTGCCCTGACATCCTTTTACTTCTTCAACGAATAAACATTGGGGAAGTTCTCAAAAAGAAATCAGTTTCAGATTTGAATGAACTTAAAAACGAAACTGATGGTCTATTTTGGCTATTACCCGCCGAGAGCCAAGAAGATTTCATTATAATTCGTTTTAGTTCGCTATCTGAATAACCGTTCGTAGTACGAACACAAAAATCTTTAGTGAAAGTGTTCGTTGTCCGATTTGTTCGCAGTCCAAACTGTTCCTTAACTAATCACCTACTATATCAAGTAAGTAAATAATATTTCCATAAAACATTACTAGCATGTTATTAAATAATGAATGAATTTTCAATTAAAATGAACAGATTATTAGTGTAGTATGTAATTTGTTTCATTTGACAACAAAAATAAAGCTGTTTTATACTCGTTTTCATTGCAAAATGAATCTGTTTAATGTCTTGAGAAAAACATTTTTGTGTTTTGATGGACATCTGCAAGTTTGTAATTTTGAAAATCTTATACATAACAAACTTTTCAGTAATGCCTCTCTGTCTGCAAAAAATATTTCTGAAACCCAAAAATATTCAGCGAATGTGAAAATTCTTTATTATAGTATACAGCTGTGTGTGTCTCAAAACTTTCACTATATAGCTTCAAATGATGCCCACTAGATGAAAATTTTATAATTTGGTGATAGGTTTCTTGTTTGAAACTATGTCACTGCCAATAAATTCTCAGAATTATTATCAATTTCCATTACTTCAATCAATAGGTTTTTTAAGTAACAATTTACAACTGTGAAAAAAGTTATTATACCGATAGATTAATTTCTATATATGGTAAATATTTAATGATGAGGCTTTCTTACTGCGTTGTTTTATCATTTTATAAGAATTATATTTTAAAACAAATTGATATGGTTATGGACTAATCTGGGATGGGTTTTTAGTCATTTTAGGTTTTTTTTTCCATCACTTAATAGTATAAAATTAGAATTAAGCATCACGAAATTAAGTTAACATCCTTGCTTGATTTATTAAACAACATTAAAAATTATTTAATAATTCTCTTTTTTTTAGAATATAAATATCAAATATAAGTTACACACATTATAAAAAAATTAATGGAAATCCAAATACACTCGGAAATTAAAGTCCTTAAGTCATTAACTTAGCAATAAACTAGAGAACGAATATCCGTAAAAGAGAATTTTATTACATACACATCTGCAGACAACTTTCCTGTCTTTAGTATTTGAAAAAAAAGTTAAGGGCAGATTAGAAACAGTAGTGCAATATTGAAAATTACCAAATATCCTAAATAAAAAGAAAATGAGTTAAAACCCTCAAACTCTGGTGAAGAGATAATTCTACGAATAACTAAAATGCCAAAATTATAGAATGAAAATCAAGACAGTATTTAAAAAACTGTAAATAGTGCATTATCTTATGTTATTCAAGAGTGTAAATACATTGATAGCAATCATTACGCTTTAATGTACATTTAAAATACATATAAGTAGATAAAATTGCAGAAAAAAAGCTCTTACGATCAGAACAATGTACACAGAATTAAATAGAAAGATTATATTTATATAAATATCTGGAACAATTCACACAGGCGAAACGCGTCAGTCGGCACGTGCAACTCAGGAACACAATAAAGAAAGGAGTGAGACTCAATCAAAGAAACTCGTTGCAAGTGCAAGTGAGCTTTTTTGTCAAATATCACTAGAAAAACTCTCCAGGTCATCTTCACACACGTAAAAATGATCGGAAAACTGGAAAAGGACAGTAATATAAGCAGTTCAGCTGAAGAGTTCAGAATCAACACAAGTGAAAGTACTCAAAAAGACATGCAAATGTAAAGTTGTTTCAAAATTTTGCTTCCTCCACAAAAACAACTGCAGTGGATGACACTCCTACAGGCTGAAACCAGTCAACAAGCATCATTATTACTCAGCAGTTACGTTACTATTTTGCGCCAGAATATTTCCCATCTCCTACGCAAGAGTTGGGCTCAACAAGACTAATATGGAATTGCAGTCATTCATGAATTATTGTCTACGGAGGAATTAAGCACAAAAGACTCAGCGCAACGTTTTTGTCGGAGATAATGCAACCGGAGATCATTTTTTATTTTTAGGAGGAGGTCCTTTCAACATGTGTCTCTTCAGACATGCCGTTGGGGCAGATGTTGTTCCTATCAATGCCCCACCAGATTCTAGCTATTCATCATCTATTGGAAAGGGAATCCATCACTCGAAACAAATGTCTAGCATACTTTCCTGATTTTAATCCCATTAAGAAGGATGCCTTAGGAAAACACATTGCGGCACTATTACATCCTTTAGGGATCACATAAGAATTGAAACTGATGCTGATGAAAGACTCGGAACTCTATCTAAAGAACTGATGGACTATTCAGTGCTGAGTAGGGAGAGATGGTGCGAAGCAAACATTGCCGTAAAGGGTACCAAGTAACATCTTCTGATTTTTCTTGTCCTACAAACAATCATGTATAACATAATTTTAATCAAACAGTCTTTACCATTATAATTTATGCATTGTATTTCTTTTCACAGCTATGTTTGTGTTATCATTTAAATATAAAACGGTGTCTTGCACATTTCTGGATATTATGTTTCTCATCTGACAACTTATTTTCTCTATCAGTGTTTACTTAATATTTTATCTTTGATGCATTTTTTGAAATATACATTTGTTATACAATTAAAATTGTGCAGTATACAAGGCACCTAGAATTAAATATCTGGTATTCAAATGATTAAACAAGTAAAAGTTTTAAAGTTTTTTTGCTTTCTTTCGATGTTAATCTCGATGTAAGTCAATTTTAATCATTGTGCATTCAGTTTTTATACAAGGAATTGTAAAGTACTTGGATTATCAAACGAAATCATTCATAACTATCAAGCAAGCCCACCACCTTCTAACATAAAGCATGCCATGTATTTTTGGAAAAATCTCGTTGTAAGTCAATTTTAATCCTTGTGCATTCCGTTTTTGTACAAGGAGCTGTAAAGTACTTTATCAAAAGAAAGCATTCATAACTAACAAGCAAGCCCAACACCTTCTAACATAAAGCATGCCATATATTTTTGGAAAAATCTCGTTGTAAGTCAATTTTAATCCTTGTGCATTCCGTTTTTGTACAAGGAACTGTAAAGTATTGGATTATCAAAAGCAATCATTCATAACTATCAAGCAAGCCCACCACCTTCTAACATAAAGCATGCCATGTATTTTTGGAAAAATCTCGTTGTAAGTCAATTTTAATCCTTGTGCATTCCGTTTTTGTACAAGGAACTGTAAAGTATTTGGATTATCAAATGCAATCATTCATAACTATCAAGCAAGCCCAACACCTTCTAACATAAAGCATGCCATATATTTTTGGAAAAATCTCGTTGTAAGTCAATTTTAATCCTTGTGCATTCCGTTTTTGTACAAGGAACTGTAAAGTATTTGGATTATCAAAAGCAATCATTCATAACTATCAAGCAAGCCCAACACCTTCTAACATAAAGCATGCCATGTATTTTTGGAAAAATCTCGTTGTAAGTCAATTTTAATCCTTGGGCATTCCGTTTTTGTACAAGGAGCTGTAAAGTACTTTATCAAAAGAAAGCATTCATAACTATCAAGCAAGCCCAACACCTTCTAACATAAAGCATGCCATATATTTTTGGAAAAATCTCGTTGTAAGTCAATTTTAATCCTTGTGCATTCCGTTTTTGTACAAGGAGCTGTAAATATTTGGATTATCAAAAGCAATCATTCATAACTAACAAGCAAGCCCAACACCTTCTAACATAAAGCATGCCATATATTTTTGGAAAAATCTCGTTGTAAGTCAATTTTAATCCTTGTGCATTCCGTTTTTGTACAAGGAGCTGTAAAGTACTTTATCAAAAGAAAGCATTCATAACTAACAAGCAAGCCCAACACCTTCTAACATAAAGCATGCCATATATTTTTGGAAAAATCTCGTTGTAAGTCAATTTTAATCCTTGTGCATTCCGTTTTTGTACAAGGAACTGTAAAGTATTTGGATTATCAAAAGAAAGCATTCATAACTAACAAGCAAGCCCAACACCTTCTAACATAAAGCATGCCATATATTTTTGGAAAAATCTCGTTGTAAGTCAATTTCAATCCTCGTGCATTCCGTTTTTGTACAAGGAACTGTAAAGTATTTGGATCATCAAAAGCAATCATTCATAACTATCAAGCAAGCCCACCACCTTCTAACATAAAGCATGCCATGTATTTTTGGAAAAATCTCGTTGTAAGTCAATTTTAATCCTTGTGCATTCAGTTTTTATACAAGGAATTGTAAAGTACTTGGATTATCAAAAGAAATCATTCATAACTAACAATCAAGCCCACCACCTTCTAACATAAAGCATGTCATATATTTTTTGGAAAAATCTCGTTGTAAGTCAATTTTATTAATTGTGCATTTCATTTTTATACAAGGAACTGTAAAGTATTTGTATTATCAAAAGAAATCTTTCTTAACTAACAAGCAAGCACACCACCTTCTTATAGAATGCATGCTATATATTTTTGGAAAAAAATTGTGATTTGAAGTTCTTTATTAAATGTTTAATTCAACACTGCTTTGTAGACTGTCTGGAGGCCTAATGCTGTCATATATCAATTAATTACCACCCAGTAGTTGTTTTCCAAGCGGGTTGTTTTATAGATAATGAGCTACATTTACGCATCACAAAGGAGAAAACCCAGAACATTCCTAAGCTCCCACCCCGATAGATGTACATGCATGGGGCATAAATACAATACCATATTCAGTGGTTCAACAATGGCTGAGGTCAAAATACTGTTTACTTATTATATTGCAGAATGGATTTTTACTTATGAAAGGAGTTCAGACATACAGATCAGATAAAAACAAGTCTAACGAAGTATGAATCTCTATAAAATCGAATTTGGTTATGATAATATTAAACTGAAATTGTAATTCCTTTCTCTATATTCCATTGCATTTCCGATCAATACTGGAAGTGTTGCGTTGAAAAAAAGATAAACGGTCTGCAAAATCAATGCATTTTCCAAAAATAAAAAATAATATGTATTTATATTTAAAAATTTGCTATTCGAATCTGGAAATGAAGGGAGCTGAGATACTTAACATATTTTTCCGCAATATCTTACGATTACTAATGGGATAGTATTTGTGAGATAAAGAACTTAATCCTTCATTCTTGATACAAGCAACAAAACAGAACGCTGTTGTATCTATGAAATTAATTTCGTCAAATTATAAACTATTTCACAATGAATTCAAATGAGCTTTGGTTAAGTTTTACTCAGTAACTCTAGTTCTTTAATTAAAATATTAAGATGGAACATAGCCTGTTTTAGAGCATTCAAAGGCATTAAAACAAGCTACGTTTTAACAGAATCCTGATTGTACATGAATGTTCTCAGTTTCACTGTATAAAATTTTAATCAGAGCATCTTCAAACCTGAAAAAAAATTCAATTAGAAAAAAATAAAAAAAATTATTGATATAGATTTAATAGTATGTAAATTTAAATTAAATTTGTAATCTAATAACATTTTGCAACAACTTCTGCAGCTTTTACTTTACTCAGGAATGGTATTCTTCCTTGTATATCAAGGAATTTTGGGGAATAATAAACGAATTATTCACTAGGTTACTAATTATATTCGAAATATAGATTACATTTATTTAGAGTTTAGAGTTTATGAAGTTTAAAATGTATGATATACTCAATACTTTTTGTGAAATATTTAATAAACAAGTAATCACACTCATTCATTAAAAAAAAGATCTTTTGTATATATATTTTTATTAATGTTGAAAACCAGAATCTTTATATTTTTGGCATACTTTCATGTAGTTAAATCAATAGATAATTAATAAATTATACTTAATATGTACAAAGTCTCTACCATTCTTTTATTATTTCATTTCAATACTTTTTTAGTGAAGACTAGCCTATGCTGAGCGTGATTAAGAAGTAGTGTTACTCATACTGAATATATATGTGAATGGTACATTTCTGAGAAATTTAATAATAATAAAATGGGTGCCTGAATCTCTATGGAGTTATTATTACACTTTTCAGAATGCTTATCTGAATCCTGGTATTTCTGAATGGTACAAAGTCAAGTTTTTCCTGTTACGAGAAGACATTAAGGTCAATTTGTGTGCTCAATTGTTTTACGCAGTAATCATTACTGCGTTACTGAAGAACTTATTTTCTACATTTATAAATAATTTATAAGTAATCCTAAGCATTTTCTTAGACATTTGTTGGATAAATGTCCTTCAATGTTTCATAATCCTTTATAGTATAAAGGCAAATGATATATGATTGCGAACATTTTCTTTCAACACGATTATGCCACATTGACATATTTATATAATGGGTTACGAATTTTGGGTACTCATTTCTTTAAAACGTTATTAATGGATGATAGATTATGTATCATTTGCTTATATATTTAACAGATATTTTCTAATCGAATAAATAAATTATTTTTCTAAATAATGTAATTGATAAATCAATTAAATAATTGGCTAATAATGTGGATAATTTTTATCAATAATTGTAAATCTTAAAATTATATATATATATATATATATGTATATAGTGTATCCAATTATGAAATAATAAGTAGTTTAAAATTCAGAAATAAAGATAATATTTAAAAACTTCTTTTTGAATAAAGCAATGATATAACATAAAAATATTGGTTTTTACATTTAATTTGTATAAAAACTCTATACAACCAAATATTTTTGCACAGACTAACTAATTAGTTATTTCTTCGGAATTAACTCTAAAAATTAGCATAAAAATTTTATACTTAAATTAGTAAAAAAATTTTAATTAAATAAATTAAAATTTTTAATGAAAATAATTTCCAGTTATATGCGAAAAATAAAATGAAAACAATTGTTGGTGAATATTAAATGCCTTCACTATAATAATATTCTAATGTTTTGTGACTCACTATAAACAAACTTAATGGTCTTTAGACTGAATGAGATTCAAATATTACATCAAATAATCAATGAAAGTTTATGCTGAAATCAAAAACTGATTTGCCTTAGAGATTTGAGCTTTTAACAGATTGTTGTTTTATATTTTATTTGAATAGAATTTTATATTTTGCCTCTTTTAAAACGAAGTTTCTTTTCTGGAATTTATTTTTTTTGTACATTTATGTTTGAAATTATATATTATAATTTGATATCATTTGAAAATAACTGACTCCTTAGCTCTTGATCTCTGGTTTGAATCCCAGTTTGGGCATGGATGTTTCTTTGTCTTACTTCTGAGAGGATGAATAAGTGTTGCCCATCCTATAACCGGTTTTGTTTTGGTATGACGTGGGTAATGCTATTCTCCCTTCTGGCATGGTGATCACCGTTTAGCAAAAAATGAATCGCTGTTTCTTTCCTATTTATGGTTAAAACTTACTCATTCAGTGACAACTGTAGGTAAAATAAAATAATTATTATCATTAATTTTAATTATTACAGGATTTGTTAATTTTCCCAATTGGTTTTATGCACAGTTTCACGATATGATAGGCAGCCGAGAGCAATTTGGCTGAATTATGTGGATGTTCAACCGAATTGCTTTGGACTATCTTACCACACTGGGAAATTAATGTGGTATTACAGGAAAACAATGTCATATACGTAAACCAGATAAATTGCAGGTTTCTATTGGCTATCATTATCGATTGGTTTGTATGTCAAGTGGCATAAGAAACCAGATGCTATCATTCTATGTTGTCCTTCAGTGGACCTAAATTTATTTTTTTAGTGATTTTTAAATTTTCAACAAATCCGTTTTCTCCATACAATTGAGCTTTATGTGTTTTGGTATTAAGTCATATGCTCTGATTCTTTTTCTCTCTCCCTCTCTCGGCATTTATTTCGTGAATTCCATTTAGCACCATGACGAAATCATTAATATAATATCAGATATTCTAATTGATGCCAGCTAATTTTAAAATTGGAATGTAAATTAATAATTTTAAGACTGATTTTGATTAACAATTTTATTTAGCTTTTATTTCAGCAGTTGGTAGTCTTAATCATATAGGCCTCGAATATGAATGTTCGTAGAGCTTCAGAATCCATTTTTAACAATAATTTTCTATGTCGTAGCATACACGTGAAAAATGTGAATCTAAGTGAGATAAAACAATATATTCGTGGAAGGTACATAATATTGAATTAAATCCTTAAAATAATGAGAAGAACGATCCTACACTGTTTTAAAGTTCCTTCAAAAATGCCAGATTATAACACAACTTTGTTTAAAGAATCGTCAAATGTAGCAGTTTCATTAGATTGGTTAAAGATACGTTTATAGTGATAGCATTTGATAAGTAATTATTGACAAAGAATATGCTGCAATAAATTCAAATGTATTTTTAAATAAATATAATCATCAAATTTTTCTTCATGGCAAAAAATGGATGTTTCTGGAATGTAGCAAAACACAAGCAACAAAAAACATCAACTATATCTTGAAGTATTTTCTATCTATAATAAATGCCAAAGAAATCAGTGAAAGAGCTCAGATATTTCTTGTTGGATAATGTTCAATTTTGAACATAAAATGTCATTTATTTGACACTTCTGAGGCTTAAAAAAGATATCAAGCATCATTTATTAAAATAAAACTTTAACGCATAATCCATAAAATCGATTTGCAAACTGTTAATAACTAAACAACCACATTGGTGCAGTGAATCCATTGTTTAGAAATAAATGGTTATTAATATCGACAGTTTTACAACTCATGTTGATGAATTATAAAATCATTTATGAATATTAATTTTGAAGGAAAAACATATTTTTGACAAATTTTTTACTGAGATTGCTTAATTTTCTGAAATAGGTATGTTCAACTTTCGCTCACATTAAAAATTAAAGGAGGAAGATTAATTAATGGGTTTGCACAAGCTCACCAAATAATTTCAATTAAATGAAAACAGTTGTCCATCGTGCAGTGAAAAGGGTGTATAAGTTAAAAACTTAATTTTCTGAAATAAATATGTGCAATTTTTCTTCACACTAAAAATTAAAGGATCAAAACTATTTAATGGTTTTGCACAAGTTCACCAAATCACTTCTCAGTGCCAATCATTTACTTAAAAGCTTTTTTAATTTTATAAATTGTGTTTACTTGTAACACTTTCATATTTTATTTTAAAAATAATGATACTTTCTTCATAATGAAATTTTCATTTTTCTTAAACATACATTTCCTATTACCAAATTTACTATAAAATGCATACTATCAAGACACTTATTCACATATTTTGTGAAATAAGCTCACACCCTAGAATTTTCGGGTGTGTTAATTATATGAAGTAAATGAATCAGTAATTCACTCCACCCTTAGTTATTTTCCTTGTTTTACAGCTCACACACACCTCTTGTAAGCTATCAAGTCGTTAAGCATGATAATTTTCCAAGCAATAGATCTTATTTCCCTACATTTCACAAAACTAATAAAAATTTACATCTCTACCTAGTTAAGTACTTGCGTGATAGCATATTGCGATTTTTATTAACAAAATAGAAATACTACGTTTTAACAACCAACTAGAGAGAGCCTGAAAAATGGTACACCTGATTTCCTTTATTTTTTCAAGGGGTTGTGAATCAACAGTAATATATTTATCCACCTAATATATATTGCTTTAGTTTATTAATGTATGAAACTTGAAAAATAATTTAATACTAAAAATAAACATTTGAAACACAAATAAGTTTTCATAAAATGTATGTAATAATAATGATCTTAATCATTTAAAAGGGTTGCATAGTTTAAAAAATAAATTCGATTAAAAATAAACAGGATTAAGAAATAAAACGGGTAAGAAGATCATGTGACTTCAATAATAGTTTCAAAATTTCATTTATTAATGATGCATTTCTCTAAAATAAAATATTTAAAAGGTAATTAGTAAAAATAATAAAATCTGAGAATTTTTTCAATTTATAATACTTTAAATTATTAATAAATTAGTTGAATTATATTTCCATAAAAACTTTAAATATATAATATTGTTGATTTAAAAATTCAAAAAATATGTAATAAAAAGACTATTTTCTAGTAATTAGAATATGAATAATTTAGAGTGACATAACAATATCTACATAAACCATTGATAAAAAGAAAATAACTATATTAGATCCATTGACTCTTTCAATACACAAAGTTTAGTAAATTATTCATTTACTTTATTGCATACTGTATTTACATATACTTTAGTTTATGATTACATTATTCTGTATTAACTGTATTAATGAATTATACTTTTTAAGCACTAATTTATTCCTGTGAAATATAATAGTTCAATTAGTATATAATAATATTAAAATAAACAATTGTTGTTCAATGTATTGTTTTACTGTTCATTAAGAAACACGATCATTTTCTTCATTCAACGCCACAATTTTAAACTAAGCAAAGAATATAAAGAGCAAATTTAAATGTAATGAACTTTTTAAGAAAATTTATTAAAACTTTTTTTTCTAATATCCAGTGGCGATTAGGATATACCAATTCAGCGCATGAGCGAAGATGATGACATCTTATAGAGTGGGGCACCCAGTGGTTGTGCCATCTTCATCCAGAATTATATAATTTACCTTTAAAACACTTCTTTATTCATATGACTCAAAATATTTTAATTAATGTATAATAATCTTAATGTGTACAGTTGCTGTTCATTGTAGAGAAATGTTTTACTGTTCGTCAAGAAACACGATCATCTTCTTTATTGAACTGCACAGTTTTAAGCTAACAAATGAATATCAGGAGCAAATTTAGTGTCTAATATGTATTTAACATTTTAGGAAATTTATGACAGCTTCCTTTCCGAATGCTCGGCTGTGATTGGATCTTATAGAGTAGGGCAACCAGTGGGTGTGCCATCTTCTCCCCGAAAGTAAAGGGATAAGGTAAGACAAACACACAGAGAAAGGACTATTCATGCTCACACTGGACCTACTGCTTCCAAGTGAGGGACACTAACTTCTCCATCATCGGTTGCCAGAAATTTATAAAAAATTTATATATTTGATGAAATCTCGCAAAACTCAAAAATCGCTACCAAAATTAATTTTAGAAATTTTATTCAATTGAATTATACCTTCTTTGTAATTGATTTTTACGTTTAATTATATTTATAATTATTAAAAATCATAATAAATGATATCGAAAGTAAAAATTTCATTTGACTCTCAAATTGTTCCAATAAAGTATTCCGAAAGCAACATATATATATATGTGTGTGTGTGTGTGTGTGTGTACACATATATATATTTATATTTATATATATATAATATAATATATTTGTTACTGTTATTGTTATATATTGTTGCTTACCTGTGATTGTTTAATAAATACCTTATAAATTACTATTGTATAGGCTTTAACTTTCTACATATTTTTATTGGAAATTATACAATTTAATTCTAATCAAACTGCATCACTTATATCAATCTATAAAAAATGTTAATTAAAATTTGCCTAAGCAATAATAATAGTAAATCGTTCTTATTTAAATTTTTCCAACTTCATTTTTTTTACTTCATTTTGTTAAAAATTATATAGCTAAAAATAATTGTAATTTTATATTTTTCTATTCCTAACCCTAATTGCGAAAGAAAATATAAATGTGTATATAAATTATCACTAATAAATGTTTACGTTTGTCCCATTTTAAATTACAGTATTTTATTTCTATTCTATTCAAGAAATCGAAAATTTTACATACTTTTACTTTTGTTTTCTTATTCGTTTTTTTACAACAATGCTTATTTATGTATCTAATTTAAAAATCTTGCTCATAAATCGTTTCTTTTCCCCCCACACACAGACATGCTGTCTTTATTATTTCGTAAATAGTTTGAATTCTTCTTTTAAGTAAATCGAATATGAATGATATTTAAGTCATCAAACAAAATGTTTTTTATTTATATTTTATTTTTTTAAGATAAAACTCATGTAACGTGGGAGGAAGATTCCGTAACGCTCTGTTTTTAAAGAGTTTATTCAAAATTTCTAGCAATTCGCAAAACTGGAATATTAATTTATTAAGAACACACTGAATACAAAAATTTAAAAAGTACTTTTTCAGCATATTAATATCCAAATAAAATAAATCAGAATCAAAATACTATAAGGTAGCAAGCTATAGCTTTAGTACATAATGTTTAAATGATGCATTTCATGATATTTTTAGTGCCAATAGCATTGTTTGTTTAAAACGATGCATTAGTGACCAAAATTTGTGGACATGTTTTTACTTTGTTTGCTTATATAGAATAAATTAATATTTACTAATTACAAGTATGAATATATTTACATACTAAATTAAAGAAAATTGGAAAAAATTTAATAAACAAAACCTGATTAATATTATGCTACAAAAATGTTTCGCTATAAGTTATATCTTATATTTCATTATATTTTTAAGTCACATGATTAATATTCAGTAGGATAACTATTATCTTTTTAATGCATAATTACAGAGTTTTTTCATGGAGTAAACCAATGCTGGTAGTTCAACTTTCTTAATAACATGAGACTAAAAAGATGCTAAAACACGTTTATGTCTTGCTTGATTGATGTATTTATTGTACAAAAGTTTCAAATGTCACCAAAAATTATCAATACGAGCATTCAGTTCAGGACTGTTTCTTGACCAGGGTGATAAATGTATACATTTGAACCATTCTTTGCATTGAATGCCATAGCTATGAATTCTGCAAAACGTAAAATACTGAGTTGATGGATAAGAGACCTGTGATAGAAAATATCAATTTTGGTTCCAGGATATCAGTGATGCATTTTTGGCATTCAGAATGCCGAGAATCCCTTCCATGTGCACCACACTACCTACAGATATCATTCTCAAATCAAGAGATTTGTAAAGTTCTTCGTAGTAGCCTTAATGCAATCAAGATATAGTTCTTTCCTTGCTCAAGTTCTCACGCATTTTCGCTCATTAATAAAGAGCAATATTTTACTCTCCTTACTCTTGATTATTTGCTTCCATTGAGATTTTCTAAAAAATCAACATAATTTTTTGCTTACTAAATTCATTTCGTGCGTTGTTTAAGATTTAAATTTGATATGTTACTTGGAAATCAACCTTTTAACCCAAGACTCTTGATAATCTTGTCAATCTTAAATGAACTGAAATACTTTTCATTTTTACATATAACTACATATGAGGAAACTTTTCTGTCTTTGGAATATGTCCGTTTTATCGTTTGATCTTCAGTGGGATTTGTATGCATTTCTTCGACCCCATCTTGCCTCACTTTTCACTAATTCAGTTTTGTCATTACGTAAGCACAACGTTTCATGTGCCAGCTAAATCCGTTCTCTTCCAATTTGCTTGCAATTTCAGGATTAGATATCATTTTATTTTAATATGACAATTACGCTTCGTTTTGAGGGTGTCCAATTATATCTTTTTGTTGATAACAGTGTTAAAATTATTTACATAAAAAATTATAAATGTTCAAAAAATAGTGTTCTATTTAATGAATACTAGTATGCACCATTGAGCAAAATTCGTTCCTGTAAATAGCACTGATACAAAACAAAGTATATTGTAATTTGGTACTGACTTCAACTAACGAGATTGATTCACAAAACTATAATCGTATTTTATTACAATACACTTTTTCATTCATGACAAATTGTTTCTTAGACTAAAAGAAGGTAACGCTTCTTTGAAATAAAATTTCCTTTTTGTATTCTTAATTAATTTCTGAAACAAATTTTCTTTAATTTTGCTTAAAAGAAAATTCATATAATTTATAAGCAAACAAACTACATATTTTTTTAAATAATGCTATCAAGTTTAGCCTTCACTGGATAGGTGTTTCAAACAGTAAGGTAACAAAAGCTCTGATGGATTTCACACATCAAAGAGTTATTCGTAAGAATAAAAATCCCTTTTAAAACAACTAAAACGATCGCATTATTCGACTAGTGATTGTAGATTTAGATGGTTGACCAGTGAGAAGACAAAATCTCAGTGAGAAGCTGGCTGCATTAACAGAAACATGGTCCGTTACTGAAATAAGAAGTATAATAAGGTTTTCGCATTTGAAAAAACTCTCTTGATGAAAATCGATGACAAATGTTGGAAGTGTTAAGTCACGAAAATAGATGTGGTCAGGGCGACCAAGCACATCCACCGGAGATAACATTGCGGGTAGCTCCGAAGCTTTGATTCAAAGTGATGATCGCATTACTTTGAGTGTTACTGCAGAAGATCTCAATATCTTAACTAGCAATACTTCACAGTACTATGCATGAACAGATGAGTTACAAGAAGGCAACAGTTCGGTGTCAACTCACATAGGAGCATAAAGCCATAGGAATGGAGTTATCTCTAGAAAAACCTAATGCGATATCACTAGGAGGGCGTTACATTCATGCATGGTATCTTTACAGGTGATGAAACATGGGTGCATACGTGACACTGGAGTCGAAGTAACCCCCAATGTCAAGGAAAATCCTTCATCTCCCGTACAAGAAGAGCAAAGTAACGCATTCTACATAGAAAGTTAAGGACACAGTTTTTTGACACCAATATGACGTGTTACTGGTTGATTTTCTGACTCAGACAATAGCAATGAATACTATCAGTTATTGTACTTCACTGGGTTGATTATGAAAGTTAATTCCCTTTAAACGACGTTGATTGCACAGCTACGCGCCATTTGTTAAAAAATTTTCAGTAAGAGATATTGGACCATCCTCCTTACAGTTCCAACCTCTCACCAAGTATCTTTTTTGGACTTTTAAAGAAACACTTGGGCGATTTCATTTCAGACATAATGCTGATATTAAATAAAACATCTTGACGTGATTTCACAATTTTGACACTGATTTTTTCGATTCCAGTTTCAATGATTTCGTGAACTGATAGCACAAATGCCTAGATAGTCATGGTGACTATGTAAAAAAGAAATTTGAACATGTTCCTTCCTACTTTGAATATATATATATATATATATATATATATATATATAATGAAAATAAAAATGGCAGAAGTTCTTTAAGATTCCTATTGCATTGGTATTATATGTAATGTTTGGACTGTTTTAGTTCATCATGCTCTTTCACACACACCATTTCAATGAATTAAGCTTACAAATGATACAGCTCTTAGAAATCTTATTTAATGATTTTTCGCAAATCCATTTTTCGGAAGTTACTTCTTGATATTTGAAATTTTAAACAATGACTGTACAGGCGAATCATGCTTATTTTGTCATTTGTAGAAGGGATATTTTTATTATATTACTAAATTTTGTATTCGTTTTAAAACTTAAGCATTCTATGAAAATAGGAAACTTTAATAATTTCTTTGCTTCAATCATCAAATAATCAATAAATATGTCTTGGTTTGGATTTTAGTTTGGTTTATCGCTCTACAACCTCGTCTTGCAAACAAAGATTTATTGGAATAAAGATTCAAATCTATATCCAAATATCCAGATCTAGTTCAAACAGTTGTTAAAATCCGAAAAATGTTGAATTGAAGAGCAAAGTGTAATAATCAATCCTTTCACAATTTGCAAAATGTGTACCAATATGACCAAAATGGTGAAAATAAAGGAAAACCAATATCCTAAATTTAGATGTGATATGCAAATGGTTAGCTTTTCAGCGCATTTAGACAAAGCAGGCGCCAGTAGCGACACTTACATTGTGCTTAAATGAGGAAATTGTTCAGCCGGTTCCTCGTACACAAATCGAATTTGAACGTTGTTGCCTGGTGAAAAAATGTTGTGATGCCTCGTGTAAGAAGGAGAAATGCGTACCAGCACGTTTCTGACTTTGATAAAGGTTGAATTGTAGGGTACCGTGATTGCGGTTTATCTTATCGCAGTATTGCTTCTCGCGTCGGTCGAGATCCAATGACTGTTAGCAGAATATGGAATCGATGGGTTCAGGACGGTAATACGGAATGCCATACGGGATCTCAATGGTCACCTATCACTAGCAGCCGAGAAGACAGGCATATTATCCGCATGGTCGTAATGGATCATGCAACCACGTCACGAGTCGTGAGTCAAGAAACGGGGTCGTTTGGAAGACAACAAGTATCTGCACGAACAGTTCAACGACGTTTGCAGCAGCATGGATTCTTAGCTTGGAGACCATGGCTGCGGTTTCCCTTGACGCTGCGTCATTGACAAGAGCGCTTTCTATGGTGTGATCAACGACGAACCTGGGCGCACGTTTGGCGAGACGTCATCTTTTCAGATGAATCCAGGTTCTGTGTACAGCATCATGATGGTCGCATCCGTGTTTGGCGGCATCGTGGTGAACGCACACTGGCAGCGTGCATTCGTCATCGTCATACTGGCCCATCATGTGGCGTGACGGTATGAAGTGCCATTGGATACATGTCTCGGTCACCTCTTGTTCGCATTGACGGTACTTTGAACAGTGCACGTTACATTTCTGGTGTGTTAAGACCCGTGGCTCTACCCTTTATTCGAGCCTGCGAAACCCAACGTTTCAGCAGGATAATGCCCGACCACATGTTGCCGGTATTGTACGGACCTTCCTTGATACGGAACATGCTTGGCTGTTGTCCTGGCCTGCACGTTCTCCAGATCTTTCACCAATAGAAAACGTCTGGTCATTGGTTGCCGAGTGACTACCAAACGCCAGTCAATACGGTTGATGAACTGTGGCATCGTGTTGAAGCTGCATGGACATCTGTATCTTTACATGCAATCCAATCTCTGTTTGACTCAATGTCCAGGTGTATAACTGCTGTTATTTCTGCCAGAGGTGGTTGTTCTGGGTACTGATTTCTCAGGATCTATATATCCAGCCAATTTTTTTTAAAATTTAATCACTTGTTATTTCTAGTATAATATATTTGTCCAATAAATATCATTTTGTTATCTGCATTTCTTCCTGGTATAGCAATTTTAATGGCCAGCAGTGTATATATATAAATATAAATATATAAATATAAATATATATATATATATATATATATATATATATATATATATATATATATATATATATATATATATATATATATATATATATATATATATATATATATATATATATATATATATATATATATATATATATATATATATATATATATATATATATATATATATATATATTATACTGACTAAACTTTTTCTCTAAATGGACTTGTTGCTTTAATTTTTGAAACGCCATCTACCTATATTCATCCTGTATGCTCATAATTTTAAGAGAATGAGTATAAGTTAGCATGAAGTTTGGAAAGATTTTATTATTTTTATAAATTTTATGTTATTAATATTATTATTAATAATGAGGCTGCTGTGGTCTGATCAGTTACGGTATTCGTTCTCGTAATCGGAAATTAACTGTTTCGAATCTATATCTGAACAAAAGCTTCGTCATGTTCACTAATAGAGCACGTTAAATATGCCATGGTTGTAATGTCTTTCATGTAAAATGATAACTTTGGGATGGCAAACCCAGTCTTTGTTAGTCTGCTAGGTTTATGCTTCTAAACTATGAAGACCCACCCACTTAAGGTATAATGATGGTATCATTTCCACTGTACAAGAGGCCATCAATTCCAAATCTTGTTGTGCTGAAAAGATGAAAAACCTTCTAGCCTGAAGTTATATAATAAATATTTTAACAATTGTTTTCTGTTTTTACGGATTGTGCTATACATTTCTTTATAAGTAAAGATCTTGTAGTAACTTTCACTGAAGTATACGTATTTATATTAAATGAAAAAAATTTAGATTCGGATAAATAATGGCATTTATTGTTTTAAAAATGATTTTTTTATTAGATGTGTACAAAAGGATATTTGATGGCGCAAAATAAGAACTTAAATATAGATTAACAAAATATAAATAATGATTCATTGCACGTATAAAAATTTTTCTTAGTTTCGAAATTATAAAATTTTAAATTCGGGGTAATATATCTCCGACAAAAATACTTTTCCTATTAGTGTAATATCAGGAAAACGGAAAACACTTTCCTTTCAGGAGTGAAATAATAATTTTCTAAAACAACAAAAAAATTAAATATGGATATTTTTTAAAAAAATATTTTTAGTAATATATAAGAAGAGTTGACATAAATATTTTCATTTAACTGCAATAATTATGCATAGATGAGTTTTAAAATATTGAGAAAGAGATTCTCGTCACCATATTTATGAAACAATTCTATTATATTATTCCATATTTATGAAACAAGCAAAATTCTGGAAAGATGATGCCATGCCATAACCAATTTAACAGTGAAAATTGAATAATAAATGCCAGCTCTCTCATATATATCTATGTATCATAGATATTTATATACACACACACACACACATATATATATATATATATATATGATACATATATATATATATAAGCCCATATAGGATGCCACAGAGTTTAGGTATATTATCAAATTTTTCATTTGATAAAATTTCAAGCTAGCCAAATGTGAGCCTTATGACATAATGTTAATTTCATGACGCCGTTTCATTCCGTGTGGGAAAACGAGCGCATAAAATACAAATTTCACTTAGAGTGATTACAAAAATTTTAAACCCAATATGAATCTACTTTTGTCTACTACACTTATGTCCATAAATTAATAATAATTCAGAATCACACACAAATTGAACTCTAAAATAAAAATTTCACATGTAGAAATTTCCCACACATCTTCAAGAATGATATGCAAATTACAAGAAAACACCAGATGGCACAGATAGTAAGTACATCACAATGACGAGAGTGTAAGAAAGGGGTACATAAGGATTGGTTGCAAAGAAGTAAAATTGTTCACAAGTGCTGCAAAAGTCTTTTAGTGCAATAACCGCATAGTTATGGTACAAAGGAAATATTTAGAAGTGTCATCTCTTGGCTTTGACATCGGTTCCAAGAGGATGGTTGTGTGAGTAAACAATACAGCACAGGTCGCCCCCGAGTTCTAACGCCAAATGAGGGCCAGCATTTCACAGTTTCTGCCGAAAAACAACAGACCGAGCACAGAATATAACCTGTTTCGTCAGTCCTCTTCAGCTACCCTAACGACAGTTACAAGGAAGACCTTGTACAGACGCTTAGAGCACATTGGTCTATATGCTCGTAGGCCTGTTAGATGTGTTCTTCTTACTGCAATTTACTGTCGCCTGCGGTTAGCCTGGAGTAGAGAGTATGCATTGTGGACACCACAACAGTGGATTTGTGTTGATGTTTTCCGACGAGTTCAGGCTTATATTTCAGTCTGATTCTCGCCAGACTCTCATATGGAGGAGCCAGGTTTTCGTTACCGCCAAGAGAACACCAATGAATTACACCATTATGGTGGTACCATTATGATTGCTCGTTTGGAGAAAAATTATTCTGGTTCCAGAACTAACCTGTATGTTCAGAAAGTAACTATGAAAGGCCACATCTATCGGCATGTCATTCTGGAACAACATGTACGTTTATTTCGGCGCACCATAGGTGCAGGTTTTGTATTTATGATGGACAACGTCCGTCCTCACTGTGCAAACATAATAGACGGATGCCTTAAATCGAAGGATATCACCCATATGGACTGGCCAGCATTCTCATCAGACACGAATCCAATAGAGCATGTGTGAGATATGCTTGGCCGATCAATTGCTGCCCATCAACCCCCTCCCACATGTCATTCCCCAAGATCAGATTGGTAATTTGATACTCAGCATGGCCTGTATGCATGCTGAGTATCAGATTACCAATGGTCAGTATCAGGCTTTGTACGGCCTGTATTGCATCGTCTGGGTGGGCATACTATGTATTAACCATCATACTAACCACGTTATATTGGTTTTTGTAAATAGGCTGTTTTATGAAATTCGCTTCAGGGAGTAAAAATCACACTTTTTATTCAAAATGTCAAACATTTAGCATCTATTTTGCTCTTTACCTTTTCTTTAATAAATAGACTTTACAAATAAGTCACATTTGTTTTACTTCTGTCTCTTTCTTTCCCTGAACTTTTATTATTCTTAATTTATGGACACGAGTATAAATATAGTTGCCAATTATAAAATATGATAGGAATACTCTTCCAAGGTTTACTGAATTAATTTAATGCAGTGTATACACAAAAATATGCTTTGCACGCCAGGACCTTTTGGTCACGAAAACAGAGATAGGGAATGTAGGCTTTGGCTCACAAAGGCCATCATGACGCAGAGTTTAGTTTAATATAGACTATACATAAAAGTCAGATCAAAATAATATTTCAGTCCTTATTTGTAACAATTTTTCAATCAATTTGTAACAATTTTTCTCAAAAATACTTATTGTATGAATTATATCAAAAATATCAAATATTATTATTAAAATCAAATCAGTGTGTGTGTGTGTGTGTGTGTGTGTGTGTGTGTGTGTGTGTGTGTGTGTGTGTGTGTGTGTGTGTGTGTGTGTGTGTGTGTGTGTGTGTGTGTGTGTGTGTGTGTTACAGCAGCTATTGCTTCAGCATTGCGTGAAGATTATTGTTAAAACTTGGTGTGTGTTTCATAATTATATTTATAAGTAATAAAAATTTAAAAATTCGTTGCTTAGCTTTTAATGCTGCTTCCTCTCTCTCTCTCTCTCTCTCTCTTTTTTTTTTTTTTCAAATGTATTTATTTTGATGAATTATTTTTCCGTAAATGATATTTTGGGCAATTTATTATTTGGGACTATGATTTGAATAGAAATATATTAAATTATTTTATTTTTAAGTTTTAAAATATCGCCTATTCTTGGACGTGTGTTAAGTGCAGAAATCTGTTTTACTCATTTTATAATTAAACTTTAAATCTTTATTTCTTGCTATGAAAAATTTAAGTAAGAAATAATTACTTCATGTGATGTCTGACCCTTCTTATAAAAAATGCAGAATAATAGTGAGTTTTCACTGAAAAAAAATTCTATGATGTAACTAAAATAGAAAATAATAAACAAATGGATAAACTCTGAAGAGATTATGTTGTTACATACCTCCAAACAGTACTCCAGTAACTCCAGTAACTCCAGTAACATCAGTAATATATTAAACATTATATCCAGTACTCCAATATAAAGCAAAATTACGTCTATGAAATTTATCATTCTAAGAAAATCTAAAAGTAAATTGGGCTCGGGAAAAGATCATTTCTAAGAAGTCCTACGGAATCATAAATAAAGCCTGATGGTCTGTACTCTTCAAACAGGTTTGAAAAAACATTTTCTATAAGAATAGGACATGGATCTCAAATGTCCCCTGAAGAATGACGTAAATATAGACAGAGGAAATGGGGCAGCTTTTGTTCTCAAAAAGGAGTGACTGGAGCACCAAAAAAATAGTAGACTGGCTTGGAAACGAAGCTCCTCCCCCATCCTCCCATGTAAAAGGTGAGCAACATGGAGTGGCCTTCGTATGATGACCCTAGCAGGAGTATGTACTCCCATTTTATTTCGGCCACCTTGCCCAGGAATACCCCTCACCGCGATGAAGCCATCTGTAAGATTTCGGAGGGGGCATGAATGGATGATAAATATTTCGCAATTTCGAGTGTCATAACAAAAGTGTAAATATTTAACATTCCTTTTTTGCACTTAACACAATTTGTACTCCCATAACGTTATTTCAATATAAAAACTGGAAAAAATAAAATTGTTGTGTCAATATATTTAGAAATAATTGTACGGTGGTAAGTATAATTTATTATGAGTATTATTAATGCTATAGTTGTTGGGTTACCTATAATTTATACAGTATTAATAATCAGATTCATCACCTAAACCTGTTTCAAACGTAATCTGGAATTTTTTTCACAAAATTTTCACATGATCTGACCGTTTCACTTCATTAAGAATTTACTAAGATTTCCAAAAGAGTTTTAATTTAAATTTCACCTCAACATTAAAATAATTACAATGAATTATGTATTTTCAGGAACGCTGTTAATCCAGTTTTTAGTATAAATTTTTTAAATAATTTAGAAACCAAAAACAAACAAGAAACTCGATTTTTAGAATTCCTCCTTAATTAAAAATTTCCATTCATACTTTTATTAAAATAAAAGTTAATATTTTGGTTTCGCACTTTTATTTAACATTTTAAAATATTAAACCGAAAATAGTTTTTCTTAATCGTAATTTCAATTTCCTTCAAAAAGATAATTATTATTTTTATTTTTGTACGAAAAAATTGTAGTAACACTCATTTTAATTTTATGAACAAAAATATATATTTTATACTATTAGGTATTAAAAACTCTATATAATAATTGAAATATAACTGTCAAAGAAGGAAATGCTCTAAAGTGACAGTTAATTGCTTAACAAACAGAAATGTAACTGTTGGTTTATACAGTATCTTCAAGATCTTTAATGATTATTTTTAAATTTTCACACAATAAAGCATTATTGAGTAAATTTGTATTTTTATATATTATATAGTGAGACTGCGTTTGGCTTGTTAATTAGGGCATCATTTTCATTATCGGAAGGTAGACAGCTTAAATTCTATATTAACCGAAGATCCATCGTATTCACTAAATGTGGCTGGGAAACATTAGATATGTAGTGGTTGCAATGTCCTCCAAGTGAAATGATATTTCTAGGAACGGCAGGTCAAGTATTTGGTCGTATGCTGCCGAAATAACAACAGCTATCTATATAGTGGTCAAACGTGAGACAATTAAAGTCATACGTTTTTTTTAAAAAAAAGAATGTTTTTACATATTTTAGTCAGTAAAAAGTTTTGAAAAACATTTCCTTCGTAAAAGTAAAAAACAATCAAAATTTTATGATTCAATCACTGTACTTCTCACTTCAATATTAAGCTGAAATTTTATACCTTCAGTTACTTTTTAGTTTATACTTCAGTTATTTTTATTTGATAAAATTATTTCGTATAACATTTTCTTAAAAATGAATTGCGTTGTATACTTAAGCGTTTATTTTATTTGTAAATATACTTTTCCTTTTCTTTATAGTTATTACATAATGACAGGGCCATAGCTTTTGCAGAAGACGGAATTGCTGCAACATTGCGATGAGGTCTGAAAACTGATCATTATACTCCGAAATCGCCAGTGGCTCCAACAGGAAACATTTCCAAAACATGTAGTAGGATAAAATGACTAAAGAAATATAAATATATTATTTAGAATGAATTTACTCCGACAAAAGGTAATTGATAAAGGCTGAATAAACACATTTCTATGAAAAATTTCTCATATTTTACATAAAAAATATCATATGTGTGTGTGTGCGTCACATAACAAAAATACAAAAAATATTCATAAAAAATAAATATTTCTTACGCATTCATATTTAAATTTTAAATAGTAAGTATATAAATAAAATTATTAAAATTCAAATAACGGATTTTACTAATGTGTTTGCTTTGGGAATAATTTTATACAAAACATAAACTCAAGAATGTATTTATTATTTTTATCTCAATATATATTGATTTTAGTATAATTACTAATTTTAATTAATTTTATAGGAATAATCGCGTTTTTATTAACTTATTCTATATATATCTGTCATATCGAATCAGCATTTTTAATTTTTAACTAACTTTTATGGCATTAAATTAAAGTAATTAGCCATTTTATTATTTAATTAAATCTTTAACTAACTACTGAAGTTTTTACTAACAGAAATCTCATATCAATGTAGATTTCCTAAGCAGATTTTTTCTGAATATCTTTTCTTCGTTAAGTGGAAATAATAAAATTTGTGATTTTGACATGAAGAAAAAAATTCATAACAGATTTTTATGTCATTTAAAATGTGATTGAGTCCGTGAGAAAAATTAAAAGATATAAAATTTAATACAAAATATAATTAGTTATAATATGAAACAGAATTGAGTACATTCTATTTTATGATATTTTTAATGTTTTTATTACAAATATAAGGAAATTTATATTTTATATTTGCTTTATAAGTTTCTATTGCGAAACAATGTTAAATGCAGTTATTCAAACAATATAAACTTCCATAAGAATACTCATTCTTCGAACTTAGACACTTGAATTTCTCAGCATATTACTTAAAACAATACAAAATTGTGAAACATTATTTCATTAATAAATATGACTTGGTTGCTGAATACATTCCAAACTACACCCGCATCAATTAGACAGTAAAATTCCTGAATTGTTTAAGTGTCAGCTTAAATTGTAATACCAGGAAAAGAAATAGGTTGTTAAATTACGATGAGCAGAACAATGTTAAAGGAGTAGCTGAGAATTACAGTTATCTAATAGAATAGTGGAATGAATTATTATTAGAATACGAAATTACCCGCATTCTCTCTCTCTTTAACTGAAGAGCTATTTCACGATCCACCCCTTCCCTTACAGTTGAGAAATAGTACTTATCTGCCAATTAACGCCCCCACATATGGCAATTAACGCACTTAAAGATACGCAACTCTGGAATTTTAAATCATAATCGCCCGAATAAAGAATCTCTGCTCTTACTGATTATTACTAATTTTAACTAATCTTTTGCAAGAGAATGCTGCCTGCGCCCATTCATAAAAGGGCTGTAACTATCACTTATTGCTTTCTATCGCAGGAAATTCTGTTTGAAGATTTGCTTTAAAAAAGTGTTCAGTACTATTTGAAGTTTTCTTATTTTGAATTGATGAGTCATTTTGCCTTCCTGCTTTTCATCAAATTTTAAAACATTATACAAAAGAATTCATAAAATATGTAACTTTCAACGTAAAATGTTAATAAACTTAATTAAAAATATCAACATAATGGAAATTGGCGGTTTTGAGTAATAAATAATTCCGATGTCTTCTGATTATAATACCGCTATCTTTAATAAATAAATAATTCCGATAATCATCCGATTTTAAAATATCATATAAAATTATGGATATTAAAATTAATAAAGTATATTAAAGGAAAGAAACCTTTAATAAAAAAATTTCCTTTATTCCTTAATTTTAAAATATTATTTATAAAAATTAATAATATTTCCACATTAAAATATAATCAAATAATTTTATCAAATGCAATATATAAATAATACACCACTGGTCATTAAAATTGCTACACCAAGAAGGCGACATGCTATAGACGTGAAATTCATACGAAAGGAAGAAGGTGCTGTGATATGCAAATGATTAGCTTTTCAGCACATTCAGACAAAGCAGGCGCCAGTAGCGACACCTACATTGTGTTTAAATGAGGAAATTGTTCAGCCGGCTCCTCATACACAAACTGCATTTGAACGCTGTTGCCTGGTGAAAAGTTGTTGTAATGCCTCGTGTAAGAAGGAGAAATGCGTACCACCACGTTTCTGACTTTGATAAAGGTCGAATTGTAGCGTACTGGGATTGCGGTTTATCTTATCGCAGTATTGCTGTTCGCGTCGGTCGAGATCCAATGACTGTTAGCAGAATATGGAATCGATGGGTTCAGGACGGTAATACGGAACGCCATGCGGGATCTCAATGGCCACCTATCTCTAGCAGCCGAGAAGACAGGCATATTATCCGCATGGCCGTAATGGATCGTGCAACCACGTCACGAGCCATGAGTCAAGAAACGGGGTTGTTTGGAAGACAACAAGTGTCTGCACGAACAGTTCGACGACGTTTGCAGCAGCATGGGCTCTCAGCTTGGAGACCATGGCTGCGGTTTCCCTTGACGCTGCGTCATTGACAAGAGCGCTTTCTATGGTGTGATCAGCGACGAACCTGGGCGCACGTATGGCGAGACGTCACTTTTTCAGATGAATCCAGGTTTTGTGTACAGCATCATGATGGTCGCATCCGTGTTTGGCGGCATCGTGGTGAACGCACACTGGCAGCGTGCATTCGTCATCGTCATACTGGCCCATCACCTGGCGTGATGGTATGGGGTGCCATTGGATACATGTCTCGGTCATTTCTTGTTCGCATTGACGGTGCTTTGAACAGTGCACGTTACATTTCTGGTGTGTTACGACCCGTGGCTCTACCCTTTATTCGAGCCCAGCGAAACCTTACGTTTCAGCAGGATAATGCCCGAACGCATGTTGCCGGTATTGTACGGATTTTCCTTGATACGGAACATGTTCCGCTGTTGCCCTGGCCAGCACGTTCTCCAGATCTTTCACCAATAGAAAACCTCTTGTCAATGGTTGCCGAGCGACTGGCTCGTCACTAAACACCAGTCACTACGGTTGATGAACTGTGGCACCGTGTTGAAGCTGCATGGGCATCTGTACCTGTACATGCAATCCAATCTCTGTTTGACTCTATGCCCAGGCGTATAACTGCTGTTATTACTGCCAGAGGTGGTTGTTCTGGGCACTGATTTCTCAGGATTTATATCCAGCCAAATTTTTTGAAAATTTAATCATTTGTTATTTCTAGTATAGTATATTTGTCCAATAAATATCATTTTGTTATCTGTATTTCTTTCTTGTGCAGCAATTTTAATGGCCAGTAGTGTATTAATGATTATCAAAATTAAACATTTCATAAAATCTATTTATGTTTAACAAATGTTTGATTTTTCTAAATATGCTCTTTTTTACATATTTTATTTATAAAATATGTAATTAGATTTTTATTTTTGTAAAATTTCAGCTTTAAATATGTACTTTTTAATGGAAATATTTTCTATATTTAAGAAAGCATTCTTTTGTAACAATTTTTTAATATTTAAATGATGAAAATTGATATATTAAGTTTTGTTTCTTAAAAAATATATTAAACCATAAAGAATATAGTGTAGTAATTTTCTTATTGCATGAATTATATGCGCTTTTCAAATTCAAAGGAGCAGAGTTTCCTTATGACGATGGTAAATAAAGTTTATTTTGAAAATTTTAATATTCACTTAATTAAATATGATGATTCGTTAGAAAGTTAACAAATACTAACAGTCTACAGTTTATAATAAAACATAAGTTTAATTTTTCTGGTAAAGGGATTTTTAAATTCATTTTGAATCATTTGCATTAACAAAAACTTTGTTTTAGGTTGTTACAAGCTGCTTTATCAGAAAAATCAATATAAATATACAAAGCAGCTCAAGCAACACATAAGAACACACACACAAATATAATAAAAATAACAATCATTCCAAGAAATAACCAGAATAAAATGAGAACAAAAATAAAAATTTTTAAAAATTGACAAAGAACAGAACACGAATAAGAACAGAATTTACTTATCTCATTCCGTTTTTTAGAATCCCTATTTAATTTTGGGTAATCAAAAAAATGTTCTGCACCCAAATAACGAAGTTGGCTTAAATTAGGTGAAAGGATATATATTTGATTTATTTGATTCAGGTACTGACTCAAGCAATCAGTTTCTCTAACAAAAAGTTTATTTTTCCAAATCGAATTTTAAGTATAACTTTCTTTAGGCATTGTACTTCTTATTAATGACAAAACTCAAGATTATGTTAAGATCAAATTGCTGAGACCAAATTCAAGAGGTAATGTTGTTCAATCATTTTCTCATTTATGTAACCGTCATATCTTTTAATATTATTTCTCTAAAAAGGTTCGATATTTGTTGACATTAAATTTGCTTGCATTAATGTTTTTGAATTTTAAATAAAGGACCATATAAAAATATCATTGAGGCAACGGAATGAACTAATTATTGATGTGAATGACCTTAAAATGGGTTGTATGACTGACGAAATCACGTTTTTGTAAGAGTAATTCAGATTCATATATCACGGTAGTAACTGATTTTGAGTCAAGAGAAGGCCATGCTATTTCGATAATACCAAAAACAAGGATCGTGTTACTGATTACCAAGTAAAATCTCATCACAAGAATTATTATACTTCATTATTGATGAAACTCTACTTGAGAATCATGAGAGAATAAAATTGTCTAGGCACATTTCTTTAAGAGCATTCAAGATGCCATTAGCTCAGATTGAACAATTGTGAAACGGACAGCATAAATATCTATCAATTAGGAAGTGTAATTGGATCCCTTCATTGTATACCACTTGCATTGTATACCACTGCATGCATACGTTCTATATTTATATACCATATTTGAGAGGTATGCTTTTTACAACTGAGTGTTGCTAAATGACACAGGGCAATTACTATTTAGTTATAATAATAATTTCCATATGATTTGATCTCTTAACTATTGATCGATTTCTAATATTGTGTTATCGAATTCATAGAAAAATAAAAACGATCTGACAGAATTATAGGATGATATTGATTGAGGTAAATACACTCTCTTTCTTGATAAATTGCATTAATATCAAATTGAAAGGCATTTTAGCATGTGATCTAAATTTTTCTATGCAGAAAAGTAGTAATTTCATTTTCAGTGTAACATTATACTAAGATGCAAAGATTTATTATTTGCAATTAGAAAAAGAGGCTCATTCACTAAGATTTTGATTAATATATATTTTTTATTGATACATATTTCAATTTCGCAAGTGATTTTTTTCAATTTTATTATTGCATGTTAAAACCATAATAATACAATTTACATATGCATTAACATTTTCGCTTTCTTTACTTAAAAGTTTTTAAATATGAAAACTTGAAAGCATGTTTTGCATCCCATTAAAAATTAGCTTTATTCACTCATTGAATACTTTTTGTTTCAATGCATTTTTTGGATAAAGATTAGATTGTTTCGTGATCTTAGATATTGCCTGTGAAAAATTATAACACTTTCTAATTTTAATACTCATACAAATTTCAATCCATTAATGTACAAATCGTTATGCATGTCGTTGATATGTTATTGAAGAACTTTCCTCCTTTTTACACTCGAAAGTTATTTTACAATTATATATCATGTTTAATTATTTAAAATATTATTAAAAATATTCATAATATTTTAAATTCTGATAAATTATTTATAATATTATTTAAATGTCTTCAAATAATTTTGAAAAAACAATCACTATAAAAATTGCATTACATTAACCAATCAAGATCCAATATTTCAGCTATCTCTCATAATCTAAATTTCTGTATTGACACATTCAACAACGAGAAATTTCAAAGCCTCTTGAATAACTGTAAGTTCAGACTGAAAATCCGTGCAGTAATCAGGATTTATCATAAGGATCCCCATGCCATTTTTCTTTTTGATGAACATTTTGCAACCCAAAATAGTGTCATCACCCACGCTGCCATTAGTACAGATCTAAAACGCATTACTGAGCATTTTATACATAGTCTCTAAAAGAAGCTGCTTCAGGTACTGTGGTGCTGTTATTCCTTGTTAGAGCATAATTTCAAGAAGACCCGTCCATAAAACGATGCTATTTACATACGTACAACATGGTAGTAAGAAATATTCTACTTCATTTTGCCCGCTTTCAGCATCACTAAGTAAATTTTCTCTCTCTTGAATGAGCATGTTCTTAGTACATACGAGATCTATTGACTGCCTTTACTCAATTCCTTAGTGGTCATCTGCAATCAATGACTTCTGTCGATGGTAATAAACACTTCCGAATTTGCACAAAGTGTTTTTCTGCACAAGCCTTCCCTAGCTATATTTTATCTTGTCTGACGCTCACAAAACAGGATTTGGTTGATGATCCTTCCGTTGATAATGGATTTCTATTGGGTAAATGGGCTCATGGATCTGATATGATTCTACTGCTCCAGAGGATGCGGAAAAACAACAACGAAAAATATTTATACCTGTAAATATAAAAATAATAAAAATTGAAAAATCTTATGAATAAGAAATAATATTTAAATAATTTTTATTATATATTCAATTTTTACTATAATCATAAAATAAAAAGTAAATATTTAATAGTAAACATTATTATGTACCAAAATATTTATATAAGAATAAAAGTTTATGAGAAAATTATACTAGATTCGAAACATAAATTTACTCTTGTGTTTTATTAATTATATTAATTTCAAAATCTTCTATGCGCAAATGTTTTTAAATACAGAAAACATTGCTGAACATGGAAAATTATTTGCCTGAAAAATTTTATAATGGTCTTATAATATCCCATTATCTTTGGCATTTATAATCTTTTTTTCTTTGCAAATATTAGCAATTTTACCAAAAAAGTTGGAGCTTATGGTCTATGATAATATATGATAACGTTCTTAAGTTGATTTTTTATTCAGTTTAATTAACCTCATTCAGTTTATTTAATGTATATAATTCATGTAACTTCTTTCCACTGCAATAATAATTTATGAATGCAAGAATAAATAAGTCTATAAAATCTAAATTAGTACATTGATTTTCTGTTTCATTATTGTTTATAATAATTCAAATTATTATTATTAAATTAGAAATAATAGTTTAAGAGGAACAACACAATGAATTAAGGCATTAATCCAGAAATTAATTTAGATAAAAAATAAAAACACTTAAAATTTTCCTTTTCAAAGTGATTACTTCTCTGTTTTCCCAATATCAATTAAAATAATTCCTTATGTAAATTATCTTAGACAATTTTCTGGGAAAATTTATTACTGACACATGAAGTAATGTGCATCATTTTTTAAGATAATTGTCAATACTGTAAGCAAATTGAAGTGGCATAACTCTTATATTTATATAAATTTAAAAATCAAAGAGCACAAAAGAAGTTAAGGAATCTATCTTTTTTTGTTGGTTCGTAAACTACTCCTTCGCTGTAAAAATTTTCACTACATAAATATTTGAATTCTTTGATATTTATCTGAAATTCATTATTTGCTATGAACTCTCGCATGAAAACTTATCTCCTTCTGAAGTATCTTGTATTTGTATTTTGCAGAGTGCTATTAAGAGTTTGCTAAGTGTATATTCCTATAATAATGATTACATAATGGGATTAATGCTTGTTAAACAACCTAGTAATTCATTTATACAAGATTACACAATAGAAGGAAACACATGTTATTTCCGTTATTTTCCCACCAAGTTAATTTGAATAACTGGGTGCTTTATTTAGTTACTTAAATAATTCTCTTATAATTGGAAAATGTTGTTTAATAGAAAAATTGTTTGTATTAAATATAAACTTTTTAATAGACTTTTATACAATATTTTAACAATCAATGAAAATGAAATCCCAATCTTCTTAAAATGAAAAGTATACTTTATTACGAATATATTAATCAACTGAAATATTATAATGTGAATAATATTTAAACACTAATTGCTTTTCCATTGAAAACATTTTACTCTTTTCACCTTAAATTAGAGTAAAATTGAAAAAGAATTCTAAATTTATTTAAATACTATTATATTTTTATTAAAAATATACAATCAACAAATACAAATAATATTTAAATGAATATTAGTGCGTTGAATGCAGCAAAATTACTTGATATTGCATCTTTCTATAATTATATGTTTGTAAAAAAATATTTTTTTGAAATTTAAATACATTTTAAATAATCACTTTAAATTATAGAACAAGGTTTATTTGTAAATAATTATTATAAGCTTTTTTAATATTGTTTTGCTAATATTTTTATTCATACAATATGACTGAATGTTCAAGTTTCAGGTTGATATCTTTCAGAAAATAACTCAAAACAAATGAATTAACATCATTCCCTTTTTTGAGTTTGCGTTACATCCTGTTTATGCTTATTAAGTCTAATAGTTTCTCCAGATACTAATTACAAGCAAAAGATAATGATGTAATTTTAAAGATGATAATGCAAAAGATAATTAATAATTTAAAAAAGAAAACTTTTTAAATGATTTTTTTTTGAAATACACAAAACAGCTATTACATTTTGTATTCTTCGGAAGTACTTCTCTTATATTTCTCCAATTATATGTTTTAAAATATAGTTGAAATATTTAAATATTGGAGTAAATGCAAATGGAATATAATATTAAAATATTATATCAAAACACAAGTTATAATATTGTAATGAGAATGTTCAGTATACGATTTCGCTGCTTTTCATATTTTAGAATTTATGTGAGTATTAAAATAATACTCACATGTGAAACAGAACTTGTCTGTGAAAAAGAACATGTAACCCGAATTACAAATGAACCGCATTTTGGTAGAGATATCAAAATGGAATACCAAACATGAATGATATTGCATTGATGACAAAGATTGTCCATTTTTGCTTATCAACTGCTTCATCTTCCTCCAGCACCACATGGTAAACCGTCATCTGATTATGCTTACACCTCAAGAAACCACTAAAAAGCTACACCCTTTTTCATCTTCTACGCTGAAAATAATGTCATCAGCAGGTTGTGGAGATTTAATGCTCAGCCTATTCCTTGTTTGGCCCCAATGAAAGATCTGGCTTCGTAAATCAACGAAAAAAATGCGAGATTCTTTTGGACTCCGTCTCGTTAGAAGCCGCTTATGGTAAAATCTTCCTGCTTTGTTTGCATGCACTTTACCCAGATTGCCTCCTATGCGATGTCAAATAAACAAAGTAAGGTATACATCTCCATGTTGTTTCCGAAAATTTGCATGTAAAAAATAAAAATATGTGCTATAAAAGGAAATTATTTCTTTTATGGCACATGTTTTTATTTCTAGAATATAAAAAAATGCACTCATAATTTTTGAATTTTTTTAACTGAAAAGATGTAATTTTTGCTTAATACAAAATATTTATAATTTTTATCCTAAATACATAATTTTTCATTATTTTAAACTGACATTTATTTAAAGATTCAGCATTTTTCAACAATAATGTTATTTTATCTAAGGCAAATTAAAATATGTGAAAAAACAGCCAAACAACTATAAACAACCATTTGAGTATGGATAGCACTTTGTTTTTCAGGAAAATCTTTTCACAAGCAAAAATTTGAATCACTTAATGACAAGTGATACTGAAACACGCTTCGAAAGTGAATCTCATAACCAAATAGGAAACACGATTCAAGTGTCATAAAGTTAAAACACTCACCCAAACATATTTTCATGGAGGAAACTCAAATGCAACTCTCAGTTCTTGTTGCATATCAGGGGCTAGTATCAAATTTAGGCATTCTGACTCCTAAGAGCAGGAATATTAATCTCTAAACTACAAATGTACCTTTCTATATAGAATTTATCAATTTAATGGATTTCCTATTAAATCTCATATTTATTTATGACTTTAAAATGAAAAGCCTTCTATAAAATGATTAATTTTTAGAGTGTTGGTTTTTCCTATAGTGTCAGTAATATTGATTAAAGTTGAATCGCAGCATGAAATAGGAAACACGTTTTGCGTGTCACAAAAATGAAACACTCATCTAAACAAATATTGATGCAGGAAACTGAAATTCAACTCTCATTTCTTGTTGTTCAACTGAGACTAGTATCAAATCAAGGAATCCAGACTCCTAAGAGCATACATTTTTGTCTCTAGACAACAAACTTGTCTTTCTAAATAGAAATTATCATTTGAATAGTTTTTATATTAAAATTCCCAAATTTCAGTTTTTGCTTTAAAATGAAAAGTATTCTGTAAAATGATTAGTTTTGTAGAGTGATGGTATTTACAATACGTTCAGTAATACGGATTGATAATAGTTTTGCAACTTACAAAATTATTCTGTAACTCCTCCTTAAATAATGGATTTGGTAATAATGAAGCTGATTCTTTGGAATTATTCTAAAGTCTAAGTCGAAACATCTGTTGCTTAAATATCATTGTACAAAAATTCTAACAATATTTGTTTACCAATATAAATTAAAATTTATAAAGTAACCAAATATTGAGAGAAAAGTAATATCAGTGACTTTTAACCTTTGTATTTTAATTAAACGTCAAAATAAGGAAAAAAACTACAGAACTTTTTAATGAGAAATTTGTGTTAAAAAGTAATGTGCGTTTTAACGAGTTCAAAATGTTACATGTTCAATGTACAGGCTGGCAAATCAACGTCCACAGGGACAAACGCGACTGAACTCATAGCCTTTAATTCGTGAATATTTAACACATCCCTCCTATCTAAGTCCATGTACTTTAAATCTGTTTGTATCTGCATTATTTTTTGAGTTATTAAACATCAAAATGCCTCCAACATTTTTTAGACCACCCGGTATAACAAGCACAAATTTAAATGTAACCAGTACTCAATATGAGAAAAAAATAAATTTATAAAATACCTTTTCGATAGAAAGTAATTTAATTTCTAGAGATTTTATTGCGTTAGAATTTTACAACAAATAAATCTAAAATAACTTTATTCTTGAAAAATTATTTTCATTTAATGATGATAAATATCATAACCTTTTTAATGGCATAAATGTATTTTATAATTAATTCTCATTACTTATGTTAAGATTTACTTTATGGAATTTTCTCAAAGGAAAGTTAAGCGAAACGTGTAGGATGCTATCCGTTTCCTAAAACTTCTTTAAAAATGTGACGTATATATATTCATTTGGTGTTTGTATGATGCCCCATTAAAACTCTTTTGGCTGCATTAAATTTAATGAATAAAATCCACGAAATCTTCTTTCACTCATTAAATGTTTCAAATTTATCTGCTTCAAACTCCTTGTCTTCAATTAATAACGCTTCTTTTAGCTCCTTCAGAATATTTAACAACTCTCAATTTTAGAAATTTGTCATTAGAATACCAGGATATTCTTTGCTTAATGTATTTGAAAACTTAAAAGATAGTTAGTTTTCATGCTAAAATTATCTTAATTGAAACTTTAAATGTTTAATTTAGGTTGTATTAAAAGCTATTAAAATAAGGAATTGAAGAAGAATATTATATACTTAACATTTCATCGTTTTAAAGGGTAGGGTTTAAATGCTTAAACATTATCGAAAAAATCTTTAAAATTAGTATTCAGTAGCTTAAATATAAATTTTAAAATATAAGGCCAAAATTATTAAATTTATAAACACTTATTAAATTGCATATTTATCCATTAATTATAATTTAATGTTAAAGTAACTTATCCAATATTTAATTACAGTCCAAATTACTACACGAAAATTTTCAATAAGATTTACAATATATTTTAAAATTATATATTTATATAATTATTGTAATAACCGAACGCATTTCACTTTTCAAAATTCTATTAAAAGCTGTTTACAGCATATATATTATTGAATCATTTAGTTTAAACGAAAATAGATAAAGATGATTTAAGGGAAGATTTCATCAGTTGAGTATTTTTCTAATGCATTATTCATTTGGAAACGAATACGTTTTCGAAGAATGTGACTATGTGAAAGGTATTTATAATATAAAAGTACTCATCAATAAATGTCATTATTGTAATTTTAAATTCTCAAAATATACTAATTAACAATTATTGTACTTAATATAATCGCTACATTATGGGAATTGCTTAATTAAAGTGTTCACTATACTACTTTGAAACTGAATCGTGCCTTGAAATTTACGAGATATTTAAATGTGTTGTTACCAGGATTATTTTGCAAAGACAAAGATTTGATGAACTTTGAATGAAAATTTTCAGAAATAGGATCATATTGAATGAAAATATTTGCTCAGCAATATCAACTTTCTATAAAAAAATTTATCCGTTCAAAATTCTATAGTTGGTTTTCTTGAAAATCAAAAATGGCACATGATGTAATATGAAAATTATTGAAAATATGCAATTACACACGAGGCAACAAGAAAATGGCTATGAATTTTTAATGAACGTATGATACAGCAGATTGCTCTGATCATTCTACAAAGATTAAAAATTTAACACTGAGGTTCATAAACATTTCAATTTCTTAAGCAGTTTTATAAATTTATATAATAATTTTTCCCAAATATCCATTCAGAAACTTACTAAATCAATAGAGAAATTTATTTTGCAATTCAAATCTTGCTGTGAAATAAAAGAAAAAATTTCTTTCATCAGCAATTCCTTCATTTATTTGCAAAATGAGGAATATGCGCAAAAGTATCCAAAAGTGAAAAGAAATCAGTGATGTTTCAAAGTTCCTTAACTGTAGCAATTTATTGCTATTTCCCATTCTGTTTCCTATTCTTTTAAGGATCATTATGATCTTTGTAAAATAAATGTTATCTTAATATTTGTTTACATATTCGAAGAATATTCTTCAAACTTATGCATTCTTAAAAGCTTCAAAAACTTATGTATATATATATATATATATATATATATATATATATATATATATATATATATATATATATATATATATATATATATATATATATATATACGAGGGTCATCTGAAATTTTTGAGATACAACTAGGTTTTTAAAGTTATACTTACAAAATTTTGGGTGAGTTCAAAGTAGTCTCCTCCAGCATCAATGGACTTTCGTAGACAAATTTTCCACAGATTAAATGCCTCAAGCTATTCATTTCTTGAAATAGATGAAAAAATGCATTTATAACCACATCAATCTCTTCTTCTGAATGAAAAAGGTGTCCACGTAAGATTTTTTTTAGATTATTACAGAATAAACAAAATTCGTCCATAGATCAGGTACATAAGGCGAATATTCGATCACTTTAATTTCTTTTTGTTGAAGAAACTCAACTGTTAATCCGGCTGCATGTGAAGATGCATTGCCATTGTGAAGCATTAGTACCCTAACATTCAGTTCTTGTAGAATTTCTGGAAGACATTTAATGGTATACCAGTTTGCTGTTACTGACTTCTGGCCTTCCAACTTGATGGCTTTGACCAATCCCGTACTTCTGGAGAAAACAGCATACATCACTTTTTCAGTGCGCGTTGTTTTTTCGCCATTGTCGGCGTGGGATCATCTTCAAAAACCCATAATTTGCTTTCTTGACGTGTTGGAACGTCAAAAAACAATATGTACATTTCATCACCTGTTACAATTTTAGAAATGATGCGGGGGCCACCATCATTTAGAAATTTAAGAGTTTCTTTACTGATTCTGACATGCTCCTCTTTTTGGTGCTCAGTTATATTATGAGGAATCCAACGGCGAACTACTTTTTTCATATGTAATTTTTGTGAATGATTTTGTGTATGGCTGCAGATCCAATGTTAAGTTCCTTCTGTATCATTTTATAGGTACAGCGATTATCATCCATTAACATTTTTCGTATGGCAGACACATTATCCGGGATTACTGCCGACGGTGAGCTTCCTGTGTGTTTTTCATCCTGAAGAAAATTGTGACCTTTTTAAAATTCTCTAAACCATCTGAATACAATAACACGAGCTGGACATTCATCACCAAATGCTAAGTGCAACCGTTAAACGTATTCTTTTTGGTTTAATCCTGCTTCAAATGTGTAGAAAACATACCGCGAAAATGTTCTCGCGTCAACTCCTTTTTTCTTCTTTTAAAAATTATTCTACGCTAAACAAGTTGGGGTAAAAAATCGTCTTCTGTGTTAAAATACTTTGTATTTTAAAATTAAACCGTTATTTTTATTTTGTAAATTCTCGTCTCCGCGTATCTCAAAACATTTCAAAGTAACCCTCGAGTATATATATATATATATAATATATATATATATATATATATATATATATATATATATATATATATATATATATATATATATATATATATATATATACAGTGAGAGATATAGATAGATATATCACGTTACCAATCAATAGATTAGTGTATATACAGATAAAGAGCGAAGACTGATAAGTAAATACATAGATACAATATAGTATATTAGAAATTAGTCTTTAGACTGAAATATATTTCTTCAAATTTATAAAAGTGAGTTTAAGTTTACTGTAAATATAATTTCTAAATAATTATTTTAAAATAGCAATTAATATTAACTAGCAAAATGTAAGAAATGTTTTATACCAATTTCCTAAGTTAGGTATATATTCTTAAAATAAAAAATAGTATTGAAATGGATAGAAAAATAATATCCAACTAATTTATAAATATTTTAGAAAATAATGGAAAAAAATTTTAAAGAATTTTTTTTAATCAATATGAATCATTTATCTAGATTCAAAATCAAAAGCATTCCTTTTTGTTTAATTCTTCAAATAATTCCTTGATAGAAACATATATTTATGCAACTGTTTTGTTCCTAGTTTCTAGATTAAATATTTCAATTAAGTACTCTAAAAAAACTCATTTTTATTAAAAATTATATTATCATGTAGTTTATAAACCCTAATCTCATCTTATTTGCATGAAACTCATTTTTGCATCTTTAGAAAATAATTTCAATTCTTGAGCAATATTTTTTTAAAAATTTAGAATAAAAATATACTACACTATGGATACCAGGATAAAATTAATGTTTAACAAATCTTAATGTTTTATTACTTTATCATGCAAATTTTGTTAAAAAACAATAAAATATGGAAGATTTTAATAAAAAATTTAAATATAAAATATATTTATTACAAAACTATTTAAAGCAAATGTAAAATAAATTAATAAATGATATGAAAGGATGATTTGAATCATATATAGTATTGAAAATACAAACGAAAAGACGTTTTTTTAAGAAAACCATGGAATTTACTTTAAACTTTCAAATGAAAGTAATAGTGCCCTTCATTTAATTAAATACAAGTTTAATGAGTTATTTTAGTTTAAAATAGTTGCGTTTTAAATTTGAATATAAATATTAAATTATATTAAATTTCATATTTGAGTTTTAAAGAGAAGATTCTATATTCACTTTTATTTTTATAGGAATTTAATATTTTATGTTTCCCATTTTTAGTAACACTTTGGCAGTAATATAGAAAGCAATTTCTTAGCTCAAATTTTTTAAGGAAGAAAATAAAGGAAAAATATTTTTTCCGCTTTAAGATATTTCTTTTAATAATATTTTTAGATATTTATTAAATTAATTTCAGCAAATTTTTCAAGATTAGTTAAATAAGTCATTTTTGCACTTTCTAAGGATATAATTCTTGTTAGTGGATAAAGATGATTTTGTTTTCTAAAGCACGTACCCAGGTTCATCATATACGAAGGCATAAATGCAATGAATTGATGGGATATCTTATTGAAACAAATTAAGAAGAAAATTGGTAAATCATTAATACATACATATGTAAAATACCTTCTTAAAGTAAAGAAATTGCTAAAATTTTCCTTTTTAATACTTTACTGTATTATATAACAGTTTTTTCATAAATTAATATTTATTACTGATTTTTAGAGATAACTACTGTTAATCTTAAATCCCAAATACATATATTATTATCAATGATAATATTATTTGATTCAAAAATATTTAATTAGTTATTGATTTTTAAAGTCATTTTAAACCTTATTTACAGCAATAACTTTTCAAAATATTGAAGGAAATTATTGTTGAAAAAGAACTTAAAACCAGAATAAAAGATTTGAATTAATTGCTTAAAAATATCTCACAGTTGATCTCTTAATCTGAATCCTACTTTTTCCAATCAATAAAATACCGGAAAAGATCTATTTAACATCATTAACTAGTTACATGCTTATCCTTCTCATTGAGAGAGAAAAACCGCTCGATTTCTATAAAATAATATAAAGGATAAATATAATGTGTTTATATTGTGAGAAATAATAATAATAAATAATGTAGTTGATCAGAAATGAAAGTTTGCAGGAAAAAAAATTTTAAAAATATAACTACTTAGTTGTTTGATAAATGTTCAACCAAAAGATACAAAATTTATCTAATTAAAGGAACCTTAACTATTAAATATAAAATAAATATTTTATATCAATATTTCGGGCAGTCAAATTTTTGATTAAAAAAAAATATTATTTTAAAAAAAATTACATAATGATACATTTTTCTAAGAAAAAGCTAAAAAATATTATGTAATTAATAAATGACAAAAGTATTTTTCAAATGAATTTTAAAAGAAAAAGGTAACAATATTTTTCAATTTAATAAACATTTTATTTAAATTCTCTGCTGAATATAATTTGTAGAAAGTAAATTAAGAATTTTAAAATATATTTTGTGAACGAAATGTGTCATTTTTTTCTAAATGATATAATTAATCATAAATAAAAATTTGAAAAAAACCAAATATTTTTCTTTTTTCTTAAAGTGTTCGTATAAATATTTACACCTTTTTATGTATTTATTCATGGATTTAATCAGTAAAGTGGAAACTATATAAAAGTAAGACAGAAATATTATTTCATGAAATTATGTCCGTGATTCTCAACTTTTTGACTTCTTTTCTGTACCGTTACACAGTTTAGATTTTAAATTTAAAGCTAACTAGTGTCTTTAGAATTAAAAAAAATTAATTTACCTAATGACAAAACTAGGATAATATTTCCAAATGCTGAAAAAATGATGTCAATAATTTTCTCTTGCTTATGCTGTAAATTAAAAGAGATAATTTATATGAGAGATACAAAAATGTGCATTTCAAGCAAGTATATTTCAAACAATAGTCGCTTGCATTAAAATGAATATTTTAAATTTTAAAATTATTTTTAGTATTTCAAATCTTATCGAAATCCTTTTAATTTTTACATTGTGACCCGGTTTTCATAATTTAAATAATTTCACACACTTTTATTGAAATTATTTATATTAGGAGAAATTTTATCATAAGAGTTACAAATATATATTTCTGGATGCCAAGTATTGGTTTTTTATTTAGACCGAATTTTTTATTCATACCTTAGTACAACTACTTTATCATTTGATGCAAAAAATGTATTTAACATTCTTACAAAATTGTGGTTTCTCTCCACTTTTTTGTAAGTATTTTGTATTTGTAAAATTTCTTAACAAAAAATAAATGTTCTTGTTACAAAAATTACGAAAATTAATTATTTCTGACAATATTTAAATATTATCTAAGAACAAGAAAGAACATATGTAAGTTGTTCCTAAATTTATAAAGTAGTTAATTGATAATTTTGAAGAATTTCTGTAATTTATTGATCATTAAGAAATACTAAACAGGATCTAACCATAATGACTTGCTAAAGTAGATAAGATGTTTAGTAGCGTTTTCCATAAACTACTATAAAAGCCATAGTTTATGTTGACATAAATCCCCAAGTGTGATAATAATATTATAAATGCGATTATAATGACGTAAATCTTCAAAGGTGGTAAAACATTTTGATCTTTAGAATAGTTATTTGCATAACAGCATATGAAAAAATATGTAAGAGTTACTTTCTTTTATGGAATTTACTAAAAATGTATATAACATAACCTAGAATTACTCTCAAAAATATGGTATTTAAACTTTAAATTTTGATTTTATAAAGTAGATATATTTAATTTTACAAAGTAAATGTATTAGATATATAATTTTTTATCATATAAAATACTAGGGGCATTTATTTTAAAATTATTTATTAAAACTATAAGACTGCGCAATTTTATAGTCAAAGTAATCTTTAAACAGGAAAAAGAAACAGTTTAAATCGCTTTCCAGTTATTTTTTGAATTTTTAAATTTTCAATAAAATTAATGATGAAGATTAGGTTCTTTATGACTGTAAAATAAATATAAAACATTATTCAGAAAATAATTAAATTTTCATTAATTTAGTACCTTATTTGTACTTTAAAAATTAATAAAAACAACAAATTTTTATTTTGATCAAATAATTAATTATAAATCATATTACTTTTATTAATTACATCAAGATCATTATTTTTACCCGATATATTTAAAATAAATTATTTTTTTCCTATAATACAAAACGCAGACATGCATTAACAATCATCTACGAGAAATTTTCAGGATAAATTAAAACTACATGCAAAATACTGGTAATAGATTGTTTCTTTTTTATAATTCTATACAGAAAATTTTTCCCTGAAGATTGGTTAGATTGGTAATAATAAATGAAAATCGATTCGAAAACACCAATTCCTGATCTGAAAATCGAAACTATAAATCATTAGCCATTGACTGAATGCCTAAAAGTGGCTATTTAGTTAGCAATTTAGTGGATTGCCTTATAAGAACCTTAATAGTTGTTATTTGTACATGTGGACAAAATAGAATGAGATCTATAATTTAAAGGGGATTTCAAGCTACTATATACATGTAAGTCCGAAGTGGAAAGCCAATCCCTGAACTGTTGAATTGAAGACCACAGCTCTGACCTTTAATTCGCATCCTCGACTACTAACTTGATAGATACGATCGCTTGAATAAACCATTATAAACACTTTTCTTATGAGCAAAATATGAGTTCCTTACTACAGGGCTCACAATGCTTAGTAATAGGAAACCCTCCTTTAGACCAAAGGGTGTCAGATTCAATCCCAGCTACTGCTGAATAACATATGCTATTCTGCAGTATTTGGAATAGAGACTGATGATGCGTATGTCGGGGTGGGTGTTTGGGAATTTTCTTTGTTTTCTCAACTACTATATGTGAATACGAATCACTATTTAAGGAAAGCCCTCCCTAAAGTATATTAAGCTGTGAACACATAGGCTGTGGATGCTTGGTTAGAGTTAGGACGTCGTTCTCGTTATCGGAAGATAGTGAGTTCGAATTCCAGCTTAAACGAAGATCCATGTTCTATTCCAATGGTGGCTAGGACACGTTAAAACTGGACGTGGCTGTAATATCCTCCAAGTGAAATGATCCCTCTGGAGATTCAGTCCAAGTATTGGAAGTCTTCTTGTTGGTCCCTGTTACAAAATTACGAAGAATCCAACCGGTTGCCTCTATTTAACTGGTAGAGCCCAACTCAGGGCTAGGCACAGCGAACCATGCTAATGCAACAACAGCAGCATAGTGAACTCTAAAACACTTCACAATAGCCTTACACTGTCATACAATTGAGAACATGGTGTCAAAGCTCGCTACTACCAAATAACTGAAGGAAATAAAAGTAACATTTTCCTTTACAGAATACTTGTGCGTCGACTGTTCATATATTAGATGCATTATTTTTGAACTTGTGAAAACGTTTTGTAAACTATAAGCAATATGGATTTAAACGAAGAAATTTATAGCTGTAGAGAAAATTTGTCAAATTCAGATCTGATAAATAATTAATTCGAAATTTCACCTCATCAAAATCACTTGTTCTTTAAGCTAAAGTTTGGTATGTATTGCAGTTTTTTACTGTTGCATTATATTTATTGAGAGATGATAATACGAGCTCTGGCGTGCGTTGAACTCCTAAGTGTTGATTAAAAAGTTGTTGGCTGTCTTAATGTCAAGTAAATTACTTGGATGTTCATTAATAATACTTATGATATCCTGTTATTTCAAAGAAGTGAGAAAAAAAATTTAAAATAAAGGGAGTTCACGAGTATTTATTGAAAAAGAAAGTGTATAGCTGACATTGATTGTATTAAGTGGTGACTGAGACCAGGGGGAAAATCAATATAAATAATTCACATTTATACGGACTTCTGGCGCATGATTTTAAATGTTCATCAGTTAATAGTTGTGAAAATGTTTGATTTTTTTCGTTGTTATTTTTCACATTTCGATTGAAAAATATTCCTGAAAATTTCGTCTATTGTAAATCTCCTTTTCATATGCACAAAGAAAGAGTTTATTTTTCATAGCCATTTAATGAATCTCTACATTATGCTTAAATAGCTGTTACTCATAATTATGGAGCTAAATTAGTTTATTTTTATAAAATTTATTTGTAAGAAATTTTTTTTTAAAAAAAAAAATCCTTGATTGTAAATGTGAAACAAACAAGTTAGGATTCCGAATTGAATTGTTTTAAATCAATTGTTGGAATCTAGACCAAACATTAAGAAATTCAATGTTCTTTAAATTAAAAATTGTTGCCATAAAATATTCCAAAACATATTTTCGAATGAATTTCTTACGAATTTAATAAATTAATACCAATAAATTATTCATCAAAGTAAATAATTAGATTTGTATTCACGTTTACTAACTACTGATACTTTTTTTTAGTTTTCATTGTTTTCTATGTAGTTGTCGATTAACTTTTAATTATAAAAAGAAATATGTATCCTTTACTTTAAATTACCTTAAAAATGTTTAATTGAAGATAAAAAGAAATATCTGGAAACTAGGACTCTAAATTTTAAAAGAATTTTACTGTAAAAATAGCATCAAACTCCTTCTAAAAATACAGTGTATAAAAATTTATATGTGATTACATTTTTTATGTCATAGTATTTTTCAGAGGAATCAACAGCCTAATTAATTTTAGTTTAAATTAATAACCAGAAAATTAGATACATCAAATTTCTTATGTTATTACTATTATATTATTTAAAAAATACCCTAGTTGTGTGCTATGCATTTGCCTGCTCTTTTGCTTTCAGTTCTGTAGATCATTGCTTCGTGATGCAACAGCTCAATGAAGGAGCTTTGATAGTAGTTAGGAATCGAGGAAAAACATTTTTAGGAACATGGAGCGGGAAAAAACAACCCATTTGAAAAATTACTATTTTTATCAATTATCTATCTAAAAAGTTTTGTAAAATATATGAAGTGTTATAATAATTTAAACTGGTACTAAACGCGCGACTAATGAAGCGTATTAACTCAAATTTAATTGAAATATCGAAAGTTTGTAAATAAATCCTTTTTTAGTGACATTTAATGTAATAGAGTGTATAGAAATAAAGCAAAAACGCCAGAAGTAAAGAAATTAAAAATAATCCTTTTTTATTATATTTAAACCTTTTCAATATATCACTTAAAAATACAGAGAAAGTTCAATTTTAAATTACTAAAAATATTTTGAACAAAGGTAAATGACCGCAGTTCTTCTAAATATAAAATCTCAACTAAACTAAGAAATAAAAAGTTATAAAAAAACATCTCAGAAAAGAGAACAATTCAGTTCTTGAAACAAAACATTATCTTGAAAGGCCAAAAAAAGTTAGTTACATGCCTAAAAACTTTATAAGATTGTGGCCTATAGAGTTGAAAATTGACTCTAGAGGGAAGACACAAAAGTTCTTTTTTAGACCATACCTAGCAGGGGGGAAAATAAAGCAATTAGAAAGATAGTCATCCCATTAGATTCCTTTTCCTTCTTTTATCATCAATTTTTTTCTGTTTTAATAATAAAGCAAAATTGTACTCAAGAAAGAATTTTTATTCGTAGAAATTAAATGTAAAAGCCACAATCAAAATTCCATTATTTTTACACTCTTATAAGATTTTCTTATAAGAGTGTAAAAACTTTCAGAAAGACAAATATTTAAAATAGTGTTAATTTTATATTTCACATCTCTTTATGTGATTTTAAAGCTATTTAATTATTTAAGAATTGTTCGATCAAATGTTATCATTAAATGTCATATAATGAGAGCTTTTAAGTAACGATAGGTGCAAAATGAATTCTTTTAACTTTATTATTCATGAAATAAAAAAATAAGATAAATTTAGTGATTAACTTTGCGTAACTAAAGATTGATTACATATATAACTAAAATGATCCACATTTCTTAATATTTACCTCGCACATATGCTTCCACAGTTCTTAATGTCCATCTTACAAAGTCAATATATTTTCAAAAGTGAAAATGTATGAAGTCTTAGTCATAGCGGTCCATCCTGTGTAACGCTATATGGTCTACGATTTTGATAATATGGGTTGCATACTCCACTTAGGCAAACGGACAGATCTGTTTCCATTTTTAATTCACTACAGGCCACGATTTTCTCTCTAAACAGTTATACCGTATAAAAATTCAATATTGTCAAATCCTCTTAAACTAATGTGCAACGTACGAAAAGAAATGAAAGTTAATCTCATTTGAGTCATTGCCCTGGATGGGGTATTGAAACTGGAGAGCTGGCACAAGATGAGCGATTTATAGATTTACTGTGGCTTCAATTCTGTTATCTAGCTCACGTTACTTTTGCTCTTTATTCTAATATTAATATTTGTTATATTGGACTTCAGTTTTCTACTAATCTGTCATATCAGTCACAAATGTCAGAACTGGCCACTATTTTCTTTCTAAACCAGTGATTCTTAACCTGTTGGGTGTGACCCCCTAGGGGGCGAAAGCACACTAATGGGGGGACACGATTATATCCAAGAGAAAATGTTATTTAAAAAAATTTATTAAGTGACAGAAACGAAGGCACACACACACACTTACAAAACAAAATTAAAACAACTTACTAAATTAAAAACAACTATTAAATTTAAAAATTTTACTAAATTAAAAACAAAGTTAATAAGTACATTATTGACTTCCTCGGGCCTGTCTTTCAGAGCAAAGTTTTTCGAAGAAGGGTTTAACATTAGAAATAGACACTCTCAGTTCTTTTTCTATATTTAGCTGAGATCTATATTTTGTCTTAAAAGCAGCCACCACAGAAAATCCAGTTTCACAAAGGTAAGATGTTGAAAATGGTAGTTGAATGCGAAATACAGTTGTTTTTAGTGCAGAAAAACTTCGCATCATTCACTCCAGCCCAAAATTCAAAGAGCGATTTATTACTCAAGTGTCTATTGGTTTCGCCGCTTGCCATGAAGTCTATGAAGGTTTCTTCCTCTTCAATTAAGAGTCCTTCGGGGGTATTTTAAAATTGATCCGTCACCCACTTGTAACTTGAAATCAGATTGTCATCAGCAAAAAAGTACGCTTTAAAATTCTTTGCTAGCAATACTAAATGATTATCAATTGTTTCAAAAACAACTTTTATATGTTGTTCTTCTGTCTTGTAAGTTTTAATGCAATCATTTAAATTTGGAAACATTTTTGATTTAAATTTCTGCTTCACAATTCCAATTACCTACAATAAGCATTAACTTTATCACTCGTATCCAATATATATGTATTTGCTCCTTGCAATTGAAGATTCAAGTTATTTAATTTCTCAAATATGTCGACCATGTAGTTCAAATTCATCCCAAATAAACTATCACGAAAATTCTCAGATTCCGTTCTGTTTTCCTCTTCTAGGAAAACGGCGATTTCTTCTCTTAATTCATAAACACTTTGCAAACATTTCTCTCATGATAACCATCTTCCTTCGCAATAAAATAGTAACGCTAAATGTACTGCACCCATGTTTTTACAAAGTGCGGAAAAGATTCTTGATTTCAGGGGTCTCATTTTTATATAATTTACTACTGTTATTATATAAATATATTATTCTATGTTTATATAATTTACAACCGTTGTTAACACAATATTCAAACCATGACTCCTTTCTTTGGAAGCCAAAATTTTCTGTGGATCAATCAATGTGTCCAGACGCACTGTAGCGATTTTTGTTTCACAAGTGCTTGAATACTTTGGTATCTTCCGGACATAGAACGAGCACCATCAGTGCACATTCTGACGCAATTTCTCTATTTTATGTTTGCCTTATTCATAAAATCATTCAAGATAGCAAATAATGCGAATACTGTTGCTTTGAGTTCTATTCGTTTGCAGAAAAGTAATTCTTTTACTACTGGCAAATCATCACAGAATCTAACATACGCAATGAAATGAACATCTTTATTATTATCTGTTGCCTCATCAGTTGTATTGAAAACAATTTGTCACGCAACTTCGACAAAAGCTGACACTCTACATCTTCAGCTATATCAGCAATTCGATGGGCAACAGTATCATTTGAAAGAGGTATGGACTGCAATTGTTTTGCAAAATTATCCCCAAACATAATTTCTACAATCTCAATTGCAGCTGTCAAAATAAGCTCTTCACCAATGGTGTGAGGCTTTTTACATCCGACTATTTTATATGAAACTTTGTAAGAGGCATTTAAAGCTTTTTCATTCACAGACAAAGATTGTTTAAACAATGATTTTTGCTTTTCATATGGTTTTAATTTTAATTCGAAGAATTCTTTGGGTTTGTTTACGTACTCACTATTAAGCGTTTCCAAATGTCGTTTAAGTTTATTAGGTTTCATGCTGTCTACCGCCAACATTTTTGAGCAAATGATACACAGGGGCTTTTCTTTATTTACTTCAGTACTAGTGAACCCAAAATTTAAGTATTCTTGAGAATATTTTCTTGATTTTATTTTCGGAACCTCACTCGTCTGTGTACTTGTTGATACTTGTCTATCGTCTAATGCTTGCTTACGCTTAAAAATTTATACATGATTCTGCATAAGTCTGCTGACGTGAACTTTTAATACCGTGAATTGCAATTACATGAAAATATATATAACATACACATTCAAAACAAATTTAATAGCAATAGAAGGATCGACTCGAATGAGATTGTCTGGAATTGAAAACTTTGCGTCACAGAACTATCTCCTTATGAGAAAACATTTGTTCACATCTGCGCACGCTCCTAATTTAACTTTTAAGCTGACCAGACAAATCGAAATTTCTCGCAAAACCGTGAGAATGCCCGACATGGTGGGACACAAGAGCAATAAAAAGGCATAGGATTTTTGTTTTTTCAATGCTGAGGATCGATTTTGCAAAATGTCAATAAATTTCCGTATTCTTCATAATTTGTAAAGTTTAAAGTGTTGTAGTGTTGGTTTGGCGCCAAAATACTCCAAATACATTATTATTGTATAAATTTTATTGTATGCAGTGGGAAGAGATGGTACGCGGTGAAAATTATGATTGAAAATTGGGCCGTGAATACTAAAAGGTTAAGAAACACTGCTTTACACAGTTATACTGTATAAAAATTCAATATTATCAAATCCTCTTAAACTACTCTGCAACGAACGAAAGGAAATGCAGGTGAATCATTTGAGTCATTGCCCTGGATTGGACATTGAAACTGGAGAGCTCGGCACAAGATGAGTGATTTATAGATTTACTGTGGCTTCAATTCTGTTATCTGAGCTCATGTTACTTATGCTCTTTATTCTAATATTAAGATTTGTTATATTAAACTACAGTTTTCTACTAATCTGTCATTATAAATTTTAAAAAATAATTTTATATTTAATTACTACGGTTCCAAACTCCCTTTCGAATAAAACTATTAAGAAATTTGATGAAATGATTCTATTTTAAAATGTATAATATGATACAACAGATAAAGAAATAAAAGGGATTCATTTATAATATCAAAATAGGGCATTGATCAATGATATCATACTTGGTTGATTGGTAGGTTGTTTGGTTTATTTGGCACAAAATCCAAAATAAAAATGATGTGCCAAAATGATATCCTTAGAGACAAAATTAGTAAAAGAAAAATAGTAAAAATTATTTGTATCTCTTGAATGCTAAATTAGTAAAAATTTAGAACGAATATATTGCAATTAGTAAACATATTGCATGCTAAAATTTATTAATTATTTAAAATCCATGAAAAGTATTAAAGCTTATAAACTGATATTTCAAAACATATTCATTCTCTCATAAAAGAAACTTAAGAATTTTTCTAATTTAGCTTCCTAAAAACTTTTGCCTATAAAAAGACATAGAAGATTTCAATATACTCCAAATATTTTCTCTTAAACTAATATTTTTAGATTTCAATCTAGGAAAATATAGTTTAATATCAATTAAAAATTTCCAAATTTGGTATTGAAAATCAACTATTTAAATCTAAAAATAAAAAATCAAAGGAATATTATTTTATAAAAAGCAAATGAAACCCTATGTACTAAATCTTATACTTTGACATTTCGTGAAAAAAGGAATTAAAAATAGTATTATGAGTTTAAGAACTAGAATAACTTGAATTCACATAATACTTATTATATTCTTATCTTAAAGAAGATAAGACTGAGATATCCAACAATTTTTCAATTTTGCCTTTTTACATTTTATTTTGCTTGAAAAATGATTCATTTTGATAAAACTTTTATCACCGTAAATTTAAAAAGTTGTATCTCATTGCATTTTTATTCATTTTTAGAAATAAATTGCCTTCTATTATTAAAAATTTTAACCAAAATGTATTTATTAGATTCTTAGTTCAGAGTGTAAATCTATGCACCACTTCTAAATGTCATTGTTAAATATTAAAATATTTTCTGACTAATAGAATATTCTCATGAAGCAATACAGTTATTATAAAAAAATTTCAATTATATATTTAAATTATAGAATACATATCTATATGAATAAAATTTAATCTGTGCGTCTCCAAAATTTTGACCAGGGTTAAATTAAGAATTATTTAATAAAACTAAGTGAAATTTGCATCAGAATGTTGATCTTTGCCTTCAATTCAAAAAGTAGGCATGTTTCATTTTGAAAATTGATTGCATTGCATCAAGATCAAGCATGGTCAATAGGAGATGGATATTCAGTTTCTGCTATTTGCATGCACATTTGTTTGATTGTGAGCTTGAGAGTTTTCCTGGTTCCCTCCTTTGCCATACGGGAATAAGACCATTCCTAAAGGGAATTACGTGGTGAAGGTTAAACTACCTGATAATAGACGTGACAGATCACAGAGAGAGATTTCAACCCATCGCTTATAATTAATGCGAATCGTAATGAACTCTGAATTAAACTCTCAATAAAGTTGCTTACACCCCAATACTCGCCATTTCGGAATTCTTCTATGTTTGCGGTATTTTTCTTATTTCCAAAGAATGATTCATTAAGAATAATTTTGTTTACCGTTTTTCTTACTTTGAAAAGGTATTGTCTTCAAACAATGCAGTGATACACTTTTATTTTATTTTTTTTTTATTATTCAGGAGATCAAAAAATTGGTAGAAAGCTATTTTAAATTCAATATTTCATAACTTTTAATACCAAAACTTAAATTAAATTTTCAAGATTTCTGTCTTTCATTCATTTGTATTGAATTCTATCATTTCAATCCTAGAGAAAATAAACTATTTTGAAAAATTAAATGAATAGTAAATATCACATTAATTTTACTATAAACATATTAATTTATCTTGTTAATCTTTATTTTTAGTAAAATGTTTTACCTTAGATGTTTGCTTGAAATACTTGATTGAAAATTTCGAATCAATAGTATATGCATTTATACATGTATACATAAACTCCAATACAATAATTTGTGTTTTTCTTCTGAAATAAAAGTTAACATACTGTCATTATAAATAAATCGTAACTACATTTTGAAAAATGTGCGAAGAGTACATCCCTGTTAAAATGAATGAATTATCCATTGAATAAGTTCTAACAACCATACAAAACTTAATCTCTTTTCAAATATACTTATAGGAGGGAAACAGTCCTGAATAAGTCATAACAGTTCACCTAAATAACTATATTCAAGGTCTATAGCACTGCTTGACGTCACGTGTACAACAAGGTTTTGGGGAGGCATTCCTTTTTGTGTCTTACAACCGATTTCTTTCAAAAATCTTTCACAATTATTGTGAAACTAACGTAGACCGGTGTTTGGACTCTGTAAGGGAATTATTAAATAACGAAAGAACAACCAGCCGTATTATCATGAAATACATAAATTTTTCATTTTTAATTTATCTTGTAGAGTTAAGTATAGTTAGACGACTGAGAAACTCAAAATTTTATACAAAATTTTTTTATGTCACAAAACTAAATATAAATTTGTAGAAATATGCTGCATATAGATGATTACAACTGTTTAATGTTTCGCTTCAATTTAATGCTTCAACTTTAAACGTAATTTGTAAAGAGAATTGCTTCTAAAATTGATGTAATATTCCAAGTCGAATATTTTATTCTCTGAGAAGAGAATGACATTACTTTGTAACCAAAATTATGTATCATTTATTTCATTTTTTATGGATGTTTAAACCTATAATTTGTTTTCCTAAATTCCTGAATTTGAAAATTCTACTCATTTCAAAATAAGAGAGACATATGTACATAATCATTAATTTACTTAAGTATTTTTTTACTTAGAATTATTTTACTTCCAGATATTTTAATGGAAGTAGTTTTTAGTTATTTATTTTCATTTTGAAAATAATAAACATACATTGTTATTTTTACTATCAGCAGGATCCCTTAGAAGTTTTAAAGGACATTCGAATATGGAAATTAGAATAGGCAGTCCCCGATTGTAGAACCAACTATCGTAACTACTACATTCCAATACTAAATAACAATTACTACAACTCCTACTAATCTGTAGATATTTCCGTACAAAAATCAAAATTTAGAAAATAAATCAATAATATGCCAAAATGATTTATAACATAACAGAAAATAAAAGTACCTGACTACTTCTAGTTCAAAAATATTTATTCATTAACAGGTAAAATTTACCTTTCATTTAAAAAAAAGTTTTGTTAATATTTACTTTCTGCAAAACTCTTTGATCATCCATTTTATTCGTGGATCAAAATGTTATTGATTTTAATGAATTGAACTGAATTCCTAGAATGAGCATTCTATGGTGGATAATTAAAATAAAAAGGAGAGTATTAAACAACATAATTTCCATATTCACGTTCTCAGAGGGTTTGAATATGATATCCACACGGTCACTGAGCCGTAAGCAATAAACTAAATTACAGAATTATTACGCCCCTGAATGCTATTTCTAATCATTCACCCAATTTGTGCCGCCTGCCATTATTTGCATAGAAGTCTCTATTGTTTGACGCTGCATCATACACACTATTTGAATATAATCCCCCCTTTGTAAAGAGAGAATTTACTAATTACTTTGTTACAATCTCTAAGTATGCATTTTAGTATTTGTAATCACAATTAATAAAATTCCATATTAAAAAATTCTTGTTATTATGTTGTTTTTTTATAAATAATATTTCTGAAACTATTTAAAACGTTCATTACGTAAAAAACGTAAAACTTTTATAAGTATTTAAATGACTTTGGATAAATTCTGTTTAAACTTCAGATGAGAAACAAATACTTTGCGACTTTACTTTTTTCCTGTATTTTAAATTTTTTTTTTTTTTTTTTTTTTTTTGCGATATTAGCAATAAAATTGCTTTTCTGAAATTCTTTGAAGTGAACTAAAATGCAAATTCTATAAAATTTCAGAAATATATATTTTCGCGAAAAAATACTATTCTTATAAAAGTTTTACGGTATCATCATTTTTTATAAAATGACTGTGTTTACCAAATTGAAAATGTTGCAAAAATATTTAAGAATGTGATTTAAAGTTTTATTTTGAAAATTAATTAAAAGTAATTGTACAAAAAAGGAGACAAATTTATAGCGTAAACTTTAAATAATAATGAAGCTATCATATTAACAATAATATGATATGTGTTCAACAATTATGCTTAGTGTTCCTGCAAATAATTTCAGTATATTCAGATATCAAGGGAGTATAATTTAATTAAATATTATATTTTTTATATTCTCTATTTTGGATTCAAAGAGAAACACAATAATATTAATCACACTTTTATTAATATTTTAATTAAAAATTGTTAACTTCAAAACACTTTGCGGTGAGAATATATCAAATTCAAAGGATACTTTAAACTCTAGTAATTTATAAAATAATTTCATTAAATTTTCCTACAAAAGAAGCTAAAAATCCTCAAAATACTTTTAAATATTTGTAAATACTACCTAAAATATAAGTTGAATTAATTTAATTCCCTCCTGCACAAAGTTATAGTTTCAAATTTAACAATTTCTATTTAAATAAAAACATCCCATTCCTGAAACTGTGTGCAAAAGAATAGTTTTTGATTAGTCAGAAATGAATGTTGCACTTCTGCCATAATTAGCTAGGCTATAAAGATAGATTTATAACAGAAATTAATTATTTCAGGTACTTCTGATTTATTTGAATAAAATTTACTTAAATGTGTGCATTTGTAACAAATAATTCTCTCTTTAGGAACCTATTTAATGAATGTTTGTTTACACTGATTTAATGAATAATTCTATAATCTTTGTAATTCACAGTTATGTGGGCAGATAGTTATCTTGAAATAATGAGGGTTTGCCTCAAAAATTTATCTTTCAACATTCGTGGAATTTTAAAATTTATTTAAAATTAATAATATAATATAATATAATATAATATAATTAGATTTTAATAATATAACAGAAAATGATGCTATTTTGTGTTTCAATTCTATATTAGTTCATTAGGAAAAGTATAATCCTTTTGGGACTAGATTATACTTTTCCTTTTTGGACATCCAAAAAGGATGTAGAAATTTCTACATTCTTTGGATCTTCTTTTTGCATTCAAGGAATTTTAAAATTTATTTAAAATTAATAATATAATATAATTAGATTTTAATAATATAACAGAAAATGATGCTATTTTGTGTTTCAATTCTATATTAGTTCATTAGGAAAAGTATAATCCATTTGGGACTAGATTATACTTTTCCTTTTTGGACATCCAAAAAGGATGTAGAAATTTCTACATTCTTTGGATCTTCTTTTTGCATTCAAGGAATTTTAAAATTTATTTAAAATTAATAATATAATATAATTAGATTTTAATAATATAACAGAAAATGATGCTATTTTGTGTTTCAATTCTATATTAGTTCATTAGGAAAAGTATAATCCTTTTGGGACTAGATTATACTTTTCCTTTTTGGACATCCAAAAAGGATGTAGAAATTTCTACATTCTTTGGATCCTCTTTTTGCATTCAAGGAATTTTAAAATTTATTTAAAATTAATAATATAATATAATTAGATTTTAATAATATAACAGAAAATGATGCTATTTTGTGTTTCAATTCTATATTAGTTCATTAGGAAAAGTATAATCCTTTTGGGACTAGATTATACTTTTCCTTTTTGAACATCCAAAAAGGATGTAGAAATTTCTACATTCTTTGAATCCTCTTTTTGGACTAGATTTGAGTCTCGTATTTCTTTTGTCTTTAATAAGTACAGATGAGTTTGCAGGTGCACATAGAAATCTTTTCGATATACAAATCTCAAATAAAAGCAGTTCTGATTTGTTAATTTTAACTCTTGTCTTATTTTACCACATATTACTATCAGAGTGGTATCTGCACACACAAGTGTGTTAGCTTCCCATTTATATCCCGTTGTTTAAAAGTGGTTGGGACCGAACCCAAATACCTTATACTCTAAAAAGTGGTGCCTTGCTGCTAAACTACGGTGAGAATCTACACTTCCCATTTTTTTATAAAATGTTTTCTTTTCAAAAGGCTTATTACGTGTAAAATGTTCTAAAACCTCACTGCCGCTATTGTTTACAAAATTGTCTATTACGCTATGTGTAAACACTAAGACACATGATTAAGAAGACATTTACTTCCAGTTGTGTACAACTTCAATGATCAATAGTTAAAACATCGATTAGCATATCTTTTTCATATTTTTCCTGCGTAAAAATGGATTCCTGAGCACTCTAATGTACTAGGTAATGCTACTAGCAACATTAAAAAATGACTAGCAGTAAAAGTTTCTAATATTTAATAACAAGGATATTACTTTGAACTCTCTCCTAAAATCTTGTGTATCATTAACTCACTGGAATTTAGAAAATTACTTAAAATAAATTTCATAAATTTTAAACTTTCATTGCGTGTGTGTTTAGTGTATTACATTGTAATTAAGTGTATGGTTCTAATTTATTTTGATGGAATATATTATGTCATATTAAGGTGTAATTCATGTGATGATTCTTTGTCACGAAATGAGATGACGATTCGTTACTAATGAAATCAAGTTCTAACAGTGTATACTTGATGGATATACGAGAATGAAACATAAATGAAGAATTCTTTTAAAATATATTTTTATAAAAAAAAGGTCTTCATATAATTTGATATCATGAATAATTGTAGTATTTTAAACATATACCATAAACTTAATAAGTTTTAGTAAATTCTAAGACAGTTTTTAATGCTTAAGTACTTAAAAATCGTATTTAGTACAATAAAATGAACGAAATTTGAATTTATACAATAATAAAAGTATAAACATAATAAAATATCAATTTTTATTTATTGGTTTATTGGTTATTTTAACCATTAAGTCAATTAACGTATGAATCGTAAACTTATGATTTGACAACTTAGGAAACAGCCTAACGATTTAAATCTGTTGTAAGGCATTTTTAATATATCAAAAATTATTTCTTTCTAGGAAGATTTTTCATTAATAGTGGTCCGTATTCCCTTGTTATTAAGGGGAAAACCCGGAAAACTCTCAATCATCCATTCCGACAGACATGTAAATGTTGTGAAACCTCTACATTTTACATAATCTTTGTTTTCCATAGATTTATGAAAACTGAAATGGCTATGAAATCAATATAGAACACAAAACAAAACATAACAAAGCAATCTAAAGCTAAAACAAAATAATTGTTTTATAAAAGTCAAAGCGTATTCAGTGAAACTTAGTAAATGTAATATGATTTTATAACATATGCTTGTGCTTATATACTTATTTCAAAATAGTTGTGCTTATATTTGAGCAAATTTATTTAAATTATTCTTGAATTAAATCTAAATTTGGGATATTGGTTTTCCTTTATTTTCACCATTCAGCTTATATTGGTACACATTTTGCAAATTGTTAACGGATTGATTATCACACTTTGCTCTTCAATTCAACATTTTTTGGATTTTAACAACTGTTTAAACTAGATCTGGATGTTTAGATAGAGATTTGAATCTTTATTCCAATAAATCTTTGTTTGCAAGACGAGGTTGTAGAGCGATAAACCAAACTAAAAATCCAAACCAAAACATATTTATTGATTATTTGATGATTGATGCAAAGAAAATATTAAAGTTTCCTATTTTCATAGAATGCTTAAGTTTTAAAACGAATACAAAATTTAGTAATATAATAAAAATATCACTTTTTACAAATCACAAAATAAGCATGATTTGCCTGTACAGGCATTGTTTAAAAGTTCAAATATCAAGAAGTAACTTCCGAAAAATGGATTTGTGAAAAATCATTAAATACGATTTCTAAAAGCTGTATCATTTGTAATCTTAATTCATTGAAATGGTGTGTACGAAAGAGCATGATGAACTAAAACAGTCCAAACATCACATATAATACCAATGCAATAGGAATCTTAAAGACCAAATAACTATTATGTTGATGATGGAACTATAAAGCGAGTATTTATCTTTTGGTCTCCTGTTTTTTACTTGCAATACTTGAAGGAAGAAAATAACAAGTTTTCAAATCACAACTTCTATTACAGTTATTCTTGAAATACTATTCTTCTAAAACAAAAACAATTGCAATCAATAGTTTTGTACGTCATATTTCATAAAAATCGCTAATACAATCGTTAGTTAAACTAAGTAGTTAAAGCTTTCAGTTTTCCTATAGTAAAAGTAGTTAAAGCTTTCAGTTTTCCTATAGTAAATCTTTTAGAACACTATATAAATACAGAAAATCATAACCTTAAGTGATTTTCATATCCATTATAACTTCTCTCAAAATAAATCCAAGTTTACGTTGGTCATACAATTTTATGAAGCGTTTTAATGTATGCAGAGTTATTTCTAGATGAATGTAATAACTAGGAATTAATGCCTAGAGCAAACGAGAAAAACTAAATATATTTTATTGTCTAAGGAAATAAAATATGATTCAAGATAGTTAAGGAAAAAATAATAAGTTTGCATATAAAAGTATATTAATTGATAAAAGTAGATATATAACATATACTTTCATTTTCATTGATTGTAGCTCAAATGTATTAGTTTATACTTATTTATATTTTTAATACAATATGAATTTTCCTACAATTCTATGAATTGTGAAAGCATTTAATTAATTTTAAGATTTCTAAAATCTAAATTTTTCTAAACTGCAAACAGTTTGACAGTTCTATCTTTCTGAGTAGAAAACTGGAAACTTAAACAATTTTATTTCTTTGAAAATTAAGTAGTTCAATATATCCTCCATTTTTCTGAAACTATCGCACGCTTTTAAATGTAGTAACATATTATAAATGAATACTTTCTGAAAAGCAGCAGTACCTCTTGTGGATGATATTTTATTTCTTTCATAGTCCTTAGGCAAAGGCAAACATGGAACTCTTCATATTTCGCTCATATTTCATCAAGACAGACATTAAATATTTCTTCAGTAGTATTAAAGTAGAGCAAATATATCGTAAAATATACATAATATCAAACTTCAAGCGTTTGAAGAACTTTCGGTTAGTTTGAGAAAAGCAAAAAAGTTTCTTTCCATAATTTGTCCATGGTATCAAAACGTATATGTGCGAGCTGTTTTATTTTTTCAACTAATGTTCAACATGTAATTAAAATTGATCAAATACACTTTGTTGTATTAAAAAACATTATCCATAAAATTTTAAGTCAAATATTTTTGTCTTAATGCATAAATCCCATAGCATATTTTTTTCAAAATATTAACAAATCATACATGATCATGTGTAACAGAATACAAAGCAATGCGACGTTAGTCTTTTTAATGGGCATTTATGGCAAATTTATTGTTATTTAAATAGATAACAATTCACAAATTTTAAGTTAAGTTTAAATTCCTTTGAATTTTGTAAATTTAATGTTGCAATCAGTGAAACACTAACTTTTTACTATAAATTACTTACTTTCAATGCATCTTCATCTACATATATATAAAGGGTGATCAAATGAAAAGGTGCGAAAAGATGTAAAAACGTAATAGTTAAATATTTGCATTACTGAGCCATGGGAAAACGTAGCGAGACATCTCGGCATGTGATTGGAGTTTCTGACTGGGAATGGAGCAGGCGCCCGAGCCCGCATGCGCAGGAGAGAGCAGAGGCTCTTATGAAAAGTGCCGTCCAAATGATGTGGCAGTCAGTATGAGGATAGGATGTCGTTAACATTTCAATATTCGACCATTGAGGAGCAGAAAGCCGTTATCTGGTTTCTGACAATGGAAGGTTAGAAACAATTGGAAGAATGAGTCTTCACCTCCCTCTAAAATGTTCAAAACCGTACCGTCAGCAGGAAAGGTGATCATCACCATCTTTTTCAACGTTTAAGGTCCAATACTTCTGGAACTCCATGAGCACAGAAAAACCATAAACTCTGATGTGTACTGCGGGACAATCCGATGCCTACGCAAGTCAATCAAGAACAAAAGACTGGGGCTGTTCACGAAGGGTGTGATTCTGCTCTATGATAATAACGCGTGTTCTCACGTCTCCACAGTCACTCATGGAACTGTCCAGGTTCAAGTGGAGACGTAGGACCATTCGAGCTACAGACCGGACATGTCGCCTTGCGATTTCCATGTGTTTGGTCCACTGAAGAAACACCTGAAAGGGAAGCGCTTTAATTCAGACGAAGTACTTAAGAACGCTGTGAAAGACAGAATCTCGTCACGTTCACAGGAATTCTCGGAACAAAGAGTTTTGCGGCTTGTTCATCAGTAGGATCATTGTGCTGAAGCCTATGGTGCATATTTTGAAACAAGTCTACATTTTTACCCACCGTGTCGTTTCGTATCTTTTCATTTGATCATCCTTTATAAATATGATTAAGTTCTATAAGTCATGAGTAGTAAATTATAAATAATAAGAAGTGGTAGATTCGCGTACATAATATCGATAAATTGACATTGAATCACATTTAAATAGTTAACGAATATTTTTTCAAGATGATCATGACCTCACATTGAAAATGAACAAATATTTTAAGGAATATAAGCTGTAACCAATGCATATTGAATATGTTAAACATTCTTAGAATTTACAAAATGGCATATTCACTCTTAAAAATTCGATGAATAATAAAACATTAATGGAATGGAATAAATTCATAAAATTTATTCTACAGTTTCGAGAGTGTGTGGAAATATAGGTAAGCTTTTTATGAGGAATAACAGAACTCCTTATGTCTGATTAGTGTAAAGACTAGTAATATTCACATAATATAATCAACTTTGCTGATTCTTGGAATAGCCAAGTTCATTAGCCAAAGGCTACGTGAAATTAAGCCAGAAAGGTGCGTCGTTAATTTCATAAGAGGATCATGGAAACACAACTTTGCTCTAAGATTCTATACTCTATTATAAGGGACACCTATAACAAAGTACTATCTTACAATCTAAGATTCTGCTATAGGAGGCACCACCAGAGGATACATTCTTTCAATTTTCACTTTTGATCTGCAAGATGAGAAGATTTTTTCCAGATCCATGGTAATTTCTAAACGACCGACCAAGATATTTGATTCCACATATTTAAAAAGTATGTACTTGGTGGGTCTTAGGAGGCATTGAAAATCGAATTCAGACTTGCGGATCCAGCAACCCGGATGAAGGGCTGATTTCCTAACAACTTGGTTACCATAGCCTTTAATTTCGAACTAAAATATATCAGACCAATGATCCAAGGTAGCAAAAAAAAACATTTCTCAAATATGGGCTGCAAAATCAGGTGTTACTGGGATCACAGAATACTGGATAAACAATATTTATATAAGGTATATATATATATTGTATGTATGTATATATCTGTGGTCTGCAGATCAACAATCCAACCGCTCCTAATATGAAGAACTGATGATGAAGTTTGGATTGGAATTTTCATTCTCCCAACTATCTTTATTGGTCTGGCTTCTACCCAACTGAAACCTGTCCGGCAAGGTTTCCGTAACCTATCGCCGACATAGCACTCTGGGTTGCTGTCTCACGCATGCTCACCCACCACGACAAGGTGAAGATACTATCGGTCGGTACTCACCTACTTAAGTCCCGGGTAGTAAAAGAAAACCATACTCTTACAGCAACACGTCATCCAAGTGTGTCAGAAAGTGTTTTATTGAATTTAGGCCACAAAATATTGCTAACTACTCTAGCTGGCTGTATCTTCTGATCTAAAATATTCTTAACTTCTAATGTGTCATTCAAAATACTAATAATTAAATTCACTATTCTTCAGAAGAAACTAAAGTCATGTTAGCAATCATCAAAGATCTAAATGAAAACAATCATCAAAGATCTAAATGAAAACAATCATCAAAGATTGCAGTAAGAGGCATAGAATACAATGGAAGTTTCTCATTTGTATAGTTTTAGTCCATCGGATTGCGCTTATTACGTTATATAAAAGTCCATACACTCACCATGCGTATAAAACTAACTTTTCTCTGTAGCACAAAATTACCTTGTCTATAATGACATCATTCTCAAATGATAGTTAATTTATTCGAGTATTTTTCCTTCAACCCAAACCATTTTTAATATCTTACTTCAAAATGAATTCAAATATCTGAAGCATTTCTTAATCTTAAATATTCTAAAAAACTTTTATAATGTTTAATTTAATATTTTTAAGAAAATTATATATATATATATATATATATATATATATATATATATATATATATGTTTTTACAGCACCAACTTGGTGGCGAACCCTTTGCCACAACAAGGCCAGAATCTGCTACTCCTTTGACGTTACCCACAGGGCACTTGTGAACCGAGGCACGGAGGCGAGTATCTTTGCCTGCGTCATGAAAATAAACCCATTTAAAAAGTGGTCACCTTCCTACATCATCTCAGAAAAAAAGACAGAGAAACAGAAAGAGATTCAAAAGCGGGACCCAAAGTTCAGAAATCAGGGCTCTAACCACTCAATGATTTGTGTGTGTGTGTGTGTGTGTGTGTGTGTGTGTGTGTGTGTGTGTGTGTGTGTGTGTGTGTGTGTGTGTGTGTGTGTGTGTGTGTGTGTGTGTGTGTGTGTGTGTGTGTGTGTGTGTGTGTGTGTGTGTGTGTGTGTGTGTGTGTGTGTGTGTGTGTGTGTGTGTGTGTGTGTGTGTGTGTGTGTGTGTGTGTGTGTGTGTGTGTGTGTGTCTAAATTAAGGTCCATAAAAGAACTAATAAATATCAAACGCATTTTAAGAGAAAAATATCAAACGAGGAAACGAATTTTCTAAAGGCTATGAATTCAGTTCGTGATCTTCTATACAAATGCCTAAATATTCTTTTCTTTAACAACTTATGGAAATTAAGATAATAAATAAATTTTTTTATGTTTTGACTATTTAATAAAATATGTTATCAAATGAAAGACGCATTTTGAATGTACATTTTGAGCCTTGACGATTTCCCAAACATCGATTCCTGCAATGATTTAAATATGAGGTTGCAGATAAAATAAATAATTTATCAAAAAAAGGTACATATTTTTACGTCATATTAATAATAATTAAAATCATTTAAATGAAACTTTTAAGGACATTGTAGTTTTTGCAACTAGAAATGAAATCCAAATCTTATTAAATTTTAAAGAATATATTTTAAACTTACACATGCTTGCATTTTTCACTTTTATTTAAAGTTCATGTCATTTTCACTAAGCTTTATTTCTCTTAATATAATATTCAGATCTTAAATATTACTCTAACGACAAAATATATGTTATGCCTTATATTTAACATTATTTCCATTAATAATGAATGAATAAATGAATATGGATAAATTATATATTATATATATATAAATATAGATATAATATATATATATATATATATTATATATATATATATATATATATAAATTTTTGAGATACGCGCAGACGGGAATTTACAAAATAAAAATAATGGTTTAAATTTAAAATACAAAGTGTTTTAACACAGAAGACGATTTTTTACTGACTTACTTCAACTTGTTCAGCGCAAAATAAATTTTAAACAGAAGAGAAAATGGAGTTGACGCGAAAACATTTTCGCGCTATGATTTTCTACGATTTTAAAACAAAATTAAATCAAGAAGAATTCATTCAACGGTTGCATTTAGCATTTGGTGATGAATCTCCAGCTCGTGCTATTGTATTCAGATGGTTTAGAGAATAGAAGAGATCGCAATTTTCTTCAGGATGAAGGACACACAGGAAGGCCACCGTCGGCAGTAATTCCAGATAATGTGTCTACCATACGAAAAATGTTAATGGATGATAATCGCTGTATCTATCAAATGATACAGAAAGAACTTAACATTGGATCCGCAGCCGTACACAAAATCATTCATGAAGACTTACATATGAAAAAAGTAGTTTGCCGTTGGGTTCCCCATTATATCTAACTTAGCACCAAAAAGAGGAGCGTGTCAGAATCAGTAGAGAAACTCTGAAATTTCTAAATAATGGTGGCCCCAGCATCATTTCTAAAATTGTAACAGGTGATGAAATGTACATATTGTTTTTTGACGTTCCAACACGTCAAGAAAGCAAAGTATGGGTCTTTGAAGATGATTCAACGCCACAATATTGAAAAAAACAACGCGGATTGAAAAAAGTCATGCATGCCGTTTTCTTCGAAAGTACGGGATTGGTCAAAGCCATCAAAGTGGAAGGACAGAAGACAGTAACAACAAACTGGTATACCACTAAATGTCTTTCAAAAATTCTACAAGAACTGAATGCTAGGGGACTAATGCTTCACAATGACAATTCAACTTCCTATACAGCCGGATTAACAGTTGAGTTTCTTAAACAAAAACAAATTAAAGTGATCGAACATCCGCCGTATATACCTGATCTAGCTATGTGCGACTTTTGGTTATTTTTTAATCTAAAAAAGAACTTATGTGGACGTCGTTTTCATTCAGATGAAGAGATTGATGTGGCTATAAATGCATTTTCTAATCTATTCCAAGAAATGAATGGCTTGAGGCATTTAATCTGAGGAAAATTCGTCTACCAAAGTGAATTGATGCTGGAGGAGACAACTTTGAACACACCTAAAATTTTGTAAGTATGACTAGTTTTAACTCAAAAATTTCAGAGTGACCCTCGTATATATATATACATAAATAATTGAAAATGCTTGATATTATAAATGAATATTTTGGAAAACTATTTGGGATATTTTTAAAAACATCAAATATATCCAACATAAAAATAGTTTGACAAAGCAAATATGTAAGTAAATTTTCAAAAGCAAGGATAATAGATTTAAGAAATAGAGAATAAAAAATAATATTTCAAACTTTTAATATTTCTTTTAGATAAAGAAGCAAGAATTCTGTTTACTTGAAATTAAAACTTCTAGTTGCATAAGTCAAAAATATTCTGCTTATGAAATTTTTGTATTTGCTATGCTTATGAGATTATATAATTATATACTGATGTTTAATTTAATTTAAATTTTTATTTTTTCATGATATATATTTCTAATACTCCTTTTTGAATATTTTCGAAAGTTTAACTTATGCATTTAATAATTTATAAAGTTTTTTGTACTATACAATTCCCATCTTACTCCATTTGATTCTAACCTCTTCATTGCTTCATGTTTTGATAGTTGACAGAAACATAAAAAGTGGAAATAAAAATAACATTTTCTTATTTTTGAGTGCAATTAATATACTATCAAGTTTATCTTTTTGTCTTTTCTATGTTATCAAAATTGTTTGTTCCCTTTATTGATTTCCAAATGTGTAAAAAAATTACTTATGAGTTGTTAGCTTGTGTTGGTAATTTAATAAATAATTTTTTTTCTATCATAATCTATACATATATACTGTACTATTTTATTTGGCGAATTATTCTTCAAATGAAATTAATATCCTTGAAACATCGCTGGAAAACTATTAAGCATGCATTTTTCTGGATAATTTTACTTCCCTTTAAAATGCTTTAATGAACATGATTATTACTTGTTTTCATGCAATTAAAATTATTTTTATATGCTTATATATAGTCTAAATGGAAATGAAATATTAAAGTTTGTAACTTACAATTATTTGAAAATAAAAATAATTAAAATTTCATTTTGTTGTCTGATAAAAACTATGGGCCATATTTCAATTCATTATATACTTAATTGTGATGAACTGTGAAAATTCATCAAATGGGAATTAAATTATTTTCAAAAGTATTATATATAAAGAGTTGTGTGCTCTTAATATTTACACAACTCTCTGAAATATACTTCTTAATTTGAAACATTGATCACTTTCTGTCTGGCAGAATTTGAATTATTGTTTTCATTTCAAAATTATAAGCTTCTTTTATTTTGATAATTTTATTTCGTGGCATTTTATCAAAATGAAGATTGCTCTAAACTTTAAGAGGAGCTGTATCTCGACATTTATTATATTAAGTTTGATTAAGTATGTTTAATATATACTCCAAGGCGTTGTTCAAGTATAATCCACTTGCATAATTAATATCGAAGGTTGAATTACTCAAAAAATATTAAACATTTTTCACATGCAAGTTTTGCTAATAATTTCTTGATCAATATAACTCCATGAGACTTACGCCTACAGTACAGACCTTATGTCTGCTTATTTGACCGATAATCCTGGGGTGTGAATTATAAGTGTTGATTTTTTAAATGGTCAGCCTAACGTGCGATTCCCATTATTTAGATCCCAAGCATACTTAGTGCTGAGTTTTATCAACCCACTGATGGGATGAAAGTCTGAGCTGACCTTGACCAGCCCGAGGCTCGGACCTGTGCAATTCTTTGAAAGTTTATATAACTATTTAACAAAAATTTTATTGATATTTAATAAACAGCTGCATTATTAAATTCCGAATGCCTTTCATATTACAGAAGGTAACCTGACCTAGAACTTTTTAAAAACAAATTTTTTCATCACTTAATCTTTATACAAAATACTGTTTTGAATCTGTAGCTTTTATACTGTTAAGTATCTCAACTTAACCATTCCTAGATACAATAACTCTCAATAACTGGATGGTTGTTGGGCTTCATTTTGTAATTATAACTTTTCAAAATTGTGAGTTCGGTAAAAATTGTTTTTACCGAACTGAAAGTCTATAAAATAGAAAATATAATATACATATAAATATTATTATATACATATAATATAAAATAGAATATAAATATTATATACATATAAAATAGAATATATTATTTTTATAAGAATTTCTTTTCTAATGTATTGAGAATTGAATTGAATATTATTAGTGTTATTTTTTTAACTAATTAATCTGTTTTTTGTTATTTATTATTAAATTAATATTACTATAGACGGGATTACAAGTAAATAATACTTTAAGGAAACAAAAGTAAAGTGTTTATTAATATAACACAACTTTCTGGAAAATGAAAAATGGTTCTTAAATATGCTTCACATAATAAAACACATTTTTAAACTCTGTCGCAATCTTAATGATATCCAATAAATATTTTTGTTTTCTTAATATGTGAATTATATAATAATATTGAATATTATATTCTGTGTATGACATAAATAGAATAAATGATGTATATAATAAAATAATATTTCAGAAATTAAAATAACTAGCCTAACATTTTATTACATCTACAAAATTATGTGTGGTGAATGCATTTATTCATAACTAGAATTTATTTACAGAAAATTGTAATTTTAATAAACCTTAATTACAAGAACACGTTTTCAAAACAAGTTTAAAACTTTTGGCTTATTATGTTTTATCAGGAAACTTTACAATTTCAATTATGCCAGTATATTGTATAATAAATCACAATAAATTACTACTTAAAAACAAAATAAATAATTAATATCAAGGCAAAAGATTTGTTTTATATATCAAACAGAATACCATTCAATTTAATCTGATGAAGATTTTGCAATAGATATGAATATGCTACGATATAAAACTTTATACAGTTCATTAAGAAATGTGTCGTTCAAATTTTAAGATTCGCGTTTTTTTTTTCAGTATGACATAGAATAATCTTGTTTTAGGAACAAAATAGTTCAATTTACATGAAAATGATTATTTAACATATTAAAGAAGGTATTGAATATTTGATTTAATTTGATAAGCAATTTGCATTGGATTTGAATATAAGAATGCGTAAGATATGCATAAATTTATTAGGAAGTACTGTTTTTAAGGTTTTATATAAATACCTTTCGAGATAACAAAATAATATTAATAAAAAATAATAGAATTTCATATGGAAAAAGGTTTTTTTAATAATAAATAAATTTATTTATAAATATTTCATTAAATATTGATCTTATAGAAAAATTTTATTTAAATTTTTTTCAGGAGTATAATTCCAACTAAGCCAAATTTATGATGTAGAATTACAAGTATTTAAGATGCTCATAAATAATTTTCACAGTTGTACAATTTATTAATTTTTCTGATGTCAGTAGCACTAAACCCAAATCTTTGTCCTATCAGAAAATTCCCAATGAATTGCTTCGGGACAACAGTATTCCTTCCATTCTTGCTGAATGCTCTTCCGCTGTAATGCAGCAAAGACCCATAATCATACTCCTCATCCAACGTCTGCTGTATCTGTGTATCATATTTCTGGAAATTATTCTCCGTACCTAGCGCATATAAAAAAAAGAACAACAAATTTATTTTTCGTAAATATGTGTTTCAATGCAATCGGATATTAAATAAAATAAATGTGAGCACTTTGTTTTAAAAACCAAGCTCATTGTTTAAATTAATCACAAAACATTATTTAAATTTATCAACATTTTCATTTATCTGTTATACGTTTTTGGGATTTCCACCCTTGCGACACCTGAATACGATTCATTACCTATGAAAAGTTGTTCTGAAGGACACTTTACAAGATCATTGTTGAAATACTTTATGACAGATATTGATCATTAGGTGTTTCACTCAGTGTCAAAAGAATCTTTAATAAAATGAAAAAAGCGCAAAAATTACACTTTCATAAAATGAATACTACCAAAAATTATACCCAAATTGAATATAATGCTGCGAATAATGCTAACAATTTTGTTAAATAAACATTGCTAAAAGAGCAAACTCATAAAATAACAAATTCTGGAGCTCAAAGACTCACTATCAATATCAGTCTTTGAACTGCTAAATGACCGCTTATGTGTAACAATTAATATTCAAGACGTCTTTCAACAGAACAAATAGATTTTCTAATGACCAGTTTATTCACTGAACACATGACACATTCATTATGCAAAAGATTTGTTTCGGCAAAGTAATGCTCATGATCTTCCGATTTCTGAAGATAAACTTTGAGTACGCATTTTAATAATAAACCTTTATTTTTAAGAGAAAGATGATTCTACTAAGCTTAAATTATTAGGCAGGTCATATGCGTTTGACTGTCATAGACTTTCACTTAATGCAAAATGAAAATTCAAAACAATATATATCACTGATCAACAGTGGTTTTGGTGCCAACGATTTTGGAGGTGATTTTATATGAATTCGATGCGCTGAATCCTAATATGCCATTAATTTTCGCCTATCAGCTTGAACTTTTAAGATATCAACATTTTAATGAATCATGCATTACACTATTTTAAAAGAAAAACCATGGTTTAAACAAACAAATTAAACAGGGAATTTTTATTATATTACATAGATATTGCTTATTAAATACAAAAGAAAACAGAAAAAGTCATGATTTAAACAAATTACTCACTGAACATTTCGGAAACTTCTTTTGCGTGACATTCTTGAATGTATTTTGGAACAATTCCGTGTTAAAGTCCAGCAGTAATCTGCCATCATGTGAGTATCCCATCTTCCTTGATAGCGATCCTCCATACATTTTATATCTTGGTGAAATCTTTCACCTTGCTCCTCACTAATGTCTCCTAAATTATCAGGAAAACTGTCTAAGTGGCTATATAAATAGTGCACCTTAGTGCTCATGTTACACCCAAGGGACCTGAAATTATTCAGCATTTCATTGACTAATTCAACATAATTTTCAGCTTTGTGTTTACCCAGAAAATTTTGGACAACTGAAACAAATGAATTCCAGGCTTTTTGTTCAATCTCATTCATTGAATTTATGAAGTCAGGGTCTTTAATCAGCTGTCTTATTTGTGGGCCATCAAATATTCCTGCTTTAATTTTTTCCATACTCAGCTGAGGCATTTTTTCCCTATATATGCAAAGCATAATCCATTCTTATCAAGAGCCTTTACAAACTGCTTCATTAGGCCCAGCTTGATATGCAGTGGTGGAAAGATGATTTTCTCTCGTGGAACTAAAGGATCATTGATGATATTCTTTTCCCCAACATCCATGTTTTCTTTTCTCTCCTAGGCCACTCTTTTCTAACCCAGTGTTGCATTTTGTCTCTGCTATCCCAGAGGCACAAGAAACAAGGATATTTTGTGTGGCCACTTTGCTGTCCAAGGAGAAAGTTTACCATTTTTAAGTCTACACAAATCACCCATTGGTATTCACAATACTTTATTTTTTTCAAGACCAAAGCTATGGTGTCATATTGCTCTTTCATTTTCATTGAGTGTGCAATTGGTATTGGGCCATATTTGTTCCCATTATGTAGAAGAACATATTTCAAACTTCGCTTTGAGCTGTCAATAAATTGGCGCCAATCATCTGGAAAATATTCAGGAAGACCCATTTTTACCAGGAGTTCTCTAACAGCATGACAAAATACAAGATTTTGTTCTTCAGAGAAAAAAGGTAGCAGATCTTTCTCCCCTATGCGATAGGAAACATTGAGGAATTGATGATATCGTTTCAAAATCGCTGTCACCTTCAGTAGTATCAGAATTCTGATCAGAGAGACGATAAGCGTCCTCACAGAGTTCTAGTAGCTGGTGAAAAGTTGGAATTGGCACTTCTTCTGAGTGAGGGATAGGGCGTCTTGCAGAGACTAAATCTGGATAAGTCCACTTATTACTGTTCTTTCGATTGATTCCAGTAATATTTACTAGGCAGAAATAACAATCATCAAAGTAATTTTTTGGTTCTCTCCAAACCATTGGTACACCGAATTTCAGGCTTTTCCTTTTTCCGGCAGTCCACTGTCGTAAATGTTCTGTACAAGTTTTACAGACAATATGTGGTGCCCAGGTTTTATCCTGATCACCAAGTTTAACACCAAAATATCCAAGATAAGCCCTCGTTACAAATTCACTAATAGATTATCTGTTTTCCAGTAGCGTGTATTCTCCGCATATGTAGCAAAAAATATATCCGCATATGTATCAGGATGATGTACACAGCTTCTTCTACTTGAACTCATTTTATTTCTATTCAACAACACAAATACTTAGATTTACTTTTTAACAAATCGTTACTAACGAGAAATTTCATATGACGCTAACCTCTATCTATCTGCACCGCCGGAATTCACGAACTATTCTCAACTCTCAACTGCGGTTGAAGCTTTGAAGGTCACTTCAGATAGTGGACAAACATCTCCATCTATCATATTTCTATGAAACTAACTGGATAGCACTAATAAGTAGGATTCAATCCCATTTATTAAGAATTTGTCAACTAATCAGTTATATATCTCATATTGTTTGTCTTCTTTTTATAATAAATGAATTAAAATAATAATTTTTAAAAATAATAATTAGTTATTTCCTAAATATTATTATTTTAAATTCAATTGTTTACAAAAGAAGACTGACAATAGGGCAAATATACAAGAATCTTTCCCTGTATAAATTTTACAACACTTGTACTTGAAAGTACTAAATAGAAAAAAAGCATTGATAGATAAGTGAATTTATCTAAAAATCTAGAGCTGATACGGAAAAACTGTTTTCATATTTAGATTCAGCAATAAAAATAAAGTTAAAATCTGCTCTAAAATCCTAAGCACCAAAAAAAAATTTTTTGTAGGCCTGTGTATTTTAAGTGATACTGAATTATTAATATGAAACGTGATTTTTGATATGAAACAGAATAATATTGTAAGGTTATCGTTAATATCACTGTCTTCATTCGAGTTCGACATACAACAGAAATTGCAAAATGATAAATCTACTAATTTGTTATTCGTATAATTGCACTGAAAGCCACCCAAATTATAACACCAAGAAGGAAAATAGATACCCCCACAAAATTTACTTTGTAGATAGCATGTTGAGAGAGAGAGAGACCAAATATCAAATGATTAAATTTATGTAATTCTGTAAAGTATGGTTCCTGCCAAATTCAGTAGCCAAAGTAGCAGCCATCGTTGGAGATCACTGCTGCCATAAGCCTCGGCATTGACTCAAAGTGATATTGGATATTTCCTTGCGGTATAACAGACCAAAAAGCTTCAATACGCTGCCAAAGTTCATCAGGTGTGGTAGCTGGGATGTAATCTGGGTCAATCGTTGAGCAACCATGGAACAAATGATTTCTATCAGTAAAAGATCCAGAGAGAGAGATGGCGAGGGGAGGATTTCAATCTGGTGACTTATGAAGAACACTTGTACAATGCGTGCCACGTGCGGTCGTGCATTATCCTGTTGAAATATGGCTGTGGGCCAACCCACAGCCATATTTCAAATTAAAAAAAGGTAAGGAATCACAACTGGCTCCAACACCTCGGAGATTTGCTATTAACACAAGAGTAGCGCTGGTTGTTTAACGTACCGCCAGTGCGTACTAGAGAAGTACGCGAGTGATAACCAATACCATAATACCGACTGCAAGAGCAGTGTGGCGACACATAATGCACCTGTATTCTCTCTCCACTGTGTCTCCAGACTCGAATGCAACCATCGAGGTGTTTCAGCCCGAAGTGTGACTCGTCAGTAAAGACAATTTCTCCTTTCTGCCACCCACATCATTTTTCATTTCGCCATTGGCGGCGGAGACTTCTATGGTTTTGCGTCAAAGGTTGACGAAGCAATGAACGTCTTGCGGACAGACCACTCTGCTTTAAACGGCGTCGAATGGTGCACGCAGACACTGAATGATGCAATACAGACTGAATGTGCTGTGCTATGCTTCGTGAAGTGGCTGAGCCATTCGTCACTCACATTATTTACCTGTCATCATATGAAATGGTGCACTGAGGCACGTGTGATCGAACACGTCGGTTCGTCGTATCTTCCTGTACCCAATACCACATTTCGTTCAACAAGTCTACCGGTTTCCCTTAAATATAATCCATAATTTCGGTAGGCCACTATCTTTCCTCTGTCAAAGTCGGATACTTGGTCAAAAATCATAACTGTTTTTTATGAAGCATAATTGGCCTTTTTTAAAAAAAACTGCAAGAAAAAAACAATTGTTGAACTTGTAATTGTCGAAATCTCCAGGCCATAAATAACGCTTTGAAGTGGCGTCACAAGCGCGCGTGATGTGCGTTTACGCTGAAATTTTTATAATTTGCATATCTCACCTCCTCAAATATCTGTTGTAAATTTCATATTATTTGCATGGTTTCTTCAGAGTGTTGCATTTACGGTGGTGAGTAGTGTATAAAAACTAATTTGTTATTATAATAACTTTTTTGAATAATGTTACGTGCTAATTCTCCTTGTTAAACATGAAACATGCTAATACTTCAGATAGTATGATTAAATGTTAAAACCCAAATAATTCGTTCATATATATTAAAAATATTCGTCGAATACAAATTCTGATTTCAAATATTATTCTGAAATTACAATGCTTCATTTAACTTTCTCTCAGAAGTTTTTATTGAATTAAAATCAATAGTATTGCATTTTCGATTCTCAGACAAAAAGCTTAGAAAACCAACTTTAAATTTTCAACAATAATCTTCAGCTTCTTCTAAATGACACCAAAAATCATTATCGATTCCAATAATGAGGAAGCGGGGTCCCAATTAGGATGTGTTAAATTCTTGCTATCGGAAGTCAGTTGGTAGAAATTCCAATCTAACCACAGATTCGTCATGTTCATTATTGGCGGCTGAATAATTCTAAATCCGTGGATGTTCTGATGATGACGAAATAACTTGCTTTTTAAATAATTAAACGCAGCCACTTTTCGAGTTCACGATGATTCGCCCACTTGATTTCCCTCTGTATAAGCACATCACATACACTTCTTGTAGTACTGAAAGTTATAAAACCTAATAATTGAGTATTATAAAAACAATCTTTCAATAAATGGCTACAAACAGTAAAGTTTGCAAAAATACAGTAATAAATTTCCATTATAAAAAAGCAAAATGAAATTCAAAAGAATTTTCACATTAGGATAATCTCTAAGCAAAGTAAATTTGTGACTGATATCACTGTGAATATCATTTCCACTAGCTTTAGAGTAAAAAAGCAGAAAAATGTAGTGTTTATAAACTCATCTCTGATATTGGCATAGTTACACGCTTAGAAATGTCAGTTCATTGAAAGTCAAAGAAGTGATTTGTTTCTGATGTATAAAGAATATCCTCACCTATATAAGATTTTGAGGGATTACTTTATTTTATGGCAGTGTTAGGTCTATGCTGTTGAACAAATTCGAGAATTGCTGCAAATGTTCTACTGGGATCTACAACTACGTATATTGGACTAAAAGGATAACAATTTTCTTCGGAGTGGAAAATATCAGATTCAATCTTGCCATGGTTGAATGACATGACAAAGGTGATGTGTTTATGCTTCCTATGTGCACGGCTGTAAGATTCCATGCTAGAGAATATTACAAATTTTCAAATTTGTTATAATAACATGACCCATAACCTATGAACAGTTCTCCCTGAAAGCAAAATGCGTCAGATTATAGTGTCTCCGGCTTTAAAGCATCATATGAGTAGTGTCAAAAATTAAAGGCCAAGAATCATCCTCCATGCAAGAGAGATTTTCGAAATAGAAAGAAGACTTTTACACTGTCTTTCAAATACCTTAATTGCCCTAGGTTGTGTTCTGGCTTATCCCTCCTGGTTAACAGAAACATCAAGCCAGGTTCATTCCTAACGCCTTCAAACAATGGAAAACAGACTCAAGACTCGAGAATAGTTGGGCTTATTTTAAACCGATACAGGCCAAAATGCTCATTATTTTCAAATCGAGGAGTCATGATGAAAGAGTTTAAAATGCAGCTTCAAGGGGTCACCTGTATAGAAGCACCAAAGGCCGAAGTCTAACTTTGCCTCGTGTTGACTTTGCATTTCGCTGATCATAGTGAAAAGGCCGTTGCTTGACTCTACCAGAAAAATACACTCCTGACCTACTTCGCCCGTTCCACCCAGAAACATTCCCCCGCCTTGATGAGGCAGCAATGCAGGACTTTTGGGGAGACCCTAAATTGCTATAAAGTCAACTGAATATCCCCAGTGCTTTATACACTATAAGGTCTTTTCATATATAGTACAATGTACCCAAACAGTAAGTGTGATTTGCCTTAATGAAAGAAACCTAAAACTTTCTCGTAGAGCCTCTAGAGTAGACGAAGCAGGTAAAAAGACAGAAATGTGTGGCACCGCTTTCCAGGATCTTGTGTGGTAGCTATGTGGAAATAAATGTCAAAACCTTTGCGTGTAGAAAAGTAATTTTAACAAGAAAGGTTAAACAAATTTGTTCTGAGTTCAAATAAATGTCTTGATGTTTCATGACTATCTGGGAATGCGTTTGACCAATGTACCTACACGAAATTTTCATACATTTTGTCTATTGTAAAATTATCGTTACCCCTGTAATTCTTACAACAATAGCATCTGCAATTATTTAAAAGTGACTTACCTTTCTGTATATTTTCCCATCTAATGGTGACGTAATCATCACGGTCAATTCTACTTTGCTCATGCCAAAATCCCAATGCATGCATAAATTCGTGTATCACAATCCCTACTTGGTCGCATCCTGTTGCCAAGGAAACCACTTGTTTTCCTCCCATACGTCCAACCATCGAGTAGCAACTATTGTAAGAAAATTCGTTTCGGTCCATTTCCAAAATAAAAAGTATGCAACATTCAATTAAAGTTTTTGAATTTTTTGAAAAACATTAAGACATTTTCAAAGACATTTAACTTGTGATGAAGAAATTTTCACTTCTAAGCATCATAAGAGTGCTTTAAGAAATGTGTGCAATTTTAAATAGTGCTTCATTTCATGTCATATAAATCTGGCTATGAGTAAGTAGTTGAAAGGTCACAGCATTTGGTTCCAATTAAACTATTTGTGGATTTAAATACTACCTATAAACGGATTTTTTTAAATTCCTTTTAATCCTTAAGACCCACGCAAACGGTTCCTTCTCAGCAAATAAAGCATCAAAATACACACAGCCATCTTCTGTTAACTAATATTGCATTGATAAATCTGTTTCATCAAAGGTAACGAAAGATACAATTTTTATGTATAAATGTTTTGTTGTTTTAAATGTTAATTTCCTTAATTTTTAGCATCATTTTAGAGAGAGATATTTTTGCTTGTGTAATTCATAATTACGTTATGAAAAATGAAAAGATTGCTTTATAAGAACTACTTTGCTTGCTGTGCTTTATAAAGATAGTACAACTTATACTTTTCATATAATCTGGACTTAAATTGTTTCTGAGAAAGAATTACTTCTTAGATTTTAAATGGATATTTTTTATGATTTGAATAATTTTTATATTTTTATCATTTTTCAATACTATATCTTCAAGAGAATTTATCATTACTACCCTAATATTATTTTTTTACAACTTCCTTTTACTAATGAATAACATGGTGACATTAATCTAAATAGAAACATATACCGTATATCATTGTCATCAAATTCCGATGTTATTTATTCGATAAATTATACTTTAAATTTTTATCCAAAAAATTTTAAAATGAAAACAAAAATTTTATGAATAATATTTTATTTATTTATTAAAACAATATTTATCAAGCATTTAAAAGCTAATCGTGTACTATGAACCATAAAGTGGTTGTTTCTTTCGTTCAATTTGCCACTTTATTACAATCCTCATTGGCTTAAAATATCCATGACGTCAGATAACATTTCATCTACGTCACATCGTATTGGGATGGCTCCGTAAATCCGACATGTTGACGAATTTGCTGCCTGCTTTCAAATCGCATTCTTCGAGCGGCAGCAAACAAAGAAAAGCCCACCATCAAGTGTCTAAGTGTCGTTGGCTGTTAAAAAAATCCATTCATGTTTTTTACCAGTTATAAAGAGATATTTTTTAATTATAATTTTTTTTGCAAAAGTATTTAAAATCATGTAAAATACGTGCTGTTCTAAATTGTTAGTTTTCAAATTTTTAAATCGTTAGCGATATTGCTTCCAAAATAAAACACGTTGAAAATAGAACAAAGCAAAATGAAAAGACAAAACAGACTTTATGGTTAGTTTAAAACGGTATAGATGATTTCAATTTCTTTTCATTGATATTTTTCAATTTTAATTTTATATATGTAGTATGAGAAAGACATTTAATTGCAGAAGAAAAGCAAAAAATCAGGATAATACCTTTTCAAAAACGTATTCATTAAAATTAACAATATGTAAATAATGTGAATGCAGAATGGCGGGTACCTTTCATTCCTTCTTATAACACTTAAAGATTACACAATGTCATGATTAATATTTAATCTTTGATTATTAGAGTAATAATTTTTAAAAGAAATATTATTGTCACAATTACATACATTATAGTCATAACAAAATCAATAAAAGCTTCATCATAAAAGCTTCAGTGAATAAAAACTAAAAATTTACTTATTGTAATGAAACCATTTTTGAACTATTTTCATTTCTATTTAAGTTTTTTTATAGCAATCGTTAGCAAAAAAGAAATTTGGTGATGAAAATACATTAAAAAAAGAGTAATATTAGCATTTCAAATTATTATTTTAATATCATAAAAAAATACCTCTGAAGTTTTTTCAGAACCCAGACTTATAATTTCAAAAACCATGCATTTTTGAAATTACATGCACCATCCATTTTTTCTGCCATGCAGATATGTATATTAATAAATGTATAGTTTACTAACACCATCTTTTCAAATTAATTTATTCCTAATATATTAATCTCCTTTGTATAAACATCTTAATAATGGACTACTGCCTCTAACTGTGGGGAAAATATTCGAATAAAATCTGCACATTCTTCTTCCTCAATTCATTTGAAGGGCTTTTTGCGTGTCCCGGAATTCTTACATTACCAATTCATCATGAGAGGAGCATTAGAATTTCGTTATTGTCCAATGTTAACTGCAGCTATCCCTACTCACCCGTCCCCCCTGAAGAGGGAGAGGTAGTCCGTCTCATTGGTTCTTGTCACGAATCTTACGCATGTGTTGCGAGCGAATTCATTGACAGCAAGAGCAACCACTATACGACCTCGAACACCTGTAGGAAATGAACGAAATATTCTTAATATTATATTTTATAAGATATAAAAAATTTACTAGAAAATGGAAAGATTTGCCTCTATTTTTAATCATTTTCGTTTTATATTGAATCGACATATTTATAAAAAATTTTGATCAGTTTATATATTTATTGTAATTTTTCTATATTGTTAGCATTATATGTTTCTTTTTCTACCAAATTTTAACATTAAAAATTCTTGAAAAGTAAATTTTAAATATTAAAAAAACCTTAGTAAAGTTTCTAATTATTTTTGAAAAACAAATATGTGCTTAGGTTATTCTAGCACAAATATTTTACATAAACAAATATTAAAATTAATTATTTTTATAAATTAATGTCGAAATCCAAAGCATTAAGCATGAAATATAAATGGAGGAAATTTATATGTTTTAATTCATTGAATTCTTATGCTGTAACATTTGTTAATAATAATTTAAAATAATTATAATATTTTCACATTTTAACTAAATCACATATTTTTCAGCAAGTAAAACAATATAAATATGAATCTTTCTACATTTGTATTGAAAGTAACAACAGCTTCTATCTATTCTAAACTAAAAGTTAATCTAATTTGATAATTCCACAAGAAATGAGTTATTGTTTGTAAAAATGAAAACTCGTCATCGTAAATGAAGTCTTCATTCGACAAATAACAAGTATAGTTTAATTGTCACAAATTTCTAACTTATTTTGCTCCCTTAAATCTTTGAGAATCATTCCCGTGTGCTGCGCAATAAATCTCAGAATAGTGAACATCAGTTTGGTAATCTCAGAAAAAGTGTGAATTTCTAGATATGATAAAGTCGTCGCTATTAATGAAGCCTTCAATAAGAAAAAACAAGCAGATTCAAGCACAGTTTTATAAACAAATGTAACTCCTATTTTTTACTTTTCTCAATTTTTTTATTTGTTTCTTTTTTATTTGTATCACCAGTGTACGTGTGCAAGCGTACATTGAATATTAGAAATAATAGCATATAACTGAAAAGTAAATCTCTAAAAACAAAAAGAAATTGCATGTATTGACAAGCAAAGATTTCAGCGCAAATGACAGAAATGAACGTCATGAAATCAATTTTGCATTAAACAGTTGACAGAAATGATGTGGAAATAAATCAGGGAAAAAATCTTAGAGAATAAAGGGCTTAATTGTATAAACTAGTTTTGTGAATAATTCTTAAAAAATAATTATAACTGAAACACATAATTAAAACAAATTACATTTTTTGACAGGAATGCTTTTATTTTCAGTAAAAGTTATCTGTTTATTCAATGCAATTTATTAATACCTTGACTACCACTCTTCTATGTGCTTTGCTGTGGGAAAGTTCCTAGCTCTATGCACTTTTTCATTATGAGCATGGATGCATATGCAATCATTACTAAATTTACCACACATTTAAAACAAGCTAAAAGATGTTCTGTATAAACTAAATTATAATATCAATTACTTAAATCAATCTTTATGATAAAAATTTTCATTAAATTAGGTGGAGAAATTAATATTCTTACACATCAACAGTTTGTGCTTCTGTTACAGAAATACGTTTTTAAATATCTTGCTTCAAAACATCTCATCCAGCGATTGTTAATTGTTTCGAGAGATATGTGCCACTTTATGTGACCTTCGTAGTAAAGAATTTAATAAAGGATACTAGATTAATGCATTTTATGAAATATTTTATCATTACCAGTTAGATGCGTCGAATAAATATCCATTATTTCTCATCTGTGCTTCGACATGAATTTCATAAATTTTCCCTAAATTCTATTACCCTGTCAAGCATATGCGCCTTTAGATTATTGATTATAATATCTCTGCTAATATGTTGACGTTATATTCTTGTTAAATAATCATTATATATGAAAACTTCTGTTTCCTTATGTTTGTGTCAATATTTTGTTTTCTTCCCGGTATTATTTTGCGAATTTTAAAATTTTCTTGAATTATAATTAAGAAACAGTTAATCTCAAATCTTTTCTACAAATTTATAGTATATTTAATAATATGTAATTTATATTAAATTACAATAAATTTGCATTATAATCAAATAAAAAGTGTATATTAGATAAGAAATTACATTTTATCATAAATTTATAAGAGAACAATGTTCTTTAATCGGAAAAATCTATATACTTTGAATAATTAAATAATAAACTCTGATGAGAAAATAACAAATATTTGAAAATAATTTCCTATAGGTAGATTATAAAACCTGAAAACTCAATTTTTATTCCACAATTAATAATAAATTAAAAAAATTATATTCATATTTTTTTACATTTAAAACATTTCAGTACATAGCATATAATTTAATTCGAAATAACTCATTCTACATTTATGTATTTTTATCTTGAAATTTTACTACCAAAGGTAAATGGTATATAGTAAGTAACATTCTAGATATTCCTACGCTTGAAAACAGTTATCTATTTTATTTCAATGGTTTTTATAAAGTGTCTTAAAATCTGAAACTTTTTTTATTTTAAAAAGCTTTTGTATTTCGCTTGTTTATTGCGAAACGAAAATTATTAATACTGGAGTTAAAAATACTATATTTTCGCTTTTGCATATTATAACGTATTCACAAAAATAGTATAGAATTATATCCTCAGACAGAAAAATTCGATGTGTCATTAAGGCATATTACGCAAGCTATCAATGTTATTAAATATATCAGAGGACGCATTCATAGGAAAGCGAAAGATTTAGAAACGAAAATTATTGAGTACGGATTGAATGAAATGGAAAATTACCATAAAATAATGGCATTGTGTAGGGAACTCGACCATCTGGCCATTTGTGATCTTCGTTTCGAATGGCGTTTCTTTCCTGGAAGATGAAAAGTGTTGCCATTTTAGAAAATGAAGTAAAACAATGTAAGGAATGTATGTTAAAACATTTGACAAAAACTGTTTCACATGTATCTTAAAATTTAATTTTTTTTTATTATTTAGATATGAAATATATAACTTCAATTCTATTTCCTTTATGATGTAAAATTTGGTTTTCAGATGAAGCAAATGGAGTATTTAAAATATTTATTGAAAAAACTTGATGCATGTGAATACCTTTAAATATTTCATAAAATCGTTATTATCTGGGACACTTTTATAACTGATGATAACAAGATTCACTTTTTTACTAAACACTAACATAAGTTAGTTTAAGTTATTTTAACAAGTCTTAAGTATTATGCTAATTTTTTATTTTAAATATGGAAAACCCTATTGTATTCTATAAACAAATTATATTAAAAAATAGTGCATTTTCAAAATTGAATTAAAATTATGTAAATATTCATGCCATTATAAATTGAAACAAAATGGATTTTTAACTAAATTACATTAATTATTAATTATTAGCATTTTCTTCACTAGTTTGTTAGTCACTATAAAATCCTTGCATATTGTGCAAAAATAACACTACGTGACAATGTGATTGTAAATAACACCCAATAAAAGAAACCTATTATTTTTAATGAAATTTTTTAAATTATAAAGAAAAACATTTATGATATATTCTATTTCTCATTAAATATAATTGGGTGTTATTAAATGATTAATCATGTTCATCATTTTGTGATTTTTCAGCAACTGTAGTCACATATGTAGTTATATAATAGCCTTGATCATAATATCAACATATTTATAAGCCGATCGTTAAATTCAAGCATGGATATTGATCGGTTTATCTTTCTTTGATCTTATGTAAAATAACATTTCTACAATGTTTTTTACGTAGTTACCATCCCCAATCTATTGCATAATTTGTTATTAATTTATGCCAGTAATTTTGATATTTATTTATAACAACAATATTTTTACAAATTGCGTACCTCATTGTTACACCATTTTCATGAGACACTCGATATCTTGAAAATCAAGAAACAGCAGGAGATTCGTAAGGAAATCCTCCTCAAGTATACCAAGGTGCAAAAGTTGGTAGGGCTAGACTAGTCGACACCGCATTCACGAAAGATAGGATAGAGCTTACGTTTGCCATCAAATTTAAGTCCACGAAGATGACCACTAGCAAAGCTAGAGTATCTAGTCTGGTCAGATATAGAGCCCTTGAGATTAATGAAACTTTTAAGATCACCTTCAGAAAACTAACCATGATCAGGCGGAATGCTTCAGGTATCCCGGACACGTTATCCGGTACAAGTATCCGCGACGGCTTATGTTTGCCATAAAATTTAAGGCCACGAAGATGACTACTAGCAAACCTAGAGGATCTAATCTGTTCAGATATAGAGCCCTTGAGATTAGTGGAACTTTTAGAATAACCACCAGAGAAAAAATTATGAGCAGGTGAAAGGGTTCAAATATCCCAGACACCTCTTTTTCGAATACAATGCAATTCAGTGTCAGAAAAGGCAGTAGTAATTAGAGAAGAACTAGCAGCGTCCCTTTAATGCAGGGCATCGACCTACTCATATCCATGGATATCGACATGAAAGGGTATCAAAGGATGAGCAGGGGACTTCTGTTGACCACGCCTTGGTACCCAAGGGTAATAAACTGATTTACCACTGATGCCTTTTAACTGAAATAAATGGAATAGCTTTCAAGCCTAAGATGCACTACCAATAGTGAAAAACTCCCGCCATATTCACGCACCCCTCCCTGGTACATTTCCTTCCCACGATGAGGCCATTAAACTTGGATCTTAAAAATAATGCATAAAATGACATTTATGTATCAGATTATAACTAAGATAAAAAAAAATAAGATAAAAATTCAAAAGATAAATAAATTTCAAAAATAATTTAACAAATAAACTCACAAAGTATTTTTAATAAATAAATATAAAAATCGGTTGCATTTTCAAATTTTCTTTTTTCGTTCAAAGAGACATAATTTCGTATTGCTTCCTATTCTGTCTTTCTCTAGTCTCCGCACGGCAACCCTTTCACTCCTCCATTTTTTTTCTTGTCATCCTTCCACTTTATCCGCAGCCCTAACAACCATGGGGAGTTTATTTAAATTCTTTATTTTAAACTTCTATAAATTTTTAGGTAAAAATTCCCTATATTTTAAACCTTTATTCAAAAATTCAACAACTTTCTTTCATATTTTTATAAATGAATATAAACATCGGTAGCATTTTGAAATTTTCTTTTTTATTAACCAAAACATCATTTTTATCATAACTCTGTCTCCTTTTCTGTCTCTCCACAACCCTTTCATTCCTTCATTTTTTTTTCTTGTTAGGTCTGTCAACTTATTCCCTGCCATAACAAACACTGAGTTTATCTAAGCCCTTTATTTTGAGCTTATGATTTTTGACGTAAAAATTTCATTTTAAATATCCATTCCGCAATGTTCTTGCATATTTTTAAAAAGAAAATATTTTTACTACTGTAAAGATCGTAAGTAACATTTATGTAAATTTATCATAGTATATTAATTTTAAATATTTTATATTTAAATAACAGAAATTAATTTTGTAATTTCAAAGTTATTAATTTTTCAAAGAATAATTAATACACATAGAAAAGATTTATGGAATCTCAATTTTTTTAAGCAAATTGAATTATTAATTTTGAAGTTCTTAATTCATTCTATTTTATTAATTAAATTGACTATGTTGAAACTGATATGAATCAATTCTGCAATCGTTTTTACTAAACTGTTCTGTTTCCAAGATATAAATAATTCAGTTGTCATTTAACCATTTAACACCGAGATAATGAGATAATTTATTGTTATAAGTGAATTATATATATATATATATATATATATATATATATATATATATATATATATATATATATATATATATATATAAATAATGTTAACTTCTTTAACACATAAAGTAAGAATTTCATAATAAACGCCAAGACCATAAATAATTCATTGTAAATTCAAGATTAAAATCCCTATTTTATACATTCTTAATTCACGTCTATTGTATTTAGTAGAATTCTTTCATCACTCGCATATAATAAAGTAAATTATTTTTCACCAGCGTCTCCATGATTCAAATCAATAACTTATTTTAATATCCAATTTTAAATGAAGATATTTTTTCATTCCTGGTGAATTCTCAGCTTTACCAGTTTATTTGTTAAATTTTCCTCGTGAATTCATTTATTCGAAAAATTGATCGATCTTAATTTAAATTGTCAATAAAAAATCATTATCTAATTTATTTATGTAAAATTTCATAGTCAAAATAGTGTCATTAGTAAAATAATATTAAAAGTTTCACAGTTTTTATTCTATTTTATTTATTTTTTCTGGTATAAACTTCGGAAGACCTATTTATAAACTATATTATTATTTTATAAACAGTTTGTTTTATGCTGAAGTTTATCATCATTTAATGTAGGATTTTTTCGAACAAAAATTACCAACAAAATGTATTCAGCAATATATGTAACATGACACTACCAATATAAAATTGTTATATTCAGTTCAATTTTCAAGGTCAAAAAGTCAGTCTGTTTCATAAAATGTCTGTTTATAATATCCAAAAAAATTGCAGTACAAGTTTGAAATAAAGTAATTTATTTAGGCAACTAAACATTTTCAATAATACAATAAATTATTTGTTCCTGGTTAACAAATATTGTATTTTAAATATTAATCAGTTGTCCAAATAGAGACTTTTTTTTAATTTTTTAATTACTAATAATAAATTTAAAATTATGAAAATAAATATATGTATTCACTAGGCTAAATAAGTGATACTAGCACCAAATGTAAATACTTACCTGAACAGGCTGGAGTAAAATATCTCCTTCAAATTGACCAGAAGCTTCAATTGGATCAATATAATCATCGTCTGTGGGATTCAGGAGGAAATTTGACATATTTCCTAAAAGTAGAATTAGAGGAAATAAAATATTTCAAACATTTTATATGAAAATAATAACATTCTACACATTTTATTAAATATTCATAAAATTCTTTGCATGAGAATTATAAATTAATAATTCACTACTTGTATTTTGCTTAGGCAGTTATATAAACAATTAATGAAATATTTACTTATAAATGTGTGAAATCAATGAATTATAAATTATAAAATGAAATGAATTAAAAAGTTAAAAATCAATAAACAAACTACATGCATATGAATAATGTTATCATTTACTTGAATTCTTAAAGAAATTAAATTTGATCATATAATTTGCGCGAATCTTAAGAGAAAATCAAAAATCTTCCTTTTTGAGCTTTTTTAAAGAGAACTAACAATTTAAATTCGTTTGAGGAACAAAAATATGTATTTTGTGTTCAAAACATTATTTTTGTGAATCATATTAATAAAAAAGTTAAGCTTTGTTGGTGTGGAATTTTATGTCAAAAATATATTTCGATATATATTTTTAACATGATATATTTTTGACGAGATATATGTTTGACAAAAATACACATCAAAATATATTTTTGACATAAAATTCTACACTGATAAAGCTTATATTAATTCTCGTCTTAATTCCCAATTAATAATTTATGAAAATATGTGCAATGGAAAATATGTCCAACAATTATCACTTGCTAGCTAAACAAACATTTATTAAAATGAGTTTTCTTCATTAAATTGTTAGCTATTTCACGTTTCAGCATTAGCAGAGGAGCATGAATCGTGATGCAGGACGAAATCTTAAATGTTGTAGACATTGTGGAATTAAATAAGTGACGAAAAATAAATGGAAACTTTTACTGTACTATTTATTACATTTCAATAACCGCTTCTAAACAACAGCATCTCCTCAATGAGGCACAAGACGATTAGTGTCTACAAACACGTAGTAAGCAAACTATGTTCTCAGCAAAGCTATTTGACATAAGTCACTTCGAAAGGACAAATATCCACCTCTAGTCACAATTTCAAATATACGGTTTAAGATCTTTGACTAATTAGTTTATTAGCCTATGCTAAAACCTGGAAGCTAAGCATTTCTCAAAAACAGCCACTTAGCAACTAAAATCTTAGACTTTATGAAAACTTTGCCTAAAGCAGGAGAAAAAATTCAAACTTTCTCCTCTGCTACTGGAAACAGATATAACATAAATTTAAGATTTATTTTTACATAGTGCTCTGTAAATAATTTCTTTATAACCTCACAGATTATTTCTGCTTTTGGTGATTGTTGAACAAGTAGAATGTGACCACACAAGAATATTTTTAAATAAATATAAAAACTAATGTAAAATATAAGAAATACTTAATATAAATAACATAAATATTCTAACAAGTTTAAAAGTATCTTCAATCCTCTCACAATCATTCTGGAATAACACAGATATGATATTCATTTGACTCTTAGCACTTATATGACATTAATACGTAATTGATGTACATGTGTGTTCCTGTAATTATATTAATTAATTTCATTTTTAAAGTTAGAAAAATCAATTACATAAAATGAAGCATACTATATAAAAAATATGAAGCAGTATACTATCATTTGGATAACTGAGATGCATAAAAAAATCAGTTCTTCTTTAAATATTAATGATTTTGGAATTTAATCTGCCTCAGACTATTAATCTAATTAATAATAACATAATATTTGCCCTTTAGTAAAATTACATAGTTGAATGACAAGTTTGACTAATGGAGGTTACATATTAACACACATTTTTTACGCAAATATAAATCACACTTTTCCAAAATAAAATACTAAAATAATCTTGTTATAAATATTTAATAGTTTGCTTGCAAATGAGATAGATAAAAATTTTGATATTGCAATGCTAAATCAACAATATGATAAATGTGTTTCAGATGAATCTTTTTCTTGATTGTGGTAAGGAAAAAGTGCATAAATCAAAAAGAAATTAAGATATGCAATTGACAAATGCAGGAAACTAATTAAATTAATTTCTTACAATCAATTTAATTTTAATTCGCTTAAATTATTTAAACCAAAGACTGCACGAACAGTATAAATTAAAAATGTTGAAGTTTATTTAAAAATTCTTAAAATAATTTTCATCTCGAAAACTACATATTTATGATTTTTTCTAGCTGATCAATCTCATTAATTATTATTGCAATTGATAATTATTATTAATTGTACTTAATATTATTTTTTAATTTAATAATAACTGTTATTAATTATCAAAAAAATTATGCGCAGTAATATGTTGCTGTAATTAATAATGCAAATTACTGAGAATTAGTTTCACATTAAATGAACACACACTCCTTGTAAAATATTTTATTTTAAATATCGCCTTTCTACCATCCCTTTACATAATATAAAAATAAAGATATTTTTTCTTAATTTTCATTATGTGTTATTCCTGAAAAAGGCAGCTTCAACAAAAATATTTAACTTTATAGATTGGTTGAGGACAAGCTTCACACATTTTAAGATTACTACAATAACCTTGCTTAAAATTTCTGAAAATGAAATCAAATCTGGTGGCTGAATAATAAGCCCTTTTGTCTTTGATCTAGTAGTGGTAGATCATGGGATTAGTATTCACTTCGTGTATGGAAGTTCACGATGGTTTTGAGTCGACTTCACACATTTTTACGATGTTTTAAGTCGATAAATGATGGTTTTGAGTCGATATAAACCTTTTGGGAATGATGAGCTTACAGTGTTAAAAGAGCAATCGGTTCAAGCCCATAAGCTGAAAAGTCAGGAGATGCAGAGGACGTTAGAAACTGGAGAAAAAGTATTGCAGTTCTCTATAAAGAAATTAATTTAGCAAAGCGCAAGAGTTTTGATATTTTTATAAATAATATTGACTACCGTAAAGACGGAACTAAGGTTTTTAAATTTGTTAATAAATTTAAACGTGAAGTCCCCCTTTCTCCAAAGGGTCCTATTGCTTTTTAAAGGAAATGCTTTGACGTTTGACAAAGATATTTCAAATTCTTTTATGAGCTTTTATGCTTCAAATCAACGTTTGAGTTGTGAACTTAAGAGAGAGATGAGAGGCAAATGAGGAAATTGATCAAGAATACCCATGAGAATATGGATACTAGACATGAAATATTTGACAGAGACTTTTTTCTTCTTGAATTAAGAGAAGCAAATAATTTCCTTAAATTGGGGAAAAGCCCAGGACCGGATAATATACACCCAGAGTTTATTAAACATCTAGGATATAATGCTCAATTGACTCTTTTATCTATTTTTAATCAAAGTTGTAACTCTTATGTATCTACCATATGGAAAAAAGCCATTATAATTCCTATTTTGAAAAAACATATACATTCTGATAATATTAAAAGCTACCGACCCATTGCTTTGACTAGTGTTTTGTCGAAGACTATGGAAAAGATGATTGTCTCCAGACTAACTTGATTTTTGGAAAGTAACAATCTTTTGTCCCATTGACAAGCTGGATTCAGACAATATCATTCCATGGCACCGCAGGTCTCTTATGTTAGTCAAATCATTAAGAACTCTTTAGATAAACGCTTTTCCATCTTGGCAGCTTTTATAGATTTTGAATCAGCATATGATAAGGTATGGCGACTGCGTACTGTTCAGAAATTGCAGAATCTGGGAATTAGTGGTTGGATGTTTGAATGGATTAGAATTTTTCTAGCACAACATTTTTCTGCTGTTAGATATGGCTGTAGAATTTCTGGTTTTAAACAGTCTGAGACGGGCCTTCCTCGGGAAACGGTTATTAGGCTGATTCTTTTTAATGTTTTTATCAATGATTTACCGAATACTTTAGCACCATCGCTGGATTCTGCCCTTTTCACAGATGACTTGGTTATATGGAGCAGTGCTTCAAAAAAGAACCAGGAGGGATTGAATCAGATCCTCAATGGCACCTTGATAGAACTGGAGAGCTGGTGCTTAAAAAATGGTATAATGGTGAATCGGGGTAAAACCACTTGTCAATTCTTCACTCTAAATAGACAGCCTTTTACCCCGAATTAGACATATAAAGGTGTAAATATAATTATTCTATTAAATACTTAGATTGCACTCTCAACCCTCGTTTAAATTGGAGAAATCATGCAGAAAATCTGAAAAATAAAGCCGTTAGAAGACTTTCTGTTTTGAAACGTTTGGCTGGCTCGAGGTGGGTCTGCAACAGAGAGACATTGTTAACTACTTACAAATTATATATCCGTCCAATTATTTGTTATTGTTGTGAGAATTCTCATCACAGCTCCAGAGAAAGTAGATAATATTCTTGAGGTTTTCCAGAACCACACACACACAAGCATTGTGAATTGTTATTGAAGCTGTGAAAACTACCCCTGTTCTTGCAATGCAACTCCTAATCGACTTGGAAACTGTTCATCATTTTATTAAAAGAAAGACGATCCTGCTGTACCAAAAACTTGCGCGTTTACCTGGCAACTCTTTCTGGAGGAACTATAACAATGAGAGTCCTAGAAATCTTAAGACTCAAATTGGCTTCATCCAAGCTACCCAGAGAGAATCCGATGTTTTAAATTTGAGCAGTGGCTATTTAATTTTACTTCCTCTTACTTGTCCTATAGATTATCTAAATTTGAATATAAATCTTGATCTTACTCAAAAAGTTGTTAAAAAAGAAATGAGTGATTTACAATTAAGATCTTTAGCAATAGAGACTATTGAGGTTCACTATCCTGAAAATGAGTGGTTGCATGTTTTCACTGATGGTTCTATGTTAGAAAGAACACATGGTACTGGAGCAGGTATCTATTGTGAGGTTTTCAGTTTTTATTTACCAATGGGTCCTCTTTCCACAGCTTTTGATGGTGAAATTGAAGTTATTACAGTGGCTATCCAATAGCTATCGATTCGCAGTCACTTTTTTAAAAGAGTGGTCATTTTGTCAGATTCTAAGAGAGAACTTCAAACTCTTTTGAATTATAAAATAGTTCCCAAAGAATTTTAGAATGTAGACCTTTGCTTAAGGCTATGGCACACAGAATTTCTTTCCAGTGCCCATTGTGGTATTTTGGGCAATGAAAAGGCTGATTCACTGGCTAAAACAGGAGCCTTGATAGATCAACGCATGAATCGCCCTCTTTCATTTCATTCAACTAAATTGTTTGTTAATCTGACTCTCAAGAAGACTCTTAAACAAGATATGATTCAACGTGCGACGCACAAAAGAAGGAAGATTTTGGGGGAGGAAACAGCTGTTTCCGTTTTTCCAAGAAAGACTGCGGTGGCCCTTTTTAGAGGTCTAACTGGACATGATTGTTTGCGGGACCATCTGTATAGGATTGGAGTGGTGGATTCCCCGGAATGTGTTTTGTGTGACTCTGGTCAACCAATGACTTTTGAACATTTAAATAATTGTGTGGTTCTTTTTCAGTATAAGGCCATTGTTGAAAACTATTGGAGAGCCCGTGAACTAATGACTTAGGTGCTAATGTTCGGCATTTGTAAATAATTGAGTCGACTTCAAACAGTAGACCACGATAGAATTAATACTCCAGTGCAAAAAGTGACAACAAAGAGACATACAAATCAGTTTCAAAACAAAAACGTTCTTTAATAACTTACTAACAAATTCTTTGATTCTTTGACTAAATTTTTGCCTAAATTTTTTGACTAAATTTTTTGCTTCATGAATAAACTTTCTGCCTTGTCAAAACAAATCTTTGTTTTCAAATGTATCAATGTTTGCTTTCCTTAATAGAAAACCTAGTTATTTTTCTTAATATTGAGTCAAAAACGTTTAAAATATATATAATGCTTCAATGGTAAATAAAAAAAATTCTTACTGTGATCTCATTACTTCATATATATAATATCATCATAATTTACTCTCTTAAAGAGTATGCACAATGTTGTATACTTTTTATTAATCCTATTATGATTGAATAAATTATAATTTATCTCCTATTAACGAACTCCCTGCTACCGAGTAGTGCCTGTAATATTGAGTAGAATATAACACTTTGCAAGAGATCCTATTTCATTAAAAATCTAACTTTCAGTGATTTCTCATTTATCGCTCAATGAAATAAATCACTATCACCGAGTAATGTCTGTAGTATTCGATATAGAGCTCACCTTTGCAATGAAATTTTCAGTAAGAACAATATCTTTATCACTGAATTATCATTTATCACTAAGAGAAATGAATCACTATCTCCGAATAGTTTTTATAATATCAAAAACAGTAATAGTGTTGCAAATATCCCTGATTTTGTAAAAGCAGGACCAATCTGAGCTAAAGCTGCATTATTTTGGGCTAGGATAAATTGGTGACAAAATAATAATTGTTCACACAAAAGATAAAAACAAGCAAACCTATCTCTCAAATATTGCACTTATTTTATTAATGCTTCTAATATATGTTCTTAATTTTATACATCTTAAAATTCTATGGAATAAAATACCAAAAAAAGGAAAAATTATTTAATTTCAGTGATGAACCAAGTGTTAGATTAATCAAGATTTTAAAATCCCATTAGTCTTAATGCTTATGAAAATTTTTTATAAAATTCTTCCGGATCATTGTTAGCATAAGTAAATTTTCCTTCGTTTACCTAACACCTTGAGATTTTACAAACTTTTTTTTATAGTTCTCATTTTACTGTTAATATGGATTAAACATGTAAATCTTTATTTTATGCAAATGGAAAGGGCAGCTTAATGATGGACTCCCTGACTGTCAGCTCAAAAAAAGATTTGTAGGCTATACATTTGGTTATGGTGTGTGTTTGCTTGGAATATCTTTTTTAAACTGTGGAATAAGCTTTTGTGTTCAAAATCTGGATGTGCAATACATAAACGAACAGAACAGAGCCAAAGAGAATAAGCATCAATCTTTACATAAATAATGAGAAGGACATTTCTCTTGTATACATTTAAATATAAAAGAAAAATTGCCATAATTAATTAAAAAATATTTCTATCTAATTCAAAATGTTTTGCAAGTTGAAGAGCATTTAATTAGATTAGAAATTCATAAAATTTAAACCTATCATTTAATTTTCAAGAGTTAGGGGATAAAATCCTGAGTTAGAATATTCGAAAACAAAACTTGATTAATCACATTTGAAAGCAGGAGTCATTATATTATCTAGATTAAATCCAATTAAGTTTTAATTTCATATCAAATATTTTTCAATATGGAATTTCGATGTTTGATATGATATATGAACTTTTTTATGTACATATTTTTTCCTGAATGACCTTATAATTTTGTATGAAATAATAAACAATTATAAAAGAAAGACTTGGTAGCTTACAAATTTAATGTAAAAAAAATTTCCTGCATCAGAATTTTTAAAATTATTTTCAAATGCTATTAATAGATGACAACATAATGTATAATCATGTGTGCTATTTATATATTCCTTATAGTTTACTTTGACATATTAATTGTCTAGCAAATTTTATGTGTAAATATTTAATATATTAGAGAAAATTTCAAGTTTATATCAACCCCCTTTACATTTCTTTACAAGAATCAAAGTAGCCGTAGGAATAATTATTTTTGCTGAGTAAGATTCGGTTTTTATTAAAATTAACTTCACGGCTTCTGCAAGAGATTCTGCTGGGTGCTTTAGTTACTTGAAGAGCGGCTTTTGAATCAGCTTTCGAAAAAGAATCTAGGAGTGGATGAAGTTGTGAGGCCACCTCCAATTTAGAGGATGAAAAACGATCTTTTCCCAAAAATGTCATTATAATCTACGGTTCTGTTCAGTAACATAATATGTAACAGTTTGAAATTTGGTCAAACTTTTTCTTCCTATTTTATATTTAATTTATGGGATATGCATTTACTTAAATGAATATTTACTGCTTTTCAAATTATATTAAAGTATCTATTTACAAAATTAAATCTAATAAAAATATTTTAAAATTTTCTATAATAATTATAAAAGGGAAATAAAACTAGGTTATCTGCCTCTCTTTGAGGAAGTTGTTGGAATAAATTTGATAAACTTTGACGTGAATTTTATATCATTTTTAATGAAAACATTTTTACTTGTTATAGTTTTTACCTATCTGATGGCTGCATAGAATCGAAGTAACAAGGACAAGTACTTATTTTTTGAGCTGATAATAATAGACTTAAATTGCAACATCTATTTTATAAAAAAAAATAATGAATGGCTACCTATTGAAGAACTGCATGAAATTTAAAGCCTAAGAATGAGAAAACATCTTTAATCCCCAAGCGATTAAAACTTTTCTATAAAATTATATTTACCTAATATCATAATATGTTTACTGAATGTATATATTATGCATTTTCAACTAAGAGAAAATATTAAGAAATTTGTCTTCAATGGAAATGAATACTTATTGTTACATAAGAAATCAAAAAAAGAATATGAAATCAGAAATACATTTCTTGTATAAATTTGAAGTAACTTTTTCTTACTTCTAGAATAAATGTCACAAACATGAAAAGTAGTCTCATTCTTCATTCATTTGAAATAGGTAACGGGATATGGATTTAATAGTTTTATCCTCCTACACACACTCCAAATCGAAATATCTGACAAAAGAAGCATTATTCATCTCTACCTCTTGAATATTTCTCCTCTTATTTTCAGGAAAAGAGAACAACTTGAATGAAAGATTTAATCTGGAGAGGGAACTACTTCTGTAAATATCGACCCGGAAACGATTGATTGCCATTACAAGAAGGCAGTTTAATATTTCATATTAAACACGCTATAAGAATGCCCCAAAAGAAAAAGGCTAGAGGGACACATTGTTAAGCTTCCTTTTAAAACCAAGACTTTAATATAGGCAGTTGAAAATTTTTATTCGTGTTCATTCTTTCCTGCTTACAGAAATCTAATATAAATATATAACTCACTTTTCTTATATTTGGTTGAGCATTTCATACGTTAGTTTATTATATGTGCTATAAATAGCTTTGATTAAGTGAAGAAAAGAACATAATTTCTTATGTTAGACAAGTTTTGAAATATGTATCTCATGAAAAACATTTTTCCAGTGCTGGACATTTTATTGCTTATGTTTCTTATTTTATAATTTGAAAGTAAATGAAAGCTTGTTACTTAAATAATCTCTCTTGTTCGGTGACTTTGTTTTAAACTTGGGTGATTCCCGGAAAGGGTTATCAGATATTGTTACTTGTATTTCTGATTTATGCTACAGAAATGAAATTCAATAACCTGACTGGCCAAAATATCTTAAGAATATCTTCTCTTTCAATGAAACCTTAGCCCAGTAAACTCAACGTACTTAAGTATAGTTTTTTTTCATTAAATAAGAAGAAAAAAGTGTTTCTGAAAAGTTTAAATTAGAGTTTTAATATCTCATGCTTGAGTTTTATATTAATTCAAGAGTAAATTTTGAAGACATAGTAGAATATGCGGCTAATTAATATGACATCTAAGTGGACATCAAATTTTTTGCAAAGATTGATTTCTTGATCATTGCAGCACTTTTATTAAGATTCTGGTTCTCTTCACATGAAAATAGAATGAAAATCCGTAGATAATGTTAAACTTGATTCATCAATAGAAACACATTTTCCCCATTGGCTCATGAAACAATCCTTATGATTTCTGCAACATGCTAAAAGGACTTCTAGAAATGAATGGGATTCAATCATTAGGTCTACTTTCAAAAAGGTCTCTCTCATAAAAGTTTCCGGAACTATTGATCTTTGAAATTTGGCTTCATGTTGTCGCATAAAAAGCCCCGAGAAAACTGTAAATCTTCAGCACTTCTGTTACATTTATCTGTTATAGATACATAAATATCTTTTGGGTTGGACGTGTTTGCTAAAACTCTCTTTTGATTGGTCTTGTTTATTGACTGCGCTCTTGCAGAACATGAGCTTTTGAAAAATCTCAAGTCAAGATATGTATATTGAGCTTTATACAAATTTTGACTTGAGACTATCCAGTTTTTACACATCGTGTGATCCATCTCTACATTTCATTACTTCATCGAAAATTGCTCGTTACCCTTTTTTTGGTGAGTTTATATTTAGTTGATCTCAAGAAATCTACCAAGTAATTCGGAAAATCTTAAAGATAATGTAATAAAGATTTAGCCATCCATAATTATAATTTTCAATCTTTCATTACATAAGCCCACACGTAAGTATAGACCTTCATATTTGATAAGGAATAACACATTCTTTTTCGACGTAATACTTTTATATTTCATTCAGTTTATTTCAAGAAGTTTGCCGAAACACTGCAATTTTCTTAACTCGAGTAATTACCAGATCACAAGAACATGTATTGAAATTACCCTTGCTTCAATTAATAATTTTTTTTCACATTTAATAAAAATGTAAAACTCACACACACACACATTTCCATAAATTTAAATTTTCACTTTCAAAATATTTCTTATATATATATACCACAAAATTACAGAATATACAACACAATAGGTGATAACTAGAAGATTGGTAGCTTTTATTTTAATTTTCGATAAAATGAGTTAAATATTGATAAATTATTGTTATTGAGCTGAATATTGATTTACAGTATTAGCACCTTTTATTCTTTATATATATATATATGAAAATTGAGCTGAAAACACATTCTTAATGCACCTATATTTTATTCGCTTAGAGAGAAATAACATTTGAATCCCACTAGTCTAACGTAGTTCAATTCTAATAACCCTACATAAAGCTATTTCTTGTCAAACAATTTCACATTTTAAACTGAATACAATCGTTAGAACTTGTAGAATTTTCTTCTGCATTCAGGTATAAAAATAATATATTCAAATACCACAGAATTGAAAATTTATTGACATTCCGACGAGTTATTATTTTTATTGGCATATTCCATGATAAAATAACTTTAAAAAATTTGCAATGTGGCCTATGATTTGTTGATCAATCTAAAATTTCGAAACCATTACTGAAATACATGTAAAATTCGAGATTTAAAATATTTCAAACAAGTATTTTATTTGAGGCAAAGCCTATTTTTGTAGCAAATAAATAAAATAAGAATGTTTTATAAATATAGGATTTTAAACCCCGCATAACCGTATTCCTCTTTTTTCTTTCTTTGCAACCAAAAATGCACTATTACACCTATACAATGGAACAAAAAGTATTTTGTATTCTCAAATTCAAAAGTATAAATGTTATTGTTATATAGTCTTTTTCATACGCTTTATTGCTCATTTTTTACATTCACCACTAAAAATCATAGATAATTAAACTTAAATTTTCCTAACTAAGTATTCTCAAAGTTGTTTTACTGACATTTTTCTCTCATCATCTATCAATTATCTATCGCCTAATTATTGTAAATGTAGACATTCGTAATATGGGATTTATTCATACTTACCCAAGACTTTCGTATTCGCGCTCACTGAGATGAAGAAGTAAATTCCCTTTTTGACGCCATTCATTCAATGAACATTTTTAGTTTCCGATTACTCAATCGAATACAATGGTATTAAGTTTATTAGATTGAGGTAATTCGATTTATTGAGTAAATTGGTGTGTATCAAATTCGAAACTTTGATTGTAGTGTTAGGAATTAATTTAAGATGGAATTGACACTGATATGAAGTCACTATAAAGTTCCTTGTATCTCAATACAGTTGCATTAAGCACATTTCCAGATGACTACCAGCTTATGATTGAATGGTTAGAGCTTTGTCCTGCTGTTCAAAGGTTCATGGGTTTGGTTGAAACCTACTGCTTGGTGATGGTTCACTACCTTGACAACTCATTTTGCCCGAATTCATGAAAACAGCATTTTGAACAAAGGCAAATATAAAAAGTAAATTTTTTAATTACTTTTATCTGAAAAAGTAGATACATATTTTCTCCTAAAAACTACGGCTTATGAAATATAGTCAATTTAGCCTACTAGTCTCATTGTATATGTGAACAGGATATTGCACAATTATTATTTTTCTAATAAATTCTGTTTCGCACTAAGAAATGAGAGCAAATATACATCAGTTAAAAAGTAATCGAAGGAGGTGATACATGAAAATTCTCTTCCGTTAAGAATTTATTTAATATTGAATTCAAGTCCCCCATCTTCTAGATATTTTCCTTTGGCATTCCCTAAAATCCCTAAAATACAATCACCGTAGTGGGCAAAAACATTTATCTTTTGAAACATTAAAAAAATCAATAAATATGGTTAGATTTTTTAAAAAAAGAAGTTATATGACAATATGGAGCTATATTATATATATATATATATATATATATATATATATATATATATACACCTCTTATATCACAGACTATATTATGAGAGGAATTGAACTTTCACTCCCGTCTGCACAATTGAAGTGAGTAGAATTACAATTTAAATGAACTACAAACTCTAATCATTATTTCAAAAGGAATTATAGTTTTTGTTTTAAGATCATTTGTTAAGAGACCCATATTCTGATTCACACGGTTTCACGTCGCTGTTCTCAATTCAAGTGGGTTAAGAACTAAGATGATAAACCGAATAATGTTCTTATTTGGATATATAATTGAGATCCATAAGCAAAATATTCCTAATTCATGATGCCAAACTGATAGTTTTAACAAAAGGGAGTCAATATTTTGTCCTCTCCTCACGTGCAGAATTAAATACAAAACATTATATTATTTTAGACAAGTCACAATAAATCACAGGAGTCAAAACATTAATACACAATACAATTATAATGTTTTTTTTAATATAATTAGGAAAATACGATCTAATAAAATGACTATTTTTTACCCAATGATCTCATTTTATTTGAATGATATATATAACAATGTAACTCCTAACACTTACATCAGAAATTTAAATAGTGTACCTTAAATTACTTTTTCATGAAGAAAAAAATTACTTTCTTTCATAATTCTGAAACGAATAGCATAGCAACTTAGAAGTTAATTAGCAAGATTTAACAGTATTTAATCATTGATATGATATGATGCATTAGTATCGCTAACTTTAAAAAAATGCATTTGTATTTTATACTCATTAAGATGAAATACTTTCTTTAATGAGGTAAATACACAAAAACATTTGCTTAAAGTTATAATCAAAAATAAAAAATAAATTCAACTCTGAAATGTTCTTTAAGAATTTTTTTATTTATACATCATATTCCAATAAGTCATTAAATATTTAGTAAGAGAAAATAAAGTTTTTGAAATTACTTTGAGCAGATTTTATATTTCGCTTGGAAAAGAGAGTTTTTATATTTTGAAATTTCAAATATTAATAATCCTGTGAGTAAAAATGCTTTATTCTTAAAATATTACCAATTAATCCTTGTGTTTCTGATCTAAAATGTACAAATCTAAAATAAATTTCATTATTTTTGGCTCATTATTATTTTCTAATAAATGAAAATATTGCTTACCAATTAACTTCTCTGCACTCCCAGCATGTGTATTCTGTAAAAATTAATACACTATTTAAATTGATACCTTAATATTGTGTGTTTTCTTAGTAAAACAAACTACTTGCCTACTTTACAGCATTTGTAGAACAGAAGTATATTTATTTTAGAATATAAATTGAAGTGTTGAAAAATGAAAGCAACTTCAAAACAAAATTTTCAGTACTTAATAAAATATGTATATAATTATTTTTATCACATATTTATTATTTTATATTCTTATTTCAAAATTATTTACTGTAGTATCATATCTTTGTTTATTCAACACTACAAATGCTATTAAAATTGAGATTAACTTTAGTACTACAAATTGTAAAATAATCCATTCAATCCATTTCTAATCGTCATAATCAAGACATTTAAGTGCAGGCAAATTCTTAGACATTTAAATTTTTTAAACCGGATGCAAAAAATTAAATTTAAATAAAAAATGATTTTTTGCAACTTTTTCTTTGTAATTATCTTTCATATATAATTTAATTATGTGTATGTGTGTGTGTTAATTAAAAAGATTAATTTCTTTTAATGGCTTAAACTCCATCAATTAACTTACAAATCTATTAATTTGATAATAAATCTGAGAATTAATTTTATTTGCATAATGTGGGCATTTAACATACTTTTAAACACTATTGTATGAGCAAGATTATGTGGAATTACTGTACATAGTTCATACCAATCTTGCAATCCAATATAAGAAAAGAATACATGCGTATTTCTAAAATACTAAGCAATTTAAATAAAATAATTATAAAAATATATAATGCTATGAAAAGGCTATTAGTTAAAATATCAGAAAGACAGGCTTCATGACTGATAAAATAATTTATAAAATATATCTATATACTTTTTAAGATTTCTAAATCAAAACTGATCAGTGCGCACAACATTTTTAAATATTTAGATTTAACAAAGGAAAGTTTAATAAGTCTTGAAATTTGTTTAGACATTTTACTATATGTCTTACATAATATTCGTATTTTTAAATTGTATTACATTGCTTTGATTTATTTGTCACGAATGTAAGACAGTTTGTTTTAAACTGTGTTACATTGGAGATAAGTAAATAAGCGGATTACCGAAAACCCAGAAAACAGGTGTCACACGTAAGGAATATGTGTTACAAAAAAGTGCAGGGATTATACAAGATGCATTTTTAAGCAAATTTCTTAATATATTTAACTTGGTAAAAATAGAATCAAAAATATCTATTTAGTTAATTTACAGGAGTACAGAATTTTCTCAATAAAGGAAAATAAATGGTCATTTCATATTAGTTTCTAATTTTTTCCTAATAAACTTTTGTATACGCAAATAAACTTCTCCCATTTCTTAAAACTTACTTAAATTTTATGTAATATATATAACTATTGCTTATAATTTTAATAATATTAGCGTTAATAAATCCCATATTGTCTTGATAATTCTTATTTTAATCTTATTTAAAATCCCAAATTAATGAATGCTTATTTTTAATATGAATCAATTGACAATGATTATTTTTAATATAAAGAAAAACTTTGTATAAAATTTATTTCATATAATTTTTAAATAGACATTTAAGCAAATCTTTCCAAAAAAAAAACAATAAAGAAAATATTTAAGAGTACTCATTAAGATAACTAATTTTCTTTCCCCCTGGCAACTTTTTTCGTTCAGTATAAACAATGAAAGCTAATTAAAATGTTATCCGGCTAAAAAAAGTGTCTTAGAAGAAAATGTTATTTGTCTTTTACAAGATCTACTGATCTATCTTATTCACTTCGAAGCAAATATGTGACTTTGAACCTAATGAACAGAATACTTTGTTTTTGAATGAGTGTTTCCTTTGTTATTTAAGTTACAAGTTATTTTCTCATCAATGAGTAGAGAGACAGATTTAATTTTAAATTTAACATTATAAAGTTTTATGACACTTCATCTTAGTATTGTTTGAAATTTTTGTTAAAGTGAAATAGTATATTACAATTAGTTAAAAAAAAAAAAGCAGAAATTTGCTATAAAAATTAGTGTTAATAATAAAAATTGATCTCTGTCCTACTCAAACAATGTTAAGATATATTTTTGAAACATGACTTTTTTCATCTTTTTTAAGAATTTGAATTTCAGCTAACGAAATTGAGAATTAATGAGCCATTTTCTGATCAATCTGATTTTACTAGAAAACGGTTTAAAATAAAGCCAGATTCACAATTAAACTGTACAATATGAAGATGTCTTTTATTCACATAGCGTGGAACAGCCATAGCAATGGATTTTTTTCTTTTAAAGTTGCAGCAAATAATCCCTTGATGAGGCTTGAATTTAAAAACAACATTTGGAAGATTTAGGCTTGGCTATCGAATGACATAATGTATAAATTTACATAATAGGTTTTTCATTATTTCAGAAGTTAATAAAACTGAGTACCAAGTATGTTGGGATCTAAATAGTAGAGTTATACCGTTTTCAAATGACCACCTAACTGAGGCATGTGATTCACACTCCAGGACCCTAAGCAGATATGGGCACAGTGGTATTTGACTCAAAATGGGTTGATAGTTTTAATAAGGCTTTAAAAGTAAAACTACAAGCAAATGTATCTGCCCACCCTGTTTAATGGTCAGCATGCCTGACTGCGGATAGGGAGATCCTGGGTTCGAATCTCGGTTCGAGCATGGATGCATTTTCTATCCTGTCTTTATCCTTTCCTTGTTTGAATGATTGCCTACCCTATAAATGTGTACTTATAGCATGTTTATACTGAGGAAGGCGGACACCACACAAAATTACGGTTCAAGTGGGAAAATTGAGCAGAGCACTCCATATTGCAAGTCTAGTTGGCACAAGACAACAACGACAAGCAAGTATAAAAAAAGACTTTTGTTAGTCATTTTGCAAGTAATCCATCAAGCTACAAGTCTATTTATCATACCTGGACACAGAAATACAGGAAAAGTAATAATTTCCCAGTCTGTTGAATGAATTCTCGATAGCTGTTTTCATGTAACTGCCTTAAAAGAGCTTTCTCCGAAATAAATCAATTTCAAAAACAGCGAATTTATTTCTATGTTCTAAATTTAGATATATGGTGGATACTCAAGACTTTCCTTTTTTTAAGACATTGTATAAATTTTGGTGTACACCATTGCGTTGCTCTTGCTCTTTAACAGAAAAATCAAGGTTGTCACTTGATTTGATTGAGAATTTCATATCTGGAGGTATTATTTACTCCAGTGATTCTCAACTTGAGGTGCGCGAACACACTAATGGGGGGCAAGCATATCCAAGAAAAAATTTTATTTAAAAAATTGATTAAGTGACTGAAAGGAAAGAAGACACACACACATACAAAACAAAATACATTTCGACATATTTAATAATTAACTTATTAAATTAAAACAACTTACTAAATTTAAAACAAGTTTAATAATTATTAGTGACTTCCTTGCGCCTGTCTTTCAGAGGAAAGTTTTTCGAAGAAGGGTTTAACATTAGAAATAGACACTCTCAGATCTTTTTCTATATTTAGATGAGATCTATATTTTGACTTCAAAGAAGCCACCGCAGGAAATCCAGTTTCACAAAGCTAAGATGTTGAAAATGGTAGTATAATGCGAAATGCCCTTGTTTTCAGTGCAGAAACCTCATCATCCACTACTGTCCAAAATTCAAAGAGTTATTCCATACTCAATTGTCTTTTGGTTTCGCCGCTTGCCATGAAATCTACGAAGGTTTCTTCCTCTTCAATTGAGAGTCCTTCGGGAGTATTTTGAAATGGATCCCTCACCCACTTGTAACTTGATCAGTTTGTCATCAGCAAGAGAGTACTTTTTAAAATTCTTTGCTAGCATTGTTAAATGATTTTCCATGGTTACAAAAACAACTTTTACATGTTGTTCTTCAGCCTTGTAAGTTTTAATACAATCATTCAAATGTGCAAGCATTGTTAAGTTGTTTACTATGGTTACAACCATAGTTAAGACAATATTCAAACCAGGACTCATTTCTTTGGAAGCCAAAGCTTTTCTGTTGATCATGCAATGTGTACAGACGCATTATGGTAATTTTGGTTTCACAAGTGCTTGAATACTTTTGAATCTTCCGGGCATAGAACGAGCAACATCGGTGCATATTCTGACGCAATTTTTCCATTCTATGTTTGCCTCGTACATAAAATCATTTAAGATAGCGAATAATGTGAGTGCTGTTGCTTTGAATTCAATTGATTTGAAGAAAAGTAATTCTTTTAATACAGACAAATCATCACAAAATCTAACATAGGCAATGAAATGAGCATCTTTAGTATTATCTGTTGCCTCATCGAGTTGTATTGAAAACAATTTGTCACGCAACTTCGACAAAAGCTGCTACACTACATCTTCATCCATATCAGCAATTCTACGGGCAACAGTATCATTTGAAAGAGGTATAGACTGAAATTGTTTTGCAAAATTATCTCCAAACATAATTTCTACAATCTCAATTGCGGCTGGCAAAATAAGCTCTTCAGCAATAGAGTGAGGTTGATTTCTGCACCTTTCCTCCTGCCCAAGAAACAGGTGATGCAGCCTTTTATTCAGCCGTCAGGATCGAGTATAATGGTGGCTTCTCCAAACCCTGGGGGTCACGGGCGATGAACTTCTTACAGCCTGCTTGCGACAGTCTTTTTAACGAGAATATAAGAAGGCCTTCGCTAATATCCTTGTCGTAGACGGGGAAAGGCCGAGGGATTTTTGATTCGACCAGGGATTGTCTCGAGTGACCTATTACTCGATTTTTATTTCCTACATACGTACAAGGGGTGAAAGTTTAAAGGAAAAAATTCTTATACCCTCTGTGATTTTTTCACTTTAAAATAGGGGTAATATGAGCTCATTATTGTTTTCCAAAAGTGTTTTTTAATAATTGTACGAAATTAAGAGAATGTTGATCTATGAATCAAAAAGAGATTCATTTCTAGCCCTGTCTGTTAAAAGCTTTCAACTTTTTTCACTTCATGCTTTCTCTTGAATTTTCCCTTATATGAGTTGCAATCGATACATGCTGAATCAACTAAGGGATAAATCATAAAAAAGTGATAAAGAAAATAATTAAATACTACTTAAGCTAATGATTTAATAGATTAATGAAAGACATGCATTAAAAAAATAGAATAAAATTTGAAATAATGAAGGAATTACTAAGCTTAGTTACAACATAATTGTAGGTCATTAAATAATCAGTATTTTACAATAACAAATATTCAAATAATTTAAAAATAAGACTGTTATAAACACTTTAAGATTATTTTCATTTCCTTAAGAAATGATCTGAAAATGAATTTCCTGCCTAAAGACGCGAAATTGATAACATCGCATTGAATTTGTTGCGATTGTAAATAAATAATAAGATAAAAGTAAATAAAAAGGTGTAAATTAAAGAAATGATAGAGTGCAAAAAATAAAATGATCATCAATGGATTGTTCTTAATTATTTGGAATAAGAGATGTAAATCTTTTTTTAATTTCTCAATTCTAACCATAGTTTTTTTAAAATAAAACGATATTTTATTGTACATTATTTAATTGATAGGTAATTAAAAATGCATGTTTTAAATAAAAAGAAATTTAAGAAAATATTTTCTTATTTTGTTCATGTTAAAAATATTTAATAAAGTTGTTAAATATCATTGACTTCATTACCAGGTATAAGAAATTTTAACTTCGATAAATGTACAACCAATAGTCATAGAATTTTATTCGTTTCAATTACTTCAACAAAGAAGAAATGAGCTCTATTTTGAATTTCTCCCTTCTCTTTTTTAAATAAGCTTATTTTGAGAAAATTCAAATTTTTCAAAGCAATGTAAAACTCAATAATAAATAATTCTAGAAACTCATACGCATAGAAAAATAAATACAAATAAATAAAATAATAATTATAAAAATTAAAACTACAAATTTCTTTCATTTTTACAGTGAAAATTTATATTTTTGTACTTTTGATTCAAATCAATCTTGTTTTATTTCTTATGAATAAACAAGCAGTGTTAAATAACTTGTGTTCTAAAATATGCAAAACTAAAGTATTAAAACTCTCTTCCTCACCTTTATAAAAATATTCTTAATTTTTGAGAATAAAATGATATCTAAATTTATCTGATCCTTATAAACATTAAGGTTAAAAAGAAATAAAAAAAGCATTTTAATTATTGAATTCAATAAACTTTTTCATGCAAATTTAAAAAACAGGTTTAATGAATTGTTCTCATAATTTATTTCATTATATGCAAAAGAACAATATTAAATTTAATTTAGTTTGACACATTTTAACTGGAGTAAAAATACTAAAAATATTGGTTAATGCTTATTTTAGGAGTCATAAGGTTTTGATAATTAAATGTCAAAGTACTAATTATTTTATACTGAAAAAAGTTTGAAAATTTATATTTTAATCGAACTTAATTGCTCTTTGCAATATGCGATTGCTTATGAAAAATCTGCTTCCTTTTTATGAAATTCTTTTTTTGAGAGAAAAAAATACAAATAAAAAATACAGAGGCCAAAATCCATTTCTTTCGACAGAAAAACTAGCTATAATTTCATCAAGATATGCTAAATATATATAAAATGTGTTTAAAGCAAAATGTTCCGAAAAATATTAGTAATATTTTGGAATATACAATACATTATAAAAATTATAATAATTAAATTATTAAATTTTATGTTTATATGTGCATATAATAATATGTATATATAAACATAAAATTATATGCAAAAAAGAAAAAAAAGTAAATTAATAATAACATTATTAAAAAATAGAGAGAAATTGAAAAGAATATTATCATTTCTCATCAAGTTCAAAGGCAATGTAAATTCATTTTGATACACAACGCAGTAAAGTCTAAGAAAATGGAATACTAGATATATACTTAGTAAAGCAATTTTTGGGAAAAAGGAAAAATAAAGAGCTGGAGAGGGAACACAATAGCTAATTTAATATTTGCATGTAAAATTAAATATATAGTTTCTAAATATTATCAGCCAACAGACAAGACCAACATTTGAATTTTAGAAAAAATCATCTCGGTGTCTCGAGTGAAAGTCCATACCTTCAGGAAATCTCTGTCAATAACATTATTAATTACGCTGTTATTTAAGGATAGTTCCAAGTAAAAAAAAATTTTAACTTCAATTTTCAGTTTTTTGTAATATTATTACTCTTTTATATATGCATCTACAATCATTTTGTAAATATAATTTGGTTGTGGAAAAATAGAAATGAGGAAACAAAAGATTTAAGCATTTATATATGTGTTTGGTGAGGATGCTATTTGAGATCGCTGATTGAGACGCTCTTCACTATCTTTGAAACACAGCAATATATATGTTAGAATGCACTAGCTTAATAAAGTCTTCTTAAAGGATTTCTATATTTTTTTTACTTCTTGCTATAGACACACGCACACAAGCTACTTCAAAACGAGTAAATACAGTTCAGTAGTTTCCTGAAAAAAATGCCCTCCTAAGACACTGAGAATACGAAATATTCAATACTCTTACCAATTATACCATTTTTTCTATTTTCGATAAATATTTAAAAATTAATCTGCATTGAAATCGAAAGCAAATTTAATTAATACCAAAATTATTTATTCTGATTTATTATATTTTATCAGTATATAAAATACGAAATGATCTTTCAACAGTTTGCTAAAACTTTTCTTATGAGTTACACAGTTTTATCAAATATGATAGAAATTTATCCACCAAAATGAAAATATTAAAAAATACTAATGCACTTATTCATATTTTTATTTTTATTACCTATTAGGAAAAGTGTATAATTTAAGTAACTGTTTTTACATAATTATATATATATAGCAGCGCTATCGAAGATAGAGTTAGGAATTTAAATATTCATTTGTAAGTATTGATGTTTGATCAGCTAACTTTTAATATATAAAGCTGGGGTAGTTTTTTTTTTTTTTTTTTTTTTTTTTTTACATACATAAAGTTTATTTTTTGATCCCATTTTGTAAACTTTACAACATCTTACTCGTTTATTTAAAATCGCACTTTTAAGAATTTTAACACTTGAAGTGTTGTGTAATAAATCATCAGTAAAATATTTTTACTAAAATCATAACCGGAACATACAAATTGAACACTTTTGGAAAATAAATATTATTTGATTAATTCCCAATCCAAACTTTGATTTACGCATGAGAATAAATAAAAGAAACTCAAATATTTATTCTGTAAAAAGCTAAGAATGGAAAAGTTAATGCTACATTTTTCTAATTTATATAAAGAATTATTCAACATTTGCTTCAAACTAAAACTAAATTTTAATTAAAAAAAATAAAGCAATGAATTATCATACAATATAAATTAAACATAAATATAAACTACTGTATAAAATATATAGAAGATAATTAGAGACACAGTGTTGTAGTATTTGGAGATATAAATAACACTAAATAGACATTTTTCTATAAAAAATATTTTAAAAAAATATTTCCTTAAGAGATTTGACAGAAATCACAATACTGTCCGATGTGCTTAATATAATACAAGTGTTTGAACTCACTGTAAAGTTGCTTATACCACGATACACATTGTCTGCTCAATTCAAGATAAGCATATGGATCGTTTCCAAAGTTTAAAATTGTTATTTATCTATAATAGTTGTGAATAGAAAAATATAAATACCATCATATAATATATCTCATGAAATTGAAAATACCATATTCTTCACACTATTAAAAATTTCACAGTTTAGCTTTGACGATTCTTTTCATTGATCTTTTTTGAATTTGTATAAAATTGACCAAAATACAAGTCTAGAGTAGTCAACTACTCAGAGTATCTAAAGACTTTATAAGTGCAGTGGCCTTAAAGAGAAGTTCTCATTATCAGAATGGGTACTAAACAGTCGTCGGGTTTACTAAAGGCAATTGGGACTCTTAAAAAAGGTTGTAGCCGCAGAGTCCTACAAGTAAAATGATATCTGTAAGATTAAATCCTGGGGTATTCTGCTTGGTATCTGCTTTTAAATTACGAAGATTACCATCTAGCTTGGACTCTATAAATGAATGCGTAAAATGTCTTCTGTTTTAAATACTAACTATAAGCACTTCGCGTAAAACTTCAAAGTTGATTGGCATTTTCTACCTATTTCAAGACCTTCATAACAGAGAATAACTGAAATTGAAGACATTTATCCCCCTTCTTATGATATTTCTACCGCTATCTGTATAATATTACACACTGTGACTTTTTTAATATTGTTCTTTAATCATCACATTCTGTTTTTAAATTTTACTATTTTACTAATTTTACTATTTTTACAAAAACACCTTATTTAAAACATTAACATGATTTATGCTTTTTTCAGTTAAATTCAATTATCCACGATGCTAAAAAATACAAAAATTATTTAAAATGTATCTCCAATCATTTTGTTGTTGATTCTTGGTTTATTTCTTGCTCGAGAAAAATGAGCGAAATGCAATATAAAATGTTTGCTTAAATATCATTGATCTATTTAAAATAATTTTTTATGCTTAGTTTCATCGTTTAGATATAAAAGATATTGATTTTATACACTTATATATCTCAAAATTTAGATTTAAATGTTCATTTAAGAAAAGCTTCTGTTGTTTTATTTGAAATTTTAATTCATAATATACCTAAACACAGTTAAGTAGCTTAAAGAGTTCAGCTTAAAAATCCCAGAAAGAAGATTAAAATAGCTGAAAACTTCATTTTATTGTCAAGAAAAACAAAGAAGACACTTATTAACAATGTAATCATTTTTACGAAAGAAATCAAAAAAATATGTTTTTAAGGAAAGCTCTTTATAAACTAAAATCAATTTAAAAAGTGTAGTATAATTGATTGGGAAAATATTCGCTTAAAATCTAAAAAATGCAGTCTAAGGCAGAACTTTACAAGCGATAAAATATTTTTAAATTATAATATTTCTAATATTTTTGTAGGAATCTCTTTTATATAGAAAATGGGATCATTTATCAATTTTATGATAGAGACTTTTAACGTTTTTTATGCAGAAGAGAATAAGAATTTTAAAAAATTATTATTTTATGAATAGAATTATGCAGATTATTGTATTCAAAGGAAATAGAATTAATAAAGTAGTGAAATCTTAAAAAATACTAAAATAATAAATCTAAGAAGAGTAAGCAAAAAGTAAATTCAAGGCGATAATAATTTATTTATTTATTTCATTCTTTTAAGAATTGATTTATATACAATTTTATAAAAATTTTATTTTACTCATACAAAACAACTTTGATTGCCATGTGAAAGAAGTAGAGTTATCAAACTTAAAATAAATTGTTTTGAAATTTTGAATAATCAAAGAAATTAGCTATCGTAACAACATAATTGGTATTATTCACGAATTTAACTCACTTTTAATTGTTGACAGTTTTTATAAAAATTAAATATTTGTTCTTGCAGAGTAATTGAATAAAAGACATAAACTCGATAAATCAATAATAATCATTTTTTTTTTTGAAAAATCTTGAACTTTTACCCCCACAATAGTATATATTTAAATATATCTTGAGAAGGGGTTTTAGAGCAGACATAATGTTATGACTATTAGAACTACTAGAATCTGGAGACACTGCTTATATATGACGCTTCTTTTAAAAATATGATTTTTCAACTTTGAAATTATAACAGTAAATATGAGTATATTGAAATTTTTGATGTTGATTAGTCAACTTTTCAATTTGCAGATAACCAAAATTAGAAAGAATTTTTTTTATCCATTGTATTTTATTATAGTTAAGAAGATTATAAAAACACTAAGCTAATCGGTAAATATTTAATGCTCTGGTTTTCAGTTAAGACGTTCTTAAACTTGATGCGCTCCTCATTCAGCATGCGTTGATGCCACATAATAAGCAACCAAAGCAATTGAAGTCAGCTATAAGAATATGGTAAATATGATGCGTTTTTTGCATTGAAAATAATTTTTTATGTTAAAAATGCTTATTCTTGCATAGAAAGAAAGTGAAGCTGGCAAGTTCTTAAAAAGGCATCTACAAACGAGTATTTATAAATTAGAAGAGCAGAATCCGTATTCTATCTGCCAATACTAGCTGGAATCGAATCCAGGACCTATGATTCTGAAAACCAAGTGTTAACCAGTATGCACAGGATATTTTGAAAAAGTTGACTATAAAAAATAAAAGTGTGACAGCATGCGATATTTTTACTATCTGGCAAGTAAATTGCCTTCTGAAAGAATTTTTATTGAGGTAGGTCGTATTTAAATGTTCCAAGAAAGAAAATCCACTCAAACTTACACACTGACAGGCGTGTTTGCAGAAATGCCCCCGTTCAACTCATGTTATGAAACAATTACTTTTATCAATCCTAAAACCTCTTTTCTGAATCCACTTAATATTATAGATATCATTTGAAAGAGTTCTCGGGAGGGAAAATGTCGCCTAGAAGAACCAATAGGGCAAGACCTATTAATGAAAATGTGATCTCGTAAAGACATTAAAGTGATATTTTTAACATCATTAATGGTTAATTGAGGAGTTTCTTCACACACATCAAACATCTGAACACTTAAATTTTCCAATGGTGGTCATTATTTAAATACCTTTCATCAATGAAATCCGAAATGACTCATGTCAAAACATTTGGTTTAGTTTACTTACTGTCCGCGTTATTAAATTTACCAGAAATTTACAATGGAACCTAAAGTTTACAACGGAATCTGAATCATACAACAAATGTTTACCCAGGAGTTGGAAATAAAATTTATAAGCTGTTGAGCCAATGCTTAGAGCACTGAGCTGTCGGCAATTTGTTCGGGCAAATTTCAATAGAATACCTGTCAAACAATAGTTGATATAGCATGGATTTCAAGAGGATTAAATACTGTGCTATCATCAAAGGTGTGTCATCATTTTATTGAAAGAAAATTTCTCCAGTTTTATATTTGCACATAAATATCAACTTATCATAAAGTTATCATGCAAATGTTATATAAATATAAATATATTATAAAATATATTATAAAATGTTAAAAATATGAGGCTCCCTATGATCCAATGAAGAAGCTTAACGGAATGTTTATGGTAATACAAACTTCAATTACATATATTTAGAAAAAATAAATTAGTAAACCTCTGGAGGCTCGTAGATAGTATTTTATAACATGTTTTCTTCTTAATGAAATTCTTTACAGAAAAAGACAGTTTTCAACTGTAGCTCTGATTATTAACCGGCTGTATTTAGTGTATAGTAAATTTTTGCACTATGAGATTTTCGGGAAGATAATGAACCACTTGTTATTAGATGCCAAATCTGTTTCTCAAAATTGTGGGAATGTCACTTGATGGTTTATTTAGGTACTACATGTCATTACCTAGCATTTTATTTCATTAGCAACAGATTTGATCTCAATTATTCTATTCCTATGATTAAGTAAGACAGATGTTCTCTTCTCTTTATACTTCTTCAAATTTTCCTCTCAGTACGTAAAATTTAACCATCCAATTCACTTCGGTTCAATCGGAATGTTCAATTCTCATATCAGAGTGAGTGTTTTGCCATCACGGCATCACAATGTCTGAAACGAATGAAATAAATTAACATCTCTAAAATTCTGACTTTTTCCGCTTTTGGAAGAAATAATGCTTACAGACACATTCAAGAATCACTCATTCAATCCACAAAACTTTTCTAATTCTTTTTCAGCAGTTATCATTTCAACTTTAAAATTGGCGCAGCATGTCCAATTTTATACCTTGAGCCATAAAACCCAACCAACCATCAACTTTAAAATTGTAAATTTTAGAAATTTTATACACATGACTGGCATTTGTCTTTTTAATCATTTGCAACTTTAGCTACAACATTATAAAAACATAAATTTAGCAACTTTCCTTCTTAGTACAACAATCTGTTGGAGCGATAGTTAAGGTATAATTTTTACTTTATATTTTACATCTGGCAAAATAATGCATTATTCTTGGGAAGAAAGGCATCACTTATGCAACAGGAAGAGTGCAGGCTCGGTACATAATTCAACATAATATTAGAGTACCAACAAACGTATGCTAACTAATAGTTATGCTGGATTAAATGTCCCTTCCTATGGAGTATCAGAAAGGAAATAACACGAACTCAAATTTCCATTACACTTGAGAATGTTCAAAATGACAAGAATGTTGCCTTTATCTGCCACTGTCTCACATAAAAAGTACTCAGAAATGTATCATAGTAACCTAAAACGCAGTGGTGCCCCAGTTGGAAAAGAGTTGCTTTTCCAGTGGAAGGCAGGGAATTTGATTTCCAACATTACCTAAAACTGTCTTTTACACTAAAAGTATCGGCAGCCCGTTAAATTGGTTGCATTATTCTGTAAGTGAAATAATACCTCGGTACTATAGATGGTACTTTAAATACTATAGGTGGTAGATCAAATATTGAGAGGTATTTTATTTGATATCTGCTTCTAAATTACCAAAGATCAAGCACTTTTATTGATTTAATCCTTTGCCTCAATGTGAGCTATAAGTGATTAGTGTAAACACAAAACTCAAAGATTGATCGCTAAAAATTACATACTTCATACTTGATTCTTTTCACACAAATTTTGATATCTTCCTTTATTTCAAAAGCCATTAGTTTTTATTGTAACGTTACAGATAAAAACACACACTTTTTAGAAATTTTGCATTTGTGTTTCGTATGAAAATCATATTCCTTGGCTTTCTTACAATGAATTTTTTTGAAATTTCCTTTTATTTAATATTTTATAAAACAAAAAGTTAAACAAATGCTCTTTTAGTTAAAAAAAAAAAAAAGCTGATTTGTCTTCCAATTTTGTGACAAAAGGAAAAATAATAATAATTCTAATTTAAAAATAGAATGCATTAAATTGATATGAAATATTTTTAACAGAATAAGTGTTTTGGAAGATGTTGAATTATATTACATCACAAATTATCAAGCTATTTCTTTTTTAGCAGTAGGAACAAAATGAAATTAAAATGGAATAAAGGAATTTTGATATGTATGTCGATGTCAAACTAAATATTAAATATTATTTAAAAAAATAAAAATTTTTGCTTTTCATTATAAAATTAAGAAAAAAGAATATAGCTTTCAATACTTCGTTCCAATATATTATACTTAAAAGTAACCAAAAAAAAATTCATCAATTAACAAATTTTACCTTCTTTCACAAATAAGGTACAGTAGATTACTTAGCATTTTATGTCACAAAAATGTAAACTGAGTAATTAGGGTTTAACTGAAAAAGCAATATACATACCAAACTTAAAAAGCATGTTTATTATGTTCCTGAAAGAACTCTAAAAATATAGAAAACTAATCTTTCTACCAAAATTTGTTAAATATTAAGTTAAATTTTTTCAACCTTGTAAAAATGTAGTGGAATAATATTTTCATGAAATGTGTATTTTTAGTTTAAAGAATCGAAATTTGGTGCTTTCATTTTTGGAAACATTATCATCATTTTAATTACACATAATGTACTCTGCTTCTCAGCCCTGAGTATAAGATATATCAGCAAGAAACGATTTAATACAAATGTCATGTATAACTTTTAAATATTTTTAACTTATAAAGGGACTCTTAATATTAAGTTTTCTGAAAATAATAATATTCAACATTAAACACTGGCTATGATCCAATCTGAGAATATTCCTTGTTTATCCTTTCTATTTTTAAGTGTATCTATTTTTATATTTTTTCAAAATTTTATTTTTCTTATTATCATTTCAAAATTGAGAGTAAGAAAAATTATTACGCATTAAATTTCGAGATATATAGGTACTTTTATTTAAAAAATGAATAGTGCAATAAATACTAGCTGAATGTATCCGCTTTGCCGTGTTCCATTTAAATTATTCTACAGCTTTTTCGTCTCTATCTCTTCCAAAATGAATTTGCACCTGTATTTCTTCATATTTAGGCTTAATTGATATCTTACCAGGGGGAATTATGCACTTATATCTTGGCACTTTAGAGGCTATTTTTATTTAAAAAATTGTATTCATCTTTTTTTCGATTCAGCATATCAAAATAAATAAATACATAGAGTTTACACAAACTATTTGCATAGTACAGAAATATTTTTACAAATCAAAAATATTAAACATCGTTATTATTTTAAGGGAATGTTTGAACATTTTATCTGAGACTTCAAATATCTGTTTTATTTTCTCAGCTGTAACGCATAGATGACAATTTTAAAAGCAGAAAAGGAACCACCTTAAATTTTTTAGATAAAACTTTGCCTAAATAATTAAGAAAAAAATTAGAGCTCGAAATATTGCATGTTTTAAATTAGTTACATGAAGGCATAAACAACAAATAATTCCAATCAATGTTAAATTTAAATCAATTACAAGCACTATAAACAAAATTTTGAAATAAATTTCTTAAATCACAGGAATACTCAAATGAATTTCCTTCTACTGCCAGTTATCGCTCTCAGTTCAACCCCGGACAAAATTTTCTTGATATAAGGATTTCATTTTTAACAGCTGTATTAATTTCATATTGTATGATATTTCTGCAGTTTAAGGATTTTTCATGAAAGCTGAGCCCAAATGTCTCGTCTGCAGTTCAGTAAACTTATGTTGGAAAACTTGATTAGTAAATTACAGAATCACATATTTTCCAATGAACTGTCAGAAATAGTTGCTGAACCGAAATGAACTCAAGTCAGGCTGAAATAAGGTTTCCCTTTGGGGGGTTAAATGAGTAAAATGATTAAATACTAATGAAGCGCTCTTAGATGAGAGCATGCTTATGTAATTTTATTCATACGTTGTCCTATGCATATTTTTAAGATTTTCAATAGGACATGTTTTAGAATGCAGTACTGGAAGATATTTTCATATGAACTATGTGAAAATAATAAACTATTAATTGAAAATATATAGAATAATAGTTCCTTATTTATTAGCATGAATCTTATTTATGAGTAATATCAAGTTTTTGTAACATACTTAACATCTTTTTTGAAACCATGGTAGCCTCCCTCATTGATCTCTTAACCACCAGGTTGTGTGTTCGATACTTAACACAGGCAAAGTGTCAGCTTGCTGAGGTTGCCTATAATCACTAAATGTTATGTAAAAAACATTTTTCTTCCTTATAATGTGACATAAAGTTAGAAAAAAGACATAGTTGAGATGTCCTACACGTACTTTGGTTGTGGTTAAAAATTGAAAATCTATTAACTCTGTGTTCAGCTAACAGAGGTACACAGGCACAAAGACGCCTTATAAAAATATAAAATGATTTCGATTATACTTTTAATTCTATGTCCATAATTTAAATAATATTTGTGTGTGCTATTGTTTTCAGTTAGTCGCACATTAAATTCTTACATTCACGTTAAAAAATCGAATTAACATCATTGAACCATATAAAGAGGCTTTTTAGCATTTAAATAATATTTAATGATAAATAATATTGTAGTAAATAGCAAAATGATTTTATTAGTCAACATTAGAAATTGATTATTAAATTGCCTAACCCACATGAAATATTTACACACACATTGATTGAAATTTAAAATAAATTTTTAAATAAAAATTTCAAATATTCAATTTAAATTTTAAGAAATTTAATATTCATCAAAACTAATATATTTTAATTCAATTATCAAAAAGTATTTTGTTTCTTGTAATACTTGAAAATGGTATAAATAACATTCTAAAACCCTAAAAATAGAAAATATTTTTAAAAAATGTATGTACAAGAATATAATTGTACATGTGAATTTTTATTACGAAGATAATTAATTATGTGTGTGTGTTTAATATTAAAGAACTATTTTTTTACATATGTAAATTTAGAAATGGAAAACATGGATCGTCAATTTTCTTTGAAACATCATTAAATTACTAATACTTAAATTTGATTCTCAAGATTGAAGGTACCGTCTATGGAGATGGTAGAAGCGGTTACACAAAAAATGCGGCTGTGAGAGTTGGAATCCCAGGCCGCAAGAAAAGACGGTTCGTTATTGAAGTCTGACGTTCTGTTGGATACTAGACACTGTAAAATGACAAAGTTATAGAAATCAAATCCTTTGAGCTCTCAAACTGAGGAAGTTGACTTATACTCCTATAACACAAGTCCACATTGAAAAAGTTGCGTGGAAGGAATGAACTAACAGGATTTCGGAGTTTTCAACATATACCGACCCCTAATAATAAAACCTTCCTCTATTTATGTGTATATATATATATATACAAATTTTATGTAAATTATTTTTCCAGTCGGTAGTTATTTTTAGTGTGATATAACTTATTTTATTATTTTAATCAATTAGTGTAAAGATTATGAGTACACGGTGGGTACTTTAAAGCTTTAATATGCTCCAATGCTTAAATATTTGGAATAACATGAATATAATTTTATACATATGTAAACGGATTTGCAATTTTAGGATTAAATTAAAAGTAAATGTTTAATTACAAAAGCACAGCCAGTTTCTCTATCTATTATCAAGTTTGAATTTGTGAAAAAAAATAATAAATACACAACGCATTTTTAAAAAAATAATACATTTTTTAAATGCAAAAGGTTATTTGTTTATTCTATGATAATGAAAATCAACAATACAGCAATGAGGAAAATATTTTACCAAACATTTTAATGCTGCTTTTTCTATTATTAAAAGGCTAAAAATTCGACTTCAAAATCACATTATAGATATTATATGATACTTTATTATAACTTCGAGGCATTCTGAAAATTTGCCAAAAACTCGTACCAAACAATATTCAATTGCATAAAATATATTTTATTTTAAAAAATCAATAGTTAAGATATTATTTTTATGCACATTCCAATAATCAAAAAAAAGTTAAATTCAATAAAATTTGAAAAAATCAAACGTAAAAATTACATTTGTATCTATGGCTACTATATAGAATAATACACTGCTGGACAATTGCTAAGGACGGAATAACAGTAACATCAATAGCAACCACAAAATGAAAGGAAGCAAAATGTGAAAATTAGAATAAGTGCGGGATATAGTAAGAAGAAGTGTGCGTATGCAAATTTTTTCCACGTATGTTCATCACGTGATAGTGTTCATAAAAACTTTAAAGGTTTTGACGCGTGGGGACAGTTGCTGTTTCAAGTCAAAGTTTTACAGGAAAGATTTAATAGACGAACTTGAAATTTTTGGCATGTCTTTCCGACATTACTTAGATGATTTTATGCGTAGCCGAATTATTGGAAAGATCAAAGAAGGACGAAAAATAACAGATGTTGCCAGGGAGTTCAACAGCGATTTCACAGCGTTGTTTCACGGCTGTGGAAGTCAAATCTAATGGATATGTAGTAGGCGGCATGGGGGAGGTCGTGTTAGAAGTACGACGCCAGGCAGAAGACAGATATATCGTTTTATCAACGAAAAGGAATAGGCGCACCACAGCTCAGCAGGCTGAAAATCAGTTTCTTTCTGCCTCAGAAAAGCATATCTCCCGAAAAACAGTCGCCAGAAGTTTTATGGGAGGAGGACTATACGCCCGCAGACCTGTTGTGTGTGTCCCATTGACCAGACATCACAGTACTGCCCGTTTACAATGGTGTCGTGATCATCGCAATGGGAATGAATAGGACTGGGCATGCGTACTATTCTCAAATGAGAGTAAGCTCAGTCTGTCATCAGATTGTAGACGCCAACTGATCTGGCGCGAGAATGGTACTGCTTATCATCCAGAAAATATCCAGGAAGGGGATCGATATCCGACATGCGGTGTCATGGTGGGGGCCGTCATCATGATCAATGGCCACACGCCCCTACATGTGGTTGTGAATGGGACTATGACGGGCCAATGATACATTAATGAAGTTTTACTTCCTCATGTTCATCTTTGCCGCGGTGCTGTAGGTGATAAATTTGTTTTTATGGATGACAAAGCAAAATGTCATCGAACACTCGCTGTACAGGATTGTCTAGACTGCGAGGGTATTCAACGCCTCGTATCTCCATCACGTTCTCCAGATCTTTAGATCTGGAGAACGTGATGGAAATACCCATTGAAAATGTGTGGGATTCTTTGGAGAGGCAAGTTTCTGGTTGAAACTATTCTCTGACAAACAAGAACACCCTCATCCGTGCACTCACAGAGGGATGCGATAAACTGCCTCAACAGCTGCTGGATAATGTTGTGCAAAGTATGATACGACGTGTGGTATGTTGCATCACACTCCACGGTGGACATATCCCGTAGTGATACCTTTTTCAAGGTGCCTGTGCTGACTTTTAGATGCATTGTTCCATTTTTCCGTTTGCAGCATCAAATGAACATTTTTTTTTCTTTCAGGTGTTTCACAGATTTTGTACTTTCCAGAACAATATTCTTTATTCTAATGTCTGAACAGTGTGGCAACTCTATTTTATCCTACTAGGCCTCATGTCTTGCTTAATGTTATGCTACATTGCAATTCGTTATCCGTCCTTAGCAATTGTCCAGCAGTGTATTTACGATATGAGTTGTTTATTTTAGAAATTACCTAAATGATACTGATTTATATTTTTAAATCTAGACGGATTCTGAATAAATTTTCTAAAGAAACACATTTCCTTAGTTTAAAAATACAATATTGTTACAGGTCATTTATTTTGTTCACAAAAGCGAAAAACATTGTTCGCTAGATTTCACCACTCTGCAAAAAATAACTCACATTCCTTTTATTTGTCTTTTTTTGTCGTGCTGTCAAAAAGTTGATAGTTTTTAATTTTCAATAGTTTGAGAATAAATTCAATATTATTCTTTTAAATTCAGTCATTACAATACAGTTTATCCTTTTTTAATAAATGCATTTTTTTCATAACAATTTAAGTCATGCGTAAATTATTTTAAAATAAAACGGAGCAGTTAAATATGTTTTATAAATTTTATTTTATACAAGCACAATTCATGTCCCTAAAAGTTTGTTAAAACATTATACTTTTAATGTTAATTTTATGTGAAAGTTAATTAATCATTTCTTATTTTATGAATGTATAGAAATAGTTTAGGAATGGAAGCTATGTAAATATTCCTTATGTAACTTAAAATACAAATGTTTTGTGTGCGTAATGTATGTATGCATGTTTGTGTGTTACCGATCTCTTTGTCCTTAAGCTAATCTCATACAAAATAGTTCCGTCGATGATAATAATAAACATGCTGGTAATTATAACACGAATGACTATCATTAATAACTAAATTATAACTAAAAAATAACATTTGTATGCAGTTAAAAATAATATTAACTTTTCTCTCTCACTATTTAAATATAAATTTATATTACAGATTTTTTATTTACTTAATCTTAAAGCCTTGTATTGTTAGGTATTTTAGAAATTACGTCATGTTTATAATTATTGTGTTTGGTATTAAATTTATTTCCATAGCATAGATCATGAAGATACTTATCATTATCTGTTTAAAATAATATTTTTGTATAAATCTTTTGTGTGTATATGATATGACAAATGTTGTTATTTGCTGCATCAGCCTCATATAATTTATGCATTTTTCAAATATAAAAAAGTATTTTTATAGAACCAAACATTAAAATCTTAAATTTGTTGACATTTTGGAATTAATTTCATGTGTATGGAATTTCATTTGGTTTCAATATACTTAATATTTACAACTAAAATAATTTTCATCGTTTCTTAAATTAATGCTACAGAATAAATCCTAAAAATTATTATAATTAACTTATATTAAAATAATTTATTTACAAAATATTATTTTAACCTATTTATAGAAATTTTTGTTACCTATGACAATATTCTATTTAAATTTTAATTAGAGAGTATTATTTTCAATCTATTTAGAAATCTTTGATATCAATATGAATATTTTTTAAAAAATATTATTGTTACACTTGAATTAAATATTTTGAAACGCTATTTTTAAATTTATTTTATGCACTTTTAGTTATTTTTTAAAATATTTCGCATAGCATTTATACTTTGAATAATAATTATCAATTATAAGATTAATGTTATTGATAAAATCTTACAAAATGTTATTTTAAACATTATCTTTTTTCCCAGCTTGCATATAAATCTAAACAAACAATTTTTATTAATACACTTTCAAAACCACATTAAAATTTTGAATAATACATTTTAATATCAAGATAATTTATATAATATGTTTCCTGACTTCAAAATAACTATCGCAATATCTACAATAAGAATTCTTATTATAAATAATTGAATTTATATAAAAAAAATAATCATTTAGGTATTTTGATGAATGTTTTATTATTTCTTACGATTTTTATAGCATAAATAATATTTCAACAATATAAATGTTACTAATTTTAAAATAACATAACTACATAAATGTCATTAAATTTTAATCTTAAACATTTTAGGATTAATACCATCTTGTTCTAAACTATTATAAATAATCCCTTAAATCAAAATTCTCCCAATAAATTACTGAATTAGTAGGATAGAATAAAGCATTATTTGTGTTACCTCAAAATAATGTCTTAATTAATCAGGCTAAGTTTTAAAATTTCCTTAATTTTCAGCTTAACAATAAAGTTATTAACATAAGCATTACAAACAATATATATAATAAGTTATTGCAGTACATAAATATAGATTATGCAAAAAATGATCTATATAATAATCTATGCCAGAGTTTAAATTATACTTATGGAATGTATAGCACAAATTTTAAATATATTGAAGTTTTATTCTTTGTGCTCTTAAAATAAATGTCCTCAAAGACCCGCGTTCCACCGAACTTGCGTGGAAGAGACTCTAATAGAAATGCATTGCGTCACTTTTATTTCAGTTATTGTAAGCAGCTGCTTGATTAGGACCACCTCTCTAGTCTCTTCGTCCACTAAATTTTATTTCCTGAATTCCTTGGTCTCGACAATTGTGTGTCTCGCCCGTCTTCAATTAATCTTTCAACAAGAGGTTTTAGAGCACTCGCTGTCAGCACCAAGAATTTTAACTGTAACTGTGAATAAAGGATTGAAAAGGGATCTTTAAAAGCTCCTGAATAACTTGCTAAATAAATGCCAAATGGCCTTATGGGAATTTTGTCTTTAAAACTATTCAGATTTGTATCTCTCGAGTAGTAATAATTTTCAGTTGTCGTTAACTTACAGTTAAGGAACACAATCTTTAAATAAATGTTTATTTAAATCCTAGAAATGCATACATATTAATATAAGAAAGGAAATTTAATTAACTTTAAGACTACATAACACATTAATCTTAATAAATTAACAAAAACTTTTCTAAACATAAATTAAATTCTTTAAATGCAGTCTTTATAATGATTATTAATCAAAAGGGTCCATACTTTTAAAAACCAAACATAAATTATAAAATCCAAAAAATATAATAAAATATATGAATGAAATTACACATTCATTTTAAATAAATTTTCCTTAAAAAATATATGTTTAAAATAAAAATTTCTCAAATATAATTTGAACTATTTTTCTATAAGTATTTCAATAAATATGAATTGTATTTCAATAAAAATGAATGTAATTCATAAGCTTTAATGAGCTTTTAGTTTACATTTAATTAGTTTACTTTATTTAACTAAAATTAAGATAATTGCTTTCTTTTAACTCTTTTATCCAATTTCCTAATGCATATTTGTTTTACTATATAACTGTGCCGCCCACCTTCTCTAGTAGTCAGAATACCTGACGGCGTATAGCGAGGTCCTGGTTTGAATACTGGTTCCAGCATGAATAAACTTTCTCTCTCGCTTTCTCCTGTCTTTGTTCTTTCCTTGTACGAATGGGTTGTGAAAGTTTGCCTACCCTATAAACGGGTAACTACGGCATGTGTGTACTGTGTAAGTCATACTTCACACCAAATCCTGTTCAGCTGGAAAGTGGAGTAGCACACCCCATATTGCCAGCCTAGACGACAACGACAATTAGATAATTGTGCATAAATATATTCACAATTTATCTTATCTCAATTATTCTCTAGTGATGCTCCGTGAGTGATATGTATGTATGTATATATATATATATATATATATATATATATATATATATATATATATATATATATATATATATATATATATATATATATATATATATATATATATATATATATATATATATATATGTATATGTATATATATCACAAAATGGACTAAAACATGGATTTCAAAAAGAGGGAATAACTTTTTAATACATTGCTGAAACGTTTTATTAAAATACATTAGTATAAAGAAAAAAAGTAATTAAAGTGATTAAGAAATAATTGTCAAATAAAAAAGCAAAGTTGAAATTATTTTTAAATTATTTTTTAAGAGAATAGCGAAAACAATTTTTTTAATTAAACAACACACATCATAATCTAAAATTGTTTCGGGAAATAAAATATGTACAATATTTTCATTTATAAAAGTAACTGTTCATAAAACATTATCTGCGATATTAAATTTTAACAAATCGAATATTATATGTAAATAAAAAAGTTTAATTTATTTATATAACATTTGTTTTATTTTAACATTACAAGAATTTTTGTCAGAAATTTCAATGCTTAATATATGTAAAATCTCAAATTCAATTCCTAATGTCATATTAACATCATTTTTTATTTAAAATCCCAAACCATCAGCTGATTGTAAGTAAAAGGTATTAGAAATAATTCGATATTATATATTGGATAATAATATAAATAATTAAAAAACAGAATTTAGTATAACATTAATTTAATATATATGCAATCATTTTTAAGTTTTGAATTCAAAGTCTATAAATAGCACTACAAAAGATACATAATAAATAATAAAAAATATTGTTCATATTGTGCATTGCTATAAATAGCCTAATAAACTACTTACATTGAAATTAGAAAATCCATTTAGGTAGTTAGAGCTATTTAAAATCAGTGTGTTATTTGCTTTTTGAATGAGTAATGAAAAGAATGAAAGAATTTGAAAGAGCAATATTTTTATTTCCATTACCACACACAGACATTTACAAATGGCAAAAAGATGATTTCGTATCCGAGATTCTCAATGAATATAAAAGCACCTGTTGCTCCATTAATAAAAATTTCTCACCCGCATTTTGACCATTATGATTTAATTTCAGATTCACCTATTCTAGTTTATATGACACGGTGGTTGATATTATGAGGACACAGTGAAAGATGTATTTTGCTTATAAAAGGAATTTTCTTTGAATAATAATATGCCTAATTCATGCCATAATTTTAAAATGAATTTTCTCTCTTCCTGCAAAATGAATAAACATTTCATTAAACACAATTTTTTAAAAAAATTATCTTTTTTATATAAAATTTAATTATTTTTTACATATTTAAATTATTGAAAGATGTTTAAAAACAAAAATTGTTAAATAAATCGTTATTGTGATAATAATAATAATACTCGTAATGTCACAAGAGAATAAATTCCCATAATTTTAATTTGTAGTTTTTAAAATTCTATATTTAAAGAAACAATTACAAAACAATATATTTATTAAATAATTTTTATCGAAAAATTAAAAATAATTAGCTATCATGCTAATTAACAATATTATTTGCGCATATACAAACAAATCTAATTTATAATTAATAACAGTGTAAAAAAATATAGGTAATTTGCAGATATCTATAGTTCACTTTCTAATATATTAAAATATATGAAAATGCAAATGATTTTAACCATTTTATTTTTTGTTACTAATCCCATCTGGTATAGCTCCGCTATATCAGATCCATGACCGTAATCCTTCAAAAAATTGAGGAAAAGGAAAGAAACTCTTCCATAGTGAAATCCAGGCAATCAAGTAGATGCTGAAGACTAGCCTCGCTTACAGTTCTTACAGGTTGGGAAGAGTTTAATTTGCCCCCTAAAAGTGAGACTCCTAGTATGACCACTAGCAAATCTACAGGTAACGGTCTGTTAAGCACGAGACCCTTGCATTGCCAAGTTCTCCACCAGGATGCTTGCGCCGATACCAATTGTGACTTGGAGGGAAAATCCAAACTTTTTTGACATTAGTTTTGCGGAAAGAAAACAATTCTGAAAAAGTGAGTGTCAAATCTGTAGAGGCTGGAAGAGAAGTACCGTCCTTAGCCAACTGGTCAGCACGTTCATTGCCAAATAAGCCCACATGAGAAGGTATCCACTGAATATGGATGTCGTGAGAGGCAGATAGGGCAATTAACATACGAAGGATAAAAACACCAGGTTGGTCACTTACTCTATCCTAATTGCTCAAGTGTTGAATACAGTTTCGACTATCAGTGAAGATCCAGATTTTATCAAAGGTGTCTCCAGATTTGATATTTTCCAGACCCGTTTGAATGGCAAGAAGTTCACTGCGAAACACAGAACAAAAATCTGTCTTTCTAACGGATCTTGATTCATGAGCTTCACCAGGGTAAATAGTGCAAATTCCACTGCCGGCATAGTGATGATCGTCACCGCTACCGTCCGTGTAGATCTTTAGATTTTCAGCAGGAACATTGTTAATTATCTCCAAAGTCAATTGTTCCAAATACTCTGGAAGGTGGTTGCTTTTAATTATTTCAGAGAGAAGGGCTGTATGGAAAAACACTCTAGGCAGGCCCACCTCCGGTTTAACCGAACTGCAAAGGAATTGTGAATATGTTGAGCTTGATTGCCTCTATCGAAAGGGCTCGAGAAAAAGGACTGTCCTTTTTCAATCTTTAATGAGTCTACCAATTAAGTAAAAATTTAGCTGTCCGATTCTGTCTCTATTATCTAATAAACTGAAGGAAGCAATATTTGTATACCATTCTATTAAAAATGCTGAGCTAGGCTATTAATCAACATTTCCTAAGTCCGTTTTTTACGATGAACTTGGATTTTGCAGTAATTAGTAATTTATTTCAAGCTATAGGACCAGTCTATATAATCTTCGAGTGAAATAAATTATCAGAGAGATGATAATACAGCAAATGATCAATAGTAATAACAATTTTTATTATTTTAAATTACACTTCAGGCTCATATCTCAATTATACTCTATTGGATAAATGAGATTAATACTTTCTAACTGAAAACTAATGAATGGGTGAAAGCTTTAAAGGAATTTGAATAAAATAATGTAGTAATTTGAAGTAAAATCAACAAAAAAGCATCAGCTTTAACCTTTATTAATTTCTACATACAATAAATATACGAATGGATCTCAATGGTCTTTTTATCGATGAAATAATGTATGATATAAAACTTACGGCAAAAAACGTAACACCAAGTTACATAAGCAATTTAAATAATATGAATTAATTACTTTTAATATTCTCATTAAGTTTCTTGTGCATTTCTCTTTTATAAAAAGACACTCTTTGCACTTTCTGTATTTTCTTCACCATTTATTATAGATGTACAACTTTTAAGTTGAAATATACTTTAAACCGAAAAAATTCTAATTCAAATTATATCGGCAAAATATTATATATTAAACTGGAAAGTAAATTTCTACAGGCAATACAAAATGTAACATATCATAATGTTCCAAAATTTTGAAAAAAATAGTTAGTGAAATGCCATTCTCATTTGTTTTCTTAATTAAAATAATAAAATGTATCTATCATTAACGGAAAAATCACTAAGTTGTTACGCACTATTGATTTGAAATATTACAAGCAAAATATATCTTAGAGAAGGTTCATACGTAGTAATAATGTATGTGAGTATTTGAAATTGATTACAAATTTTCTAATAATAAAATCAGAACTATTAATGATATTATTATTGTTTTAAGAAAACAATTTAATAACCTAGAAACTAGAAAATTAATAAAAATAATATTGAAGTATTGATCATCACATTAAAATACATTTTATACATATAAGTTTAAAATTCCATATTTAGCAAAAGAAATATAAGCGGTATAAATACCTTAATTTTTAAGGCTTAAAGTTTAGTTACATAATAGTAAAAAATGGAAAATTCAATAGTAGATTCAGGAAATAAAATTTCATTTAAAAATTAAAAGTGGAGCTGAGAGTTTTGATTTCTATAATTATATAATACACATAAGTATACAACAACAATATATAGCAGTCAGCGTTATATCTATGAGGCGATGCAGGCTGTAGTTCTCCAATATCTTCAATTGTTGCCATCACCTATTCTAAGACGATTAAGCATGACCACACTTGGCAAGCAGTATTCAGGAGTACATTGATTGAGTGTTGATTGAATGATTTCTTTGGCCTGCTGGCTCTCCCAATCTATCGTCAATCGAAAACCCTTAGTCCTTTCTTGCACAAACATTGGTCAGGGATGCACTGCCCGCTGCTACACCAGATCCGCTTTCATAATACGAAATCCTCTTTCATTATGCTAAGCAGAGCGTGGTCATAGCAGCGGTGGCTGCATTAACTACTAGTTTTGTCATTAGCCACCCTTAACATAAGACTGTAATTTCATAAGTGGTTTGAATATGTTAATCGACATTTTCAACATGTAGAATGATTTTCCAATTTTCGTGGATTTTAGAGGGGATTCTATATTTTTAAAATATTTAGCTTTTTTCCTTGAAATGAGATAATTAAGAGATGAATGAAATAATAAATGCAAAACTGAGAACTTTGTTACCTGGTATCATAAGAGAGAAGGAGTAAAGTTTTTGATATTTTGTTGAATATTTTCAAAAAGATTTTGTATCACTGTAAGAACGTATTTCTTAAATTCTTCAACGGCTATAGGTGCAGAATTCATTCCAGCTTCATCAAACTCTGAAAAGAAATTACATAAATATTTCACTTAAGTTCATTAGTTAGGCAATTGGTGTGTTGAAAAATTAATTAAATGTATTTAAAAATATTTATTTCGGCTGGTATTTTTAAATAAGTTCAAAGTAAAACAAGAAGTCACAATAACATGACTAATTTTGTCACCAATAAAAATATAACTTTTAACCATTGTTTTATTAAAAGTCAAAGATCACAAAAAATGCCATGCCATCGACAATGAATAAGGGATGTAGATCTACTTCACACTTTCAAGGTTCAATTAAAAAGCATTGACACCAAGCTTAATTTCAAATTTTTGCTCACTTCTCTTTTGAACTTAAGCTTAGATATTTGACTCACTATGATCAAAAATTAATTCGTTCTTGATCTTTGCAACATTAAAATTTAATCAAAATAAACTTCGAATCTGTTCTATAATATTTAAAAATATTACATTTGAATACATACTTCATGTGACATTAAAACATTACACAAATACTGTTAAATGAAATTTTAAAGTACTGAACATTACGAATTATCCGACAATATAAGCTCGTTATGACTGCTTCATAGCTTGTTACGACAAATGGACAAGTATAACAAGTAGACTTTTATAAAAAGTAGACTCTAATACTACTTCTGTCGAAGCGAGAACTATTATTTAAGAATTCTGCAGAATGCAATATTGATTGCAATAAATATATTATATATATATACTAGAAAAGAGCATAAAATTCATTAATATAAAGTGGTTCTAGCTAACAGAAAATTCATCAACGACATATCAGTTCTAGTATTCTTAACAAGGTGTTAATAACTATCATGTATGAATTTTTGAAACAGAAGTAGTTGACAAACCTGAGGATGTATATGACGAAAACAAATTGTCCAAATACATAAAAGTGTCTACTAGTTCATGGATATTGATGGTTCGTTGCAACACTAAAACATGACTAACCCCATGAAATCTCAAAGCATAAAATAGAATGAAATATACGATGATGGACAGTTTGGAATGGTTATGTTTGTAGGGTAGTTTCTCATAATGTCTGTTATGCTGGTTCTATCAAAATGAGAACTATTATTCAAAAATTCTGTAGAAGAGAGCAATGACTGTAAAGAATATATATATATATATATATATATATATATATATATATATATATATATATATATATATATATATATATATATATATATATATATATATATATATATATATATATATATATATATATATATATATATATATATATATATATATATATATATATATATGTATGTATGTATGTATGTATATATATATGAAATTTAAAAAAAATAACTGTTGTTGGTGGTCCAGAAAATGAAAAGATCAACCATTAAACATTGAGATACCTTTCATGCAAAGAAAACTTTTGATCTTCAAAACTCATTCAAACTGAAGTAGATTTTAATAATTATAATAATGCTCTAACAATATTACTAACTTGTAAGATACACTCTTAAAATTATCGAGTTGAATTTACACAAACGGAAGTAGTTTTTATTCTTACTCCTAAAATCTCTATGAATTTATGGAATTAAAATTAACTCTTAAAACAGAGAAGAAGGAAAAATTACAATTAAATAAAAAGGAATTGGTTTTTCAATTAAATACCAACAAAGAATTTATTTAAGTTCATAAACGAGCTAGTCAGATGCAGTACTCATCGAGTTCTAAGAAATACTTTATCGTTTAAGTAGTAAAATTCGATATTTTTCATAATTTTGACAAAAGTGTAGAACATTAAATATATATAAGTGTGATATATTTCATCAAAATGCTTTTTCTACTCTAGTTCGAATAATATAAAATTAATAATGTTTCTGTATCAATTTTAATCACAGAATTAGGAAAAAAAAGAGTAATCATTTCAGAGTTCATGACGTAATTTTTCTAAATTTAGTACATAGTAATAAAGAATGTTTTCTTATCAGAAAAAAAGTCTTGTATGTTTTGCAGATGAACCAACAGAGTACCATAGAATATAATAGTGGCCGTATAGGAGCAGTAACAAGAATTCCATTTCAACTCAAAAAGAATGCTTTCTAAAATTATTTGCATAGGATACTGCTATTTAAAACAAAACACAGATAATAAATTTTCATCATATTCAACATAAAACAAAATTCAAATTAAAAAGATCGAAAAATTTTATTTAAAACAGAATAATAGTTTAGAAATGGAAACAGTAAATCCAATAATATTTATAGTTAAAATGGAAGGTTAAAAATGCACTTCATTCGAAGAAATGTAAATAAGAAAATAAATATATTATAGAAAATTATAGAAAAATAAAAAAGTTGATTTAAAACAATTGAAAAATAAGTTATTGGATTAAAATATTACTAAATTTATATGTATCTGCTATCGATTTTTATAATCCTCTAGATAATATTTTAATCCTTAATGTTATTTCGAAATGATTCATTAATTCACAAAAGACTAGAAAAATTTGAAAATAACAATTAAGATAATAAGTGTTGTAATTAAAGAGTTATATTATGAAAAATCTCTTGAAAAATAATTTCATAACATACTTTAAACCAATATTTATGATTAACTGTGAATTTATGATATATTTTACTAGAGAGCTTTCATATATAATCCTAAGAACAAAACTTTTCATTTTGAGTTTTAAATACTTATAAAAAGCATTATTCGAAACTTTTGACTTAAAAATTTCAAATCTGATTATTCTGTTCTAGTGTAGTATTAGAGATATTACTTTTTATTGTAGTATATCGGCAATATGAATATTATGGCCCACATATTCGTTTGACTGCATCCAATCAATGAAACTAAATATATAACTTTGTTTTTACATGTGCAGATTGAAACTGTACATTAAACATAACCAATATCTGTGTTATTTTATGTCAATAAATTCTTCTTTCAAAACTTAATGAAGTAAAGTTCAAATTGAAAAGATCTTTGTGTTAATAATACATATTATTTTCTGTAAAGTGTAACATACGTTTAATTACTGATGAAATTTTCACTTCAATTTAGATGAGGAAGCATTTTATACAATAAACACTTTTTTATAACTTGATTAGTTATCTTCATCGTATATAATGATATTTCCAATTTACAATATTCATAAATTTTACTCAAATATTAAATGTATTTTTATGGTGTGATTCTTGCTTGGTTATTTATTGCTTTTAAATAACAAACATAATCATCTAAGCAAAATTTTAATACATTTGAAACTTAAAAAGTAACACGTAATGTTGCTTATAAAAGAAAACATAAAGGAAGGAGAAAATTATATTATTATAAAATTCAATAATAATCATTATATACGAATTAAACATCCTGAATCTCATTTAAAAGGATGAAAATCAGAAAAAATGCAAACTGTTTTTAATATCACGCCTTTTTATTATGAAATAAATTTAAGTGATATAATTACCCCTGTTTCTGCAATCATACAATTTATTTATTTTAATGAGATCCTTTCTGCTGAAACCATGCCTTTGTCCTATTTTGACTCCTTCTTTTAAAGGTATAATTGTGGGCTTGGTTTCGTCAATTGCAAACTCGAATGCATCATAATGCATGAGGGAATCATAGTCATAACTCAGGCCGAAGGATTGCACCTGCGTCCAATTATATTTTCTGAAATTGTGCCAGAAACCTGCAAAAAGCAAGTAATAGAATTACTCGAAACTATTAAACAATAATTTCCTCTATAACACTGTACTCTTATAATACGTGTTCATATTACGCGATTTCATGACCGATTCATGTATAACACGTGTTTTCTCCCATATAACGCGTTGATTTCCACATTATATTTCTGTACTACCAAATTTTTAATGATTGTATTGTTCACAATCAACTAACCTTGCGGCAATTGTGTTCTCATAAAAATTTAATTACATTATATGGACCTTTGAATGTTGATTTAAACAAAAGATGTTGCTAGGATATCATTTCAGACAGCTCCTTCACCAAATAAACAGGTAATAAAACTGTTTTTGGAATCATTTGAAATTAATTGTTTTTTAGTAACATTTGTATAAGTTTTTATTTAAAATGTTCTTAATTTGATTTCAATAAAACGCACACATTTCTTTCATAACATAATTTTCCCTTAATATTCAATTTAAATCCTCTTTAATGGAAAAAGTGGAATGTGAATCATTCGTGCATAACGCGTTATACAAGGTCATACGAGTAAGTTATACGAGAACGCTCGTGCAACGCGTTTACCTAGAAGGCGGAACTAATATACCGTGTCGAAGGGGGGGGCATCACTGCACAAAGTTTCAAATATGCTATTTTAGTCAAGCAATCAATGGCATTCAAAATTTTGAGGTTTAGAGAATAATTAAAAATGATAACAATAAATCAATGAGATTTTGATTTCTCTTTCAATAAACAAATCCTAATAACCTAATGCATTTTTGTCAACTTATTAATTAAATTTTCACCGATTTTAAAATGGTGACTTTTTGAATGCTAATTGAAATTAATTCATTCAATATCCTTTTTTCTTTATTCGGTTTTTTTTAATAGAGACATTTTTTTCAAGTAAAACTAATCAACAGTTTTTACAAATCCTTATGCATTTAAAGAAATAAAAAAGACACTGAAGTCAATAACTCGTGCAATATTTGTTTCTTTATATTTAAAAAAAATTCGGAATTTCTGACACAAATAAATGTTACTTATATTTTTAATAATACCTAGGTATCACCTACATTTTTGAATAATGAATATTTAAAATAAATAATGAAAATATTTTTCCTCAATTTAAATGTGAACTCATTCAGCTTATAACAATTATTTTCAGAAATAATTTGCAGTGATTAAATTTTTTAATATTTATGACACACTGATTATCTCTTATGCTCTAATATTGAATTTCTCATATTTTAACCATAAATTAAAAAAAAAACATGTAACACATTATTTATGCTAATAGAAAATTTATGTTAATCAATATTCCAATAAGTAAAAAATTTGCAATAACAATTCTTCTTACTGTTGATTATTATTTATATACAAGTTTTAATTCAATCCAATTTCTTTATATATGATAATGAATATAAATTATTTGCTACAATGAAATGTGTTATGACACTGCTCAATAGGTGACCAAAGCTTGAATGAGTGCAAATTCCTTTTATTTATTAAGAGAATGTTAAAATATATTAAACACATGGCTTGGCAAATGTATTAAACACATAGCTTTCAATTAATTATAATATTTTAGTATCGATTAGCAGACTTTAAAAATAAAATTAAATTAATCTAATCAACATGTAATGATTACTTTAAATAATAAAATTTTAATTTCCATTTATTACTAATTGATATTCTTGTATTTTTTATAATTTGTTTCGTTACTAAATGTACTATTAAGATTCTCACAAGCATAAATTGTTTCGTTTCATGATTGACATAAAAATATTTAATAAAACTACTTATAAATAATAATAACAAGTGTGTTATCAAAATTTCAAAAAGAACATATAGATTATGATTAACAAATAATTTGATGTAACAGATAATTTGAAAATGTAGGACTCATTGATAGCGTATATAACAACTTGATACTTTGAACAACTTAAAAAGAAAACTTATATAATTCGTATTAAAAAAATTTACTCATGCTAAATTTTAGTTAGCATTTTCTTCCAGAATATAATAATTAAATAAAACTATTTTCAAATTTGACTATTAAATAACCATTATAAATGTAGGTAGAAAGTTTATTAACTTTATAGAGTATATTAAAAAGTATAAGTAAAGTATAGTAAGGTTGTCTAATAAATATAAGTTAACGACTACTTGCAATAAGTAAATTTTCTCTCTTTAAATATATAAAAAAACTTTAATTCAAATGACACAATTTCTTACAGTTCGATGTGCGTTACTCACGAGGTTCGATGTTATCCCACATAATCTTGACAAATTCGTCCCTGTCTGGCCGATTCTGCTCGTGTATGAATCCCAAGACATGCATTAATTCATGGATTATTGTGCCCAGTTGATAGCAGCCTTCAGCAAGCTTCACTCCGTTTTCTCCATTCACATGTAAGCCAATAGTGGCAGCACATCTAAAAATTCAAACAGGCATACGTAGTTATTGTATTCTAATAAAAATATTATTGTGCAAAACTATTTAAACAAAATATTATATATATGTATATATATATATATATATATATTAACCTTGTATTCCACTATATGCTTATGCTGATTAATAAAAGCAAATTTCAACTTTATAATAAATAAAATAAATAAAAATCTACATAGCTGAAAAATATTAATTTTAAACATTTAATTTATTTTACACTATTGAGAAAGTTAATATAATTGATTTCCATAAGAATAGCGCTATATTCAGTCATCATTATGTTTATATATATATATATATATGTAGATATATATATATATATTATTTTAAATTTTTCTAAAAACATTCATTTCTATCAAACCATGTAAAGAACTTTTTTTAATATACCTAACCAGAAATATACAATAAATATATATATATATATATATATATATATATATATATATATATATATATATATATATATATATATATATATATATATATATATATATATTTATATATATATATATATATATATATATATATATATATATATATATATATATATATATATATATATATATATATATATATATATATATATATATATATATATATATATATATATATATATATATATATATATATATATATATATATATATATATATATATATATATTTATATATATATATATTATAATAAGAGTTCTTTCATTCTTTTTTAAAAATGTACTCTTTGCTTATTTGAAAATAAAGCTAGATTTACAATTTCTAGCCTGCTCTAATGCTCTAAAATGAATGCGTAGTATTATTTAATTACAAAGTGGATCATAAACAATCGGAGGCGTATTTCCAATATTCAAAATTATTCCACATTATATAATTTTAAATACTAAAAATCTCTATGAAACTAAAAAATACCTACAAAATAAAAAAATGTAGAAACGAAATACAAAAATGTGATAAATATTTAAAGGTAGAATAAAAATTTCTGTTTAGGTATATTAAAAAAAGTTTTTTACATGGTTTGATAGAAATGAATGTTTTTCGTTCGTTATATTAAAAAAGGAGTCTCAAAATTTGTTTGACGTTTTCATTTTGCATGATACCCACTATGTTTTGATAGAGAATTTTTCAGTTACTATACACCATAATTTTTTTTTTTCAAATCGTAATATATTTTACTAAAATTCAAACTATAAGCAATCGTAGTGAAATACAAATTCTTACCTGTCACTGGGTTCCATGAAGACATAAATAACTTCATCCGTTCTATTTATAAATCTAATGCATGTTTTCCTGTGAAATTCCTTTGTTGAATTCAATATCATTCTCTTTTGGAATTCATCTTTGTTTATGAACAAAAATTTTTATGAATTATTCAAATATTAAATAATCAAGTAAATTATTTCATAGAATGTTTAAATTCTGAAATTCACAAATATTATAATTTACATTGTACTTATAATTAAACTTAAGGAATTGAAAATAAACTGTAGCATTTTTTTCAAATATGAGTAATGTAAATTTTTAATTAATCATTAATGATAAGTAATTTATGATTTTTACGAGATAGATATTTGCAATCTCATATTCTATACATACAACAATGATTATCTGAAGGATCATCGTTCCAGTCTTCAATTCAGTGTTATGGGTTTGAATCCAACATCTATCTATATACAATTGAATGGCCCAGAATCATATTTACACAGTAAATCTTAAGTGTAAGCTGTTATGTTGAATATCGATTATCCTACCTCAACTGTATGGTATGTGCATGATACCAAAATATCTACGTATGCTACCATATAAAAATAAAAATATAGATTTATATTTAAACATTTAAAAATAGCCAATGAGCAAGTGGTGGTCTTTTTAAAGATCCCCTAATTTAGGAACACTTCTCACTTCTGTTTAACGAACCAGTAGCTAACATAATCTCCTAGTATAATAATGAATTGATTTCCATTTACGATCACACATTTCGAAATACACTGCTCAAAACAATTAAAAGATATTGCGGTTTTTTGGTGGATCTTGTGGCTGGGAAACTTTTTAGCTGATTGATATTTCGTCCACAGACGTAGTAGGTTATATGAGAATGAATTACACATGTTTGGCAGAACAAAATGTATTGTATTGCAAATTTGTGTACAAAAGGGAAAAAACACAATTTGTGTACATGAGATAAAAAGAATAAGAAAAGCTGTTGTCTTCAAAGGAAGTCATTTTCAGTATGGTTTCCACGGACGGCCAGCAACGTTGAACACCTTTGAGGCATGGAGTCAATGAGGCTATTAATCACGAGTTGAGGTATTCTATCCCACTTTGCAGAAGAGCTCAATCCAGTTTTTGGAGAGTTTGTAATGGTGGTTGGTGGCCAGCAACTCGTCATCCTAGAGCGTCCTAAACGTACTCTATTGGATTCTTGTCTGAAGAACACGCTGGCCATTCCATTCATACGATTCCTTTCTTGGAAAGGAAATCTTCCATCAGGTTAGTACGATGTGGCCTTCCGTTATCATCCATTAAAATAAAGTCAACTCCGATTGCTGCAGCGTAAGGGACAATAATATGTCTGAGGATCTCATCCCTATATCGATGACCAGTCAAAGGTCCATCTCGAATGATACAGAGGTCTGTGCGCCCATCAATGGAGATGTCACCATAAACCAACACTCCCTCACCGCCAAATGTGACACTTTCGTGCACGAAGGCTGGATTATTCCTACTGTCACGGTCCCTCCAGATGAAAATACGCCTATTATCAGGATGAACAGAAAAACGGGACTCGCCAGAAAAAAGAACATTGCTCCATTCATTTCTCCTCCAGTTCACATGCTCTGTTGTCCACTCCCTGCGGTCGTGACGATGCCTTAATGTTAGTTTAATACATACCATCGGTCGGCGAGCATATAAACCTACACCATGGAGCCGGTTTTGGACAGTCTGAATTGAAACCGTGGTATCAGTAGCCGAGCGAAGGTGTTGTTGGAGAAGAGTATCGTTCATATTTCAGTGTCTCCGAGCCGTTAACACTAAATAACAATCTTCATTGGGCATTGTTGCCCGTCTACGACCTTGCCCTGGTCTTCGGCCTGCACTCTTCCAGTCTCCAAAAAATGGTTCCATATCTGTAAATCACAATTTGTGACATCAATGGTTTGCGCTACTCCAGCATGCCTTTGGCCCCCTTCTAACCTACCAGCAACTCTCCAAGCTTCTGAATCGGTTAAATGACTTCGCTGAGACATCGTACTCATCGAAACAAAGCAGTCACTGAATACCGATCATCCTTGTATTCATTGTCTTTTATTCAGTTGAAAGTCAAATTTCATTCACTGCCGTTGAAATGACGTTTTTGACGTCGAACTCAAAATTAGCATACTCCACAGTTTGAGAATCAGAAAAACTTTCATTTGTGATTCTCTTCTTCAGTTTTCAGCAAAAACAATTTCGTTTATATCTTTATTTTATGTAAAAGTTACAGTATCTTTTAATTGTTTTGACCAATGTATCTCATTTTTGCGAATTTCTTTTCATTTTTCATGCTTTTTTTTTTTACCACCTGATATTTTTTTTTCAATTTTTTTTCCATGTTTATTTTATTTTATAGCTGAAAAGAGTAATGGAACTTTTTAATGGAAAAGCATAAGTCTTTAAAACTGCATATAAATAACTGAAACATTAATTTTTAAATTTCAGATTTTTTAAGAAACAAGAAGTTTTTTTCGCCCAACTTATATCTAGTCTCTTACAGAACATACATTGTAGTATAATCAATAACTTCCAGTGAGAGAAATTATTGAAAGGGGCTATTGCAAGAAGTGGCTTGGAATCACTTTTTGAAATTATACTTATTAAGTAAAAAATTTTGTAGATAATAATGAGATGTCGAGCTTATCTTAACATTCAGGCAGAAATTACTTTAACTGAAGAAAGTAAGAACTTTCACCTGAAGGACTTGAGTGAAAACAATTTACTCATCCATGAACAGTGACAAGAAAAAAAATACCATTGTTGTTTGAAACTTTATTTTAGTGCATTTTTAATGTGAGCATAGAGATAATTTTGCATGTAAAAAGTATCTGATTATTAAAGGATTGAGAAAATAATCTATAACAATGTAAAAGAGCCTTCCAATTTTAAGCAAAAGGAAAATTACTATTAATGTAACCATGTGCAAAACAAACTGATAAATGATTGACAAAACTACATTACTCTTTTGAAAAGAACAACAATGAAATACTTTCTTACATAAAAATTACACGCTTCAAAAGAGTTATACCAAACCCCTATGAACTTAGCGGTCTATTCAGGTAGGATAAAAAAAAAAGATTTTTCAAAATTCTTCTACTGCAAGCCTTTTGTAAAAAAAAACAAATTTATTCAACTATTGATTATAAATGTATTTATTAATAATAGCAGAAGATATTGCTTCTTATTCAGAAATTTTAGTTTGTAAGAATAAAAATTTCAATGCAGAATTTTTCTTCACATCAAGTAAGCTATATTCAAATGTCTGATATGACTTTCGTACAGTAACAGAGAAAATAAGGACAACTTTTCTCAAGTAGTAATAACAATTATTTTTGACAATATTTAATAATTTTATTTTTTCATTGAATAACTCAATTTTCAGTGCATTTTTAGATAACAAATGGACCATCTAGATTATATTATTTATTTCTAAATTAAAAATAATGCTTAACAAACAAATATGAGCTGATAATATTATTTAACCGAAGGGAAATACATATTTTTAAATATTTTTTACCATAAATCAATAAGAACCTTTTATTTGTTAATTTGATAAACAATTTCAAATTTTGGAATAAGCTAGTATTTTGTAATGCTATTTCTTATCAATTTATGCCATTATTTATGATAATTTTGACATAGAAAGTCATGCCGTAGAAAAAGGAAGTGGTCTATTCAAAAACAAATACAGTATTAGACTTAGTCTGGGAAAATCTTTGATATTCTTACAGTAAAATATTTAATTTGAAATTAATAGTTATAAGTAATTTTATTTTTGAAAACAATTCTGTATTAATGTCAATATTCTTGATTTTTATGATAAAATCACTATTTTCAATAATCATATTAATACTTTAGCAAGAATTTGACTAAGTTAATGAGTTATAAGGCATTTACAATCATTTAAGATTCATAACATGATATGTTTTAGTTTCTTTTCAATACAAGATTCACATAATAAATTACTTTAATAAGAAACTATACAAATTTAGTACAATATGGGATGTACTTCTTGGTATAAATGATACTCAATATTCTCTTCCTATAATAAATTGAATGTTATTTATAGAAAGATCAATGTTTATTCCTACATTACTTACCATATTGATCGGAAAAAGTAAAAGGTATCACACCAGCAGGCCAAAGTTGTTTTGGGTTGCGAACAGCAGTCCTGGACTGAAATAGTTACAAATGATTTTTTTAATATTAGTTTAAAATTTTGAAAAGACATTTTATTAATTCCAAATGCAATATTTCATTAAATTCAATAATTTCTCAATTCTAAATTGATTCGCAGTTTAAGATTGTTATTAGGTTTTAATTAGTGCCGACTGATAGCGTCCCTAGCTTCAAAGCAGTAGGTCTCAGGTTCAAATCCTGGCTTGGGCATGGATGTTCACTGTCTTTCTTTATGCCTTCATTTTCTGGGTGAGGAAAGCACACCTACTTGGTGCTCCATGTATAAGATGCCCTCAACTTCGCCCATGTAGCAACGACTAGGTATATCTTAAGGGCATAAGAAAAAAAATTTAGTTCTAAACAACGAAATAATGCATTTTCATCTTCACATAAGCATTTATTACAAATTCATATCAAACATCTATTACAAATAAAATCTGTTGCAATATTTCTCTTTTCAAATTTCCATGCTACGTAACGTTAACTTATATTTTATTCAATTTCTTTTATTTTGCATATGAAAAGAAAATTAAATTAATCTCCCTCCAAGATAAATTTAATATTCCTGGTGTTTACATATTTATTTTTATGGAAGTAAAACGCGGTAAGTTATTTCTCATATCTTAGATTCTACATTTCATATGCTTTCTCATCTTTATTTAGGAAAGAAACTAATGCATGTTCAAATGTATGTTACCGAAAAGGTATTAAATGCCAGAAATTGTGTTTTGGGTGGCTGCAGTATAAAGAAAAAACTGTTTCTACAAATAAAAATAAAAATAAAACATATGTTATAGAAAAATCATTTTGGTTACATTTTTATTTATTTTGCAAAAATATGTACCGTAACAACAACGTAAAAAATATCAAATCCATTAATCGTTAAAAAATATTTCCTCACAAAGAAACTCAAGCACAAAATCGAAAGTAAACAGTGTTATAATTGAATTTGATTTTTATTCAAATAAAAGTATACTTAAACAGAATTTCAGAACTTTTTACCCAAATAATCAAGAATTTGCGTAGCATTCGACATGTTGGTTAATAATACCATGATTCATCGATTGCATACATGTATTGAAGTGAAGAGAATAAAATTATTTGTAAGAAATATTTTCAAATATCAAAAGTAAAATTTGTTTAGATATAAAATGTAAGCTATAATTCAAATAATGCATCTGCTCTGATCTCTTCAAATTTTTAATAAATATTTTTACTGCTTATTACGCACATTTTAATATAGCGTCTTTTACAGAAATTACACAATTAACAGTTTATACTTTTTCAAAAATATTAAAAGCATTTCCATATTTAGGCCAAATAGTATTATATATATATATATATATATATATATATATATATATATATATATATATATATATATATATATATATATATATATAAAGTTTTAAATAGTGCTAAATGCAAGTTTTTGAAAACAAATTCTCTCTTTCTCTCTCTCTCTCAGTTTTATAATATATATATTAAGAATAATATTGTAAAATTTCTTAATAAATATTCATAAAGCTGGAACTCACCTTCACATTTTGAATAATACGAATTCGATGATAATCAGTGCCTTCTGCCTCACTGCCAAGAGACAAAACATTCTCACCAGCATCAAAAGTCCTGTCAGTTTCCTCTAAAAAACGTGTCCTTGATGATTTTGTTGAAGGTGGTTTAAGCTTCGGAGTTGGAATTGTTTCTACAGCAGTGATATCACTACTTTTAGAAGTAGTTGTAGTCAAAGGTGCAGTAATTGCTGTTTTTAAAGTGGATCCCGCAATAATTATCTCTGCATTAGCCTTTTGAAAAGCTAATGTTTCAGTTGCTGTAACTGCAAAAGGGTTATCTGTAACAGCAGTTAAAATTCCATCCTTCGCGAAAATGGGGTTAGGGAGAAGTATTTCAGTTGTTGGATTTGACTCGAACATTCCGGGAACAGTGACTTTTTCATCATTTTCCATCATATGTATAATTTTGAAATTACCAGAAGTCAATACTTTGATGTTAAAGTCCTTTGTTGGTATCATTTCAAGCTTTGATTTGTTGGGTGATTTAGTGCCACTTTCAACTATAGGTAAGCTGATTGGTGAAGACGTTTCTTTTACTGGTGTTACTGGTATACCCATTGCAAGATTTGTTATTTTAGTTTCAGAAAGAGATGGTGATCTATGGGTGAGTGCATTAGTCATAGTACTAGTTGCAAGATTAAGCATTTGCTTTACTGGGGTTGATAATTTGATAGTACTTCCAATCGCAATTTTTTCGTCAGATATCGGTGAAGGTTTAACAATTTTAGGATCTCCCACTATAATTGAGATTTCTACGAAATAAAAAATAATTTTTAATGAACAAAAACAAAAAAGCAACAAAAAATTAGTAAAATATTTGGTTGGAAAAAAGGATTATTTCATACTCAATTATAAATTTTTGCTTATTTTCTCTAATTTTTTTCCTTTTATAGGTTATAGTAGACAATTATAAGAACAGAAATCTCAAAGAAGTCCTGAAAATTTAGTCACCTAAAGACTTTTGGAAATAGGAATAATTAAGATTCGTATAAAATTTAAAACTGCTGTTCATAATATTATAATTAAAAAAGGAATTAGGGAAAATATAAAAATCTTAGAAGCATAATTAAATTATCGACACCATAAATTTTCAAATTTTTTAATCGACCAGTATTTATACTTGTAACTTAGTTTTGTTTCATCGTAAAATATCATAGCATACCAGTAAAACTAATAGTGTCTGGTATATTTTAATTTTCAATGTAATTTTTAAAACGATAAAAAAGCATTCAAGAATCTAAGAAAGGAGACTGAAATGGATCCTAAGTAGCTCAGATACTACTTTGGAAAATATTATTTATCTCATAAAGCAAAATTAAATTCCGTTAGCTCGAACAGAAATAATTACTAGTATTAACACCATTTAAGAAACTAACTTGGATCTTACTTCAGTTGACTAGCGGATTTGTGGTCGCGTGGAGGTCATTTCCATATTATGTGAAATATGATCTCCAGCGTATTCTTGGAAAAAAAAATACTAGTTATCAATGAATGTTTTGACAACGCTTAATATTTTTTGTCCACATTTAATAGGATCAAACAAAAATTTATACTGGTTTATTTCAACCACGAAAAATGGAATCATTTGAATTGTGATATGTGTGCAAAAAAAATCATTCTTGATATGAATTTTAAAAAATTCCTAAATTTTTTTCTGAGAACTTCATTAATTCAATGAAAAATAGAGTAATCATAATGGTATTTAATTTTTTTTAACTTCATGAAAAAAAGTTTTATGCGAATAGTACAAAATTTTGTGATTGATATTTAAGCGAAAAATTTTTAAATTGCTAATTAAATAATTATTACCTTTAAAAGCCAAGTACAAATATCATGTGCAAATATTTTATATTCCTCTCCTATTCACGTCTTAAGTTAATTTAAAAAGAGCACCACACTTATACATATATATTTTTCCCCATATGTGCAAAGCATAAATATAGAAATATGAAATTATTGTTACGAAATGTTTGCATTGAAATATTAATAACACGTATTTATTTAAATGCAAATATATTAAGACTTCGTTTGACTGTTTATATGTCAATTATTTATTTCAAGATTTATATAATTCATAAGACAGTTAAAAATAGTAAGAATTAGGTATTATATATAATGATGAAACCTTAATACTTATAAACTTATTTTAATTGTTTAATGCGATATAATTAATAATATAAATATAATTTCGGTTGACTTACTAGGATGTGGCAGAAATTTTTCTAAAAATTCTTCTTCCTGCGAAATGAAATGACTTTAATAACTTTATAAAGAAAAATAGAATTTTTTTTAAAAAATAAGTAAATTATATTAATTGAAAACAAAATTTCATTGAGTAGAAACATCAGTTTTTTACTTAGAGCAAATTTTCCTTTTTGCAGTATATTAGGACTATAACTTTCTCTGCGCCTGTCTCTCAAAGGTGTTTCTTTAAATAGCTGAACAAAGCTGACCGTTAAAATGTAAATACTTTGGGTTTCATTTCAACATATCGTGCATTCAATTTCTCTTTTGTAGATGTTATTTAATTCCCTGGAAATTTTAAAGTCTAGTTTTACTATTGAAATAACTTTACTGTGCAAACAGTTCCTTTAAAATAATGGAGAAACAAAATAGAGGTTACCTGCAAATTACAGTTGCGTTGCAAAACATCAAAGATTTTAGGCTATCCACTACTTTGTGTAAATAAAGAAGAAACACCGATTGGACACTTTTATTTCTTCAAAAGTTTTATTTCGAAATTAAGAAAGTACAATCGTAAATGCTATTTCATGGTACTTATTTATTTAATTGCAATTAAAATGCAATTTTCGGAGATATTGAATTTGTGTTATTTACATTTAAAATTGTATTCCAATACGCCTATTGCATCTTAGTTGAGAAAAAAATTATTCTCTCTCGTTACAGGATGGTAGCGGGTTCTATACCCAACACAACAAAATATCCATTTTATTCTCTAGTAGCATTTGTAGCACATACAATTGATGGTGATTACATTGTCTTAAACATGAAATGATACATTCAGATGTGAAATAACAAATGAATTGTTCAAATAATTTTTACTTACTTCTAAATTTCGATGGCCAATTCACTTTTGGAACCATTATGGTAAAGCCACTCTGTGCTCTACTTTATAAAAGATGCCGCGAGTTTTTCCATTGTAAAGCTGAATTAGGTAATACTTCTTATGATCAAGCATTAGGAAAAGTAATCACGCTGTCGTTTGCTACTTGTTATTTTTCCTCTGTCTTATTCTTTTAGCTAAAGGTTTTATGAGGTTCAAAACATTGATATAGTTCTTTTTTTTTTAGTATTATGGTTTGGATTCAGAATCAAATTATAATTCTGAATGAATTTTGCGGACTTGCTGAAGTCGTATGATTTTACTTTACACAACAGTTGTAAAACTAAATATTAGCAAATGTAAGTGAAATATTTTAATTGAATGTAGGTGATTATTTTATTAGCTTAGTTGTGAGCCCCTTTAGTTAATGTTTTTATTACAAATACATGTTATATAAATATTTTAGTTTCAAAACAATGACAATTCTTTTGTAGTAACTGAAACTTGGAACTTATGAAAGAATGTCTGCACCAATATATTCAAAAACAACATCATCATCATATAAGAAGAGTATTCAGTTCTATTTAGTATAAATATTTTTTGAGAAAAAGAGAGCACAAAATTTATTTCATACTCGCACATGAATGAAGAATATTACACATAAAAGGGAGAAACGTTAGCAAATGACGTAAACATAACAACTATACCGCTTCTTTTATAATTCTCTCTCTCATTACATTTTTATTTATTTTATATTAACTACATCATTGTAAATTATTACCATAGGAAATAATAGACTTATCATTAAAACTAATACTATGATATAAAATATTTTCATTTCTGTATCAATTATAGCTTAAAAATATGAAAACAAGTATATTTCTGACAAAAAGGAGTCTACTAAAAGTACGAGGGTTACTCTGAAATTTTTAAGATACGCGCTGGGGGGAATTTACAAAATAAAAATAATGGTTTGATTTTAAAATACAAAGCATTTTAACTCAGAAGACGATTTTTTACTGACTTATTTTAGCTTGTTTAGCGTAGAATAAATTTTAAACAGAAGAGAAAATGGAGTGGACGCGATAACATTTTCGCGCTATGATTTTCTACGATTTTTAAGTAGGATTAAATCAAGAAGAATGAGTTCAACGGTTGCAATTAGCATTTGGTGAAGAATTTCCAGCTCGTGCCACTGTATTCAGATGGTTTAGAGAATTTAAAAGAGGTTGCAATTTTCTTCAGGATAAAGAACACACAAGAAGGCCGCCGTCGGCAGTAATCCCGGATAATGTGTCTGCCATACGAAAAATGTTAATGAATGATAATCGTTGTACCTATCAAATGATACAGAAGTAATTTAACATTGGATCCGCAACCATACACAAAATCATTCATGAAGAATTACATGGAGAATCAGTAAAGAGACAATTCATGAAGAATCAATAAAGAAACCCTTAAATTGCAAAATGATGGTGGCCACCGCATCATTTCTAAAATTGTAACAGGTGGTGAAACGTACATACCGTTTTTTGACGTTCCAACAAGTCAAGAAAGAAAAGTACGGGTCTTTGAAGATGATCCCACGCCGACAATGATGAAAAAACAGCGCGCACTGAAAAAGTGATGTAGGCCGTTTTCTTCAGAAGTACGGGATTGGTCAAACCATCAAGTTGGAAGGACAGAAGACAGTAACAGCAAACTGGTATACCACTAAATGTCTTCCAGAACTTCTACAAGAATTGAATGCTAGGGGACTAATGTTTCACAATGACAATGCATCTTCACATACAGCCAGATTAACAGTTGAGTTTCTTAAACAAAACAAATTAAAGTGATCAAACATCCGCCGTATTCACCAGATCTAGCTATGTGCGAGTTTCGGTTGTTCTTTAATCTAAAAAAGAACTTACGTGGACATCGTTTTCATTCAGAAAAAGAGATTGATGTTGCTATAAGTACATTTTTTTATCTATTCCAAGAAATGAAAGGCTTGAGGCATTTAATCTGTCGAAAATGTGTCTACAAAAGTGCATTGATGCTGGGGGAGACTACACCTGAAAAATTGTTGAGTATAACTTTAAAATCCTAGTTGTATCTCAAACATTTCAGTGTGACATAGCATAAAAATGTCAAGAAAATGTTTAAAAATGGAAATGAGTGACAAGTTTCAAAATATTTATCTTCTATTAACAACATCATAATTAGTTACTATGATGAGAAATTTTTGCATTATTATTAAAATGATCATTTAATTTAAAATAATGTTTTACTTCAGGTATCAATTTTATCTTTAAAAGTATGAAAACAAGCATATTTATATTTTCGGAAAAAGAGTAATCCACTAAAAGTATACAGTAAAAACAAGAAAATGTTTAAAAAATGAAATAAGCAATAAGTTTGAAAATATAACATCAATATGTACATCACACATACACACACATGTAGTTAACATGTAGGAACACCATTACTGCAAAGAAATATAAAATATGTAGTAAATCTCACTTTTATACGTTTTTTTTTTTTTTTTTTTCAAAAGCATGTGATTTTTTCTTTTTTAAATGAAAAAAGTAAATAAGGAATTTAAGATTGGTACTTCAAATTTTCTTTTTTGGTTCGATTGAAAAATTTATTTGAATGACAACTGCTTAATCCAACTTTTATATTTAAAGTGACTTTTGCTTAATTTGCAAACTTATTACGCAACTAACAACGCTTTGTGTATTTTTTAAAATAATTTTAAATGTCTTGCATTTAAATTATTTTTATTTTTTAATGTGCCAAATCATTATAATTTTATTTAATCGTTTTTTTTTTTCAATGATGGAAAACTCAAAAAATATCACTAAATGAAAAAGTTTTAAAGACAATATGAAATTAGAACAAAGTATGTTATGTGTAATCTATTGTGAAAAGTCCTTGAAAATAATTTTTTGCACCTACATATTGTGAAAAAACTTTAAAATTTTCAAATACTTAATTTTAATTCTTTTTTATTAAGACTTGTGTTTAATTTATTTTTATCATATTCAATGTTTTAAATCTATTATTTGTTTCATTAAATTATTTAATTCCTAGCAATATAAAAATTTTCCATAAATTGAAATTATAACAAGTAATTTTATGAAATTAAGTAAAAACTTGTACAAGCAGTTAGGTGCAAAGCAAGAGAAATAAATAACCCATGATATCCAAATATAAATATCCCATGATATTTAACTTTGAATATGCAAAGTTTGAAAATAATAAAAAAAAGAAAAAAATGGTATAAGAATTGTGACGTAATTATTTTACCTAATTATTTAAGGAAGACTGCAATACTTATTGTTTTATTTTATTGTGGTTATGATTGTTGACATTACTGTCAGCGAACTCTCTATCAAGACTAAATAAAAAGTGTCTGCGACGCAGAATGTATTTACTACATATAAATGTAAGGAATACTTGAGATAAATGAAACAATATATATTATATAACAAAAGTTCTTAGAAAATCTACTGACAGAGTGTGCTCAGATACCAAGATTAGAAGAGATAATTAAATAAATTTTCCAAATAATATTTAACTTTGAAAATGCATAGTTTGAGAAAATAGAGGAATAAATAATTTGGTATGAGAATTGTGTCTCATAATTACTCTTCCTAATTATACATAGGAGTAATGAAACACTAACTGTTTTATTCTATTCTTAATAATGTATATCACCAGTAAACTCTAAAAAAAAAGTAAAAAGTTTCCGAAATTGTGTAAATTTGAAAAGCATAAATATAGGGAATATTTTAAATTAAAATAATAATTTAGGATATTTGTTCCAATAGTTCGATGAGATATAAAAGTTAATAATTTCAGGCACAGTTTTTCTTTCTTATTAAAAAATACTATAGTTTGGAATAATTAAATAGCACTTTTAATTCTGATTTAAAAATTCAAAAAATGCCAATAAATGCCTGAAAACAAGGCTCTTATCTGTAGATCAATTTGAAATAAGAAAAGATTTCATGACAAAAATTAATGTTATATACGTTAATGTCTGCTCTTATTAATGAAAAATATTGTTTTAATTTTTATGCCAAATATGAATAACAATTTTTTACATAAAAATCCAGAATTGCAGTGATTTCAATACTAACATTTTAGGGACATGACAAAATATAATGAGCTTGTATACAAGCGAATTTGTATTTAATTTTTGTTAAATAAACCCTTATAAATCAGACTCACAGCATTTAGGAATTCTTATCAAATTCCATAAACAAGAGATAAAATTATTCTTATTCATATTTGTATGAAAATATGTCAGAATTTAAATTCTTCCTTTGTCAAAATATTAAATTATCCGGCAATGCAAAACTCTGAAAAATTTTACTTATTGAACATTTGATATATACCATAACTCTAATTTCACACTTCAAAGAAACTAAAGATTCTACGTGTCTATTAAGAAATTGTACAGTTGAATTTTTGCTGAAAATATAATGAAATTAATCACAAGTATCGATTTTCTCATTTACAGAGTATGCTAGTTTAGAATTTAGAGGCAGAAAAAGAAATTTGGCTTTCGATTTATAAAACACAAAGTGGAAAATAATGATCAATAAGTGCTTTGTTTCGATGAATCAGATGTCTCAACGATTAATTGAATCAGAAGCAGGAGAAGTTACAAGAAAAAAATTCTGTTTCTTTTTTTTCTCTTTGCATCTGAAGCATAAGCGTTTTACATAAGTGGAATCTTTATTTCATTCATCTAACAAAATTTTATCCTAAACTTAATTGGGAATGGTTCCAATGAATTGAAAAAAATACATATTGTGGTCTCGGTTTCAGACTTATTCACCATAAAAGACTATTTTCCTTTCGAAATTTTGATGACACTGATTTTAAATAATTTAAAATAAAAATAATGAAGATCTGAATATTCCGTTAAATTGCTTATGCTACATATGTAATGTTTTGCAGAGATATTCTCGTGGGTTCAGTGTAGAAACAATACCTTTTGATTTGGTAAACAATTCGGTGATAATATTTAATTCATGGTAACCCTGGTATTTTATCTTAGTTTCGCTTTTGTGTAGTGGCAGTGGCCATTTTGTTACTCATATTTTTGCGTCAAAAACTCACCAAAAAATCATGGTGTACCCGTTTGTAAACGTTTACTATATCCGCTTCTTTGTGAAGTAAAAGAACGCGTCATTCTTTTTAAAATTGTCATCTATGAGTTACCGTTGAGAATAGAAAAGAAACATTTTTATATTATATTCCCCACTTTATATTTCTTCAACACATTTTTTAAGTAAAAATACGTTTTATTTTTGATTTATGAAGAAAAAATCTTAATATTTTGCGAATATATTTTTCCCTTCGAAAAGATCATTGGTCGAAAATGGATAGGAGTAAATGAAAAAGCCTAAAAAGATATAGTTTAATATATAACTTCATAATAAATGAGTGTTTTTAAGCATTCATTCTGTAATTCATTCGGGTTTTAATAGTTTATGCCTGAATTTACAAAGCATTGGGTTAAGAAACTGATAATTAAACTTTTTTGCAATGAGTACGTTTTAATATGCTAGTTTTTAATATTTTTATATTTAAACTAAGATTTGAGTATTTTTTATTGATTCTTCGGGGTTTTTTCTTATATCGGTATATCATTTATAAAAATATAGCTAATGTTTGTACTATTGCTTTCTTTGTATTAATGAGTATCTTTTAAATTTATAGTCAGCCAGGACCTCTAAAATCTAGGTATACTTTTTCCTCTGATTAAATCTAAACAGAGTCTGGTTACTGTAAGTCATATCAACTTTAAACTTACTAAAGCAAATATAAAATGGTTTAGATGGAAGTTGGTACATTCGTCACCGCCAAGATATGAAAGCCAAACAACTGAGAATTAGCTGTGATGTCAACAAGGTTAGTGGGAATGAGAGAGGCATTTTTAACGTAAAAAGTGATAATGTGAAACATGATGACAAATTTTTGTGATTTTTGATGTTTTTTTAGTTAGTATATAATTATGCGATTGATGTATATTCATTTCATCAGAGATTATTATACTCTTAAATTAAGTTTTCTCTTCTAAATTGAGACTTCAATTACGATTTCAATGTTAAATTTGTCAAGAAGAAGAGCTAACATTAAAATTTTTGTTTAATGTATACGAAGATATTTATGTGTTAAACTAAAAATAAATAAATTTTTCACGAACATTTTAAAATGGGAAAGGAAAATTGGCTCTAACATAGTTATCAAAATTAATTGCAAATAGAAATTTTCTGTCTTAAGTGTATGAGGATACAATCAGAATTGTAAAATCAATTTATAATAATTAAGTATTAAATCATCCAGTATATGTGTCAAATGTAAAAGTATATACTTATATATGGGAATATTAATGCATATATAAATATCAAACTACAGTAAAATCAGATAGGATGCCTACAATATAAATATATTTAAAGGAAAATGTACGATTGAAATTACGTAATTATTAATTTTATTCAAATTTCTAAGGTATACTTAACAAAATTCTAAGAAACTAATTAACAGCTGTTATGTTAAAAATCATAATTCAAATATTCTGGGGGAATATTTTTCTCTGGTTTTGGTTTATGTTTAAAAAATTATGCTCTTGAATGAGAAATATCATAAATTGTTTTAGGAGAAAATATAAATTATTAGCTCATGTGAAACCAATGAATCTTTCAAAATTTGTACGTTGACTGTTCGAAAGATATTTTGTTTTATGAATTCTTTATCTTTATAATTTTGTTCAGTTTGTAAATAAAAATATTTGTTTACCATGAAAGATGTTTTTCAAAAATAAAATATGAATATTAGTTGGCTAATGTGACGAAATTGAATTTTTCTAACTTATAAATCGTTATATACATTATAGTTTCCCAACAAATAAAAACTTACATTGAGATTTAAAAAATTGAATAAATGTGTTTCTTTGACTTTTTTACATATGTATAGTTTTTAACTTTTATTAAGGAGAACAAAAATACTAAAACATGTATTTTTGAGCTTTTCTTAAAAATGAATATTTTTCAGTAGGTAATGTACTTCATAATTTCTGGAGACATAAAAATTAATTATTTAATTTTCTTCATGGGCTTAAACCTTTTATCAATATAATTTTTAAGAAAGATTATAGTGCAAGAATATTGAGAATAAAAGTAAAATCAACATCTATTTGAAACAAAATGTAGCTTTCTTTATTGATAATATAATTAAATTGCAAAAATAAATGATGAAAATTTCTTCAGTTAAAGTATCATAACAGCAAAAGTTGCTTTGGATTTTCAATGTCCATGTGTGTTTTCCAAAACTCGGGAGAAATTATCTGGTTCTTTGCACTATGCAAGTGTAAAAACAAATGTTGTACCACCTTAATTTGCTGGTTACCTTTATGTTTACTATTCATTCAAAAAATAAAACTTTATTCAATGTGATCATTTCCATTCTTCAAATAAACTTATTACTCTGTGATTTTCATATTATTTTCTACAATCGCTTTAATTATAATAACAGAATATTTTTTTAAATAATTATACACAGACTTTATGAGGGGAAGAAAAATAATTTAATGAATATAAAATAATCTGAATTCGATAATATTTATATAAAAATAATTTTATTTTTTTCTAACGAATCTATCAGTATGCTTTTTCACCAGTTTAAATTTATATCGAGTTTTTGCTTACGTTTCTAATAATGTCTTTACCCAAGGAATGTTCTTAAATTGTTTTCAATTACATCTACATTGATTATCAATATGCCTATATATTTTTCCAAATAATCATGAATGAAGTATTTTTCAACTAGAGATGTGCTTCATTTTTTATATGATTAGTGTATTGTCTTAAACTTGAAAAAGCGTAATTTAATTATCATTTTAAGATTTAATTTTTATATAATTGCATCAGTAATAAATAACACATTAAACAATTTTAAAATATAATTTTTAAATCTAACTACTTTTCCAATAATGATAAAAATGAATACCAAGAACAATAATCTTCTTTTACTTTCAACTAACAAACTCGTTCTTTAAATTAATTTAAAAATGGTACTCCGAATGAAGATGCCATATTTTTTCAACTTATGAAAGAACTAGACTTTTAAATGGTTTCAAATAAAATTTTATTTAATATTGACGTAACTTGATTACTTAAGAAACAATCAGTTATTAATTATTCAATAAATTAGAACCAGAGTGTTAAAGATTTCAGCTGATCAACAGGTCTTCCTTAGGTGATCAAAACTCCCATTCTCTGCCCTTTCTATTACAGTAGTGCAGTACATTTAATCACTTGAAATATAAGTTTAAAAATATATCAGTTTCGTGTTCGACACCAAGAACTGTTTAAGTATATTTCTAAGATATTTTGGTTATTGCATATTTTTCCCTTTTACGAGTATCCTCAACCCATCAAATCATAATCATCATTGAAAAATATAATTTTCAAGATATTCTACTTTTGACAACTCTCATAAAAAGGAATGTTTAGACTCAAATCTCTGATGATGAAACATTTAATAAATACTTGTTTTTAATTTACATATGGATTGAATTTCCCGTGATACTTATCAATGGTAAGTTTCAAAGTTTATATGAGTGTTAAAAATTTAATTTAAGAAATAGCTACACATTTAGTCTTTTATCAAAAAACAATATCCATAGTATCTCCTTGCTTACAATGATCATTTAATGTGTTTATATTGTAACAGAAAGCATTTCCGTGATTATTACTACGCCAAATTCCAAGATAAAAGCAAAATATCTTGTCAGTAAATTTTTCAGTTGCTAAAAAATATTTCATATTTCTCAAAGAATAATTATGATAATTTTATGAGATATTTTGAAATTATAGTATGTTCATTTTTTCTCTGTGACCTCTGTTCAATCCTGTATTTCTTTAATGTAGTATCCAATCATATTTAAAAATTCAAATTTTTTACGAGTTTATTTCTAATTTTAATCAATATTGTTCTCATTATTTCCCTTTAAAACAATTTTATGACTTCACATGCCGTTCACATGATAAAGTAAAACTCTCTTTTACATACAAAGATATCATAACGTTAGACACAAAATTACAGCCATACACAAGGACATAGTCAAAATATCTTCACAAACATTATCTAATAATACAGTAACATTTTTAATTGCATACATTTTAAATGATGTCATAAAACAGAACAGCACAAAATTAAAGGCATTTTATTACTTTAATGACGACTTGATTCCACCACCTAACAATGGGGCTCAACAATTTTTTCAGTCTCGTTCCGAAACTTCCTAGATGCCTGCCTGTGATGCTGGGTTCGTCAAACTCAGAAGGATCACTCTCGATCTGCGTACAGCCAGCTGAATCTAAAAAACAAGGCAACCTATGTATTACTTTCTCGCATTGTTTACATTATTATTAACATAATCCCCAGTTTATAGCATCTTTTTCACTCTTTTTCATTACTATAAAGAGTTGCTGTTGTTACACCAGCAAGTTTCCCTGTACCTATCCCAGAATTAGGCTCTAACAGTTAAACAGAAGCAATCGGGTGAAGTCTTAGTGAATTTGAAGCAGGGACCAAACAGAAGACCCCAATACTTAGTCTGCCACGCCCATGTGTATCATTTTCCTTGCAGAACATTGCGATTGCGCTCAGTTTTAACGTGCCCCATCCACCATTCGTGAAAATGACAGATCTTCAATTAAGTATGGATTCGACTCACTAGCTTCCGCTAATGAGAACAAATCCCTAACTTGCCAGGCCATCACGAACTTACTACAAAAGGTAAAAGTGATAGCCAGTTGCCTAGTGGGGCACATAATGGATATGTCATCATGTTCCCTGAAAGTAAATGGGTGTTCCAGATGTATAAGCAGGGATCAAGCAGAAGACCCTTGGACTTGAACTTCCACTCCCACAGGCATTTTATAACATGGAGAGCAGTGCGGTAGTAACCTGTCTATCGTGCTTCAGCCTCCATCAGAGAACACGACGGATATTTTATTATGTCAGAATTTCAACACACAGCACTCGATAAGAAAACGAAAGCCATAACCAAAGAGGTCGTTGTGGTCAATGCAAAAGTAGTACTTTCGCAGTAATTTTAAAAAGTTGATATCTGTGAAAGCTGTTGTGATAAATAATTTTATAACACCCAAAGAGAGAACTTAGACAAGAAAATGAGAATTTCATTGTGACTATCTCCAACAGAGACAGAGTCATACCAGTTTAATTAGTGGAGTGTAAGTATGATATCCCCCCAAGTTGTTTCTCGCCAAATCTAGAGTCCTCTGTTTTGATTATCCTACTGTCAATTTAAATTTTTGTTATTTTTCAGATTTTATTTTGTTGCCAGATATGGTTTTTCTCTTGTTTTACATCATTTTTACGTCATATATATGGTTCTTTTCAGTGGCAACAGCATTTGAAGTTTTTGTTTTATTTTCAGTTCGAACTTTTTGTTCTAAGTTTGTTATTTTTCGTTGTCATCAGCGTCCAAACATCGTAAATTTTTTTTCCAATTTCTTTTTGTTTATTTATTATTATATTTTTCTTATATATTTTTGCTAATTTATTACTACATTTTTCTTATATATTTTTACATAATATCAAAGAGCATATTCGACATGTGAGATATACGTCATATCCAGTAAGTCCATTATTGTTATTTACATATCTCTTTTACCGGTTGTTTTGAACAGAATTCAACAAAAAGTTTTTATTCATTTTAGCAACACTTTTTTTAATTTCTTAGATTTAGATTTTTAAATTTTTTAAATTTTCTAAAATCCATTTTAGGAATTTAGGGAAAATTCCTGCATTAAAAAACATGCGCTTAACTTAGGGACGAAAATAGTTCGCAATGGCTGCCAACGGGGAGAATATCCTACTAGTTCCATTAGTAGTTATAAGACAGAGCATCTTTTCAAGAGAAAAGGTCATTCTAAATAGGGAAAATATCTATAGAAAATTACTGAAATACTGTAAAATAATTTCTAAGGTAAAACTTAAAAAACAGAAATTAACTTAGAGATTAATGCTATAGTAACACAGTAAATATTACTAAAATGGCGCCAATTTATACATTATTATATAACAATTTATGAAAATAATGAATGTGTACATTGTAATAGAATAAATAAATAATAATTATTAAACGATTATTATTAAATTAATAATATTTAATAAAGAAACAATAACCCATTTCGTAAAGCTGTTTATGAAGAATTTTGGAGGAATAATCACACACAAACAATTATTAAGATATTAACTTTCTTTTATTTTTATAGCAACACAAAACTAAATACATTTTAAATCAAATATAATTTGGTAAGCTGATAGATAAATTATTTATGAAAAAAAAATTTTTTTACGAATGAATTACTTTTAAAAATTTACCTTTTTAATACATTTTTTATGTAAATTGCAAATTTATTCATCAAGTGTATCATTATATCAATAAATTTTATATTTGTTTTCCATTTCAAGATGAGTAAGGTTATTTTAGCATTAATGAAATAAAGAAATCGCGTCAGAGAAGAGATCCAGACTTTTGCTCCGTGCTTCAAAGCGAGCTTATCGCAATTCTAGACGGTTTGAACTCCATCATGTTGCTCCCCAGCTAAAAAATGTTTGGATCTTTAGAGGTGGTAGAAGTGCTATCCAGTAGTAAACTTATTGGCATATCGTAAGGAGTAGTACAAGTGGAGACATCCTGAGGAAAATAAAATAACTTTCCTTTTCTCAAGAGATTACCTTCCAGTGGATTCCGTTCCATGTCAACGTGTCTGGAAATGGCATTGCGGACAGTTTGGCTGAAGTTGGTGCTGATGAGGTCACAAAGACTGCCACTCGTCTTACTTATATGGAGCTCTTTGCTAAATATAAAGCAATGAATAAGGACATTTGGATGATTCCACTAGAATACCCGTGGAATCAGAGTGAGTGCTCAGGTAGTTCCTTGGTTCAGGGCAGCAGCAAACGAGATCAAACTGCTCTTACCCGTTTCATTAGTGGTCACCAGTCATCAATGACTTTTGTTGGAGCCAATAAGCACTTCAAAATCTGCTCTAGGTGATCTTCTGCACAAGAATCCCGTAGTCACATCTTATCTGAGACTTACCAGACAAGACTTGGTTCAAGCCCCCTTTTAGTTCTTGATTTTATGAGGGTGAATGAACTCATGGACCTGATTTAGCATTGCTGGTCACATGGATAAGAAAGAACAGAAAACGCATTTTTTTGCAAATATTTCTAGAACAGTTCCAGTTTCATTAAATAAATAAGCATTTGAACTGTAGTTCATTTTTCTTAATGAAAGATTATTTAGAGTCAATACAATAGTATCAAACAATATATATATATATATATATATATATATATATAATAAAATATAATATATATATATATATATATATATATAATATATAATATATATATATATATATATATATATATATATATATATATATATATATATATATAATAAATTTCATTTCTGGCTGAGTACTACTGAACTCCCCCCAAATGTAAGAAAGTTTATGTAATTCCTTCCAAACAAAGGCCCTGAAAGTAAAACTATTAAAAATGCACCAAACTTTTAAAATTTAATATAAAAACGAAAAAGAAAAACATACATAAAATACACACACTCAAATGAAATTGAAGTTGAAACTTAATTTAGTATCAATATGGTCAATTTGAGAATGCTGATAACCAAGTTTGACGCAATAGCATGGCTCTTCTGCAATGGCAAAAGACAATCATTAAAATGATATCACAACACCCAAAACCATCTAGAACAGTACATAGTTTAAGTTTCTAAAAATCAGAATCTAAAATGCAATAATATTTTTTATAATTTCATTTTAGAAATTTTTGTTTCCTAATTTTAACTGGTATTAATTTTCCTATCAAAGATGTTGCATACAATACCTTTGTGCTTTGTGTCTTTTTATTCTTTACAAATAAATTAGAAGCACCCTCCCTTGTTACCCTCCTTAGAAAGGAAAAGTTTTATTTCTGAAGTTTTTTAATATTTTTTTATTCTTCCTACTCAGTCCTCCTGTTTTTAATTTCCGATTCACTTATTCTCTCAGTGCTCTAATTATTTTTATTTGTTTAATAAATTATTCATTTTTTTCTTATTAGAAGCGTTTTCATAATTTCTTTACTTTTTCTGATTTAAATGATTTTTTTTACAAAATTCTTTCTTATATTTTATTAGAAAATCTTTAGTTTATATATATATATATATGTATAAATTGTATTAAATAGGTTGTTTATACATATATATATGTATAAACAACCTATTTAATACAATTCTCAATTTATATATATATATATATATATATATATATATATGTATAAATTTAGAATTGTATTAAATAGGTTGCAATATCAAAAATAATTCTTATCATATTATTCTAATTTAGCTTAAATTTCAGTTGAATTGAAATTATATATATATATATATATATATATATATATATATATATATATATATATATATATATATATATATATATATATATATATATATATATATATATATATATATACATATATATATATATACATATATATATATATATATATATATATATATATATATATATATATATATATATATATATATATATATATATATATATATATATATATATACATATATATATATATATATATATATATATATATATATATATATATATATATATATATATATATATATATATATATATATATATATAATAAATTTTAATTTCAATTCAACTGAAATTTAAGCTAAATTAGAATAATATGATAAGAATTATTTTTGATATTGCAACCTATTTAATACAATTATAAATTTATGAAGGATTCTATACGTTACCCCTATACTGAAATCCTAAAACACAGGTGCCGTGAAATTCTAAGACATTTCTTAAGCCTTTAACAACCTCTAGCATCCCCTATCCACTTTGGTAAAAAATAATACACAGATATTTGCTAACTAATGTGAGGGTCACATCTATGCTACAGAAGAAAACTTTTCATTTTACCATTTCTTTAAACAAGCGCTATTTGGGATGTATCTAAGCCTAGCATTGCTGACTTATTATATTCAAAATATTCAAAGATAATATATAGATAATATATATACATAGATAGATAGATAAAGAAATAGAGACAGTGAGTGAGAGAGATATCTAGACAGGTATGTATGTAGTACACTTACCATTTCCCGGACATTTGTAAAGTTTATTGATTTTTAGAAGATCTATTTCACTGAATCCGTCTCTCTGCCCTATCTTGACATTTTTTTTCAAGGGAATAATGGTGGCATTATCTCTATCTTTGGCGAAAACATTAGAGCCATAATGCATTAAAGATCCATAATCATAACTGAAGTTTAACGTTAATGCTTCGTCCCATGTGTACTTTTTGAACTGCGATTTATAATCTAAAATATACAAAAATTTCATATATATATAAATGAAATTTCATGAAATATTCAGTGATATTCAAAATTGAAGGTTATTTTTAATAATAAAAAATATTGTTTATTTATTCATTAATTTCTTATTCTTTTAGATAATCTTATTCATATGATTCTCAATACTTGATTTATTTATTAATATCCTGATCAAAACTAATTGAAAATATTTTGAAACATTTTCCATATTAGTAGTCATTTTTAAAGTATTTATTAAAATTTATTAATATTTATATTTTAGTAATGAACCTTAAAAAAAAATTGAGATTATTTTTTACAATTGTTTTTTTTAATTATGAATGATACAATAATTTTTATCATTGTAAAATTTATTCAGTTTCTGCTATAATTATTATATGGTGAAACTTTATATTTAGGTATGAGGACAAAATAATAGGAAAACTTGTGAAGAAATGATAATTTTTAATTAGTAAAAGGCTGGACCACCTTTGACCTGAATGATAACTTGCATTTGACATAGAATTGTTAAATAAGATCTTTGATCAAGATTCATCGGAATTGGCACACATTTCTGGTTCAGGGCTGTCTCAAGCTTAGACAGTTTGCGTGGATGAGGAAACTCTCCACAGAATTTGTTCTCTAAAAAAACCCACAAGAGCTTAATGATATTTAGAACAGGAGCCTGAGGACATCAGGTTAGATTTTCCACTTCAATCATCATACTCATAGGGATTTTTGAACATAAGTGAACAGGAGCGTTGTCTTCTTGGAATCCAGGACATTCTCCTGGAAAAGTGTGTGAAGCATAGGGTAAAAATGATCTGCGAGAATGATTTGATAATAATTGCTGGTGATTCTTCCCCTCAAGACAACGAAAGGCCCCAATTCACAGGAAAATATTGCGCCCCACAGAATTACAGAACCCTTTCTACGTTTCAGGGCTGTCATGTTTACATGCAGTCAACTTCTATTGACGTAAAAACGTATTATTCAAATCAGATTATTTGTTTCCATGGCAGTTGTGTCCAGTTTAGTTAGACTAGACACCACTTAATCTCTTTAAATCATTCTTCATCAAGATTAATGGTTCCAGAAAAGTTTCCCCGCCATGAATCCATGAATGTTCGCACAATGTAATTCACGTTGAATAATTACAAATACGGAATTTTTTTAAAGTGTACACAACTTTGTCAGATGATATCTACCCCATTGTAATCTTGAAATTTCAAATAAGTATCCTTATCAACCCCGTCTATCATGGTTCTACATCTTTGGCTTTCTTATATTGTTGTATTTCACAAAAGACACCTTACCCAGATGTGTGTAGGAGAATTAAATTTATTTTGTCCCTTCTAATCTCCGAAAACAACATCAAATCATACTAAATTTTTTTATTAATTTTAATTTCTGATTCAATAGAATTTCAATCCTCCTTATGCTGATTATGCGTTGTTTTTTCATAAGTTATGTTTCCTAATATATAAATAAGGAATTTTATTTATTTATCAAAAAATTCAGTCAACTTAGCATTTAACAAATAAATGTTTGTAGCACTCAATAAATTAAACTTTTTGAGACTATTTCAAGAAACAACTTTACAGCCAAAGGCCTGTATGAAAGATTTTTTTTTATTTTGGGTGTTAAAAGGAATAGTGAATCGTTAAGAAGTGTATCAAAGAAAAAACTGGAAAACTCACAAGTAATCACCTCGTTAGATGTATATCAAAAGACCACGTTCGTCATCCATGGTCAAAAATGGCTGGAGAAATTGCACATAGAAAAGCGGTATCCTCCCTATTAGGCTATAGTGAATCCTAGAATACTTTAACGTCACACAGTAGTCAAGTTAATGGCCAAAAGCCTAGTTAACCATCTTAATAAAGTTCCTGTGTAACTTGCCTTTAAAAACAACTTGTCGCTTGTAGGGCATTATAATCACGTGTCATAAGGGACAAAACCTGAAAATACCCAAAGCTATCACTCAGGTTGACGAGCAAGCAGAAATCAAGACCATAATATTCATCACCTATTATTCAACAACAGATAGGTTTGAACATGGGACTTTATGTTCTGAAGGCTATTACTTTACCAATATGTCATGATGACCACAACACCAGAATACTTATCAATTGAATATTTTATCTTGGAATATTAGGCCTAGAGATAAGATCACTTTCTCAGGAGGAGATGATGCCGAATTCAATTCCAGCTAATGTTAGACAACTGGAAATGGACAGTGCACATCTGTTTTGTCGAAGGAATAACTGTTGAGTAATCCACTTGGCAGTTATCCAGCTTTCCTTCCTAGTATCACTGGAATACTACCCACTACTTATGATGTATTTTTTTTAGAAAATCAAATATTCAAAATGAATAAAATTGACTTGATTTTTTTAGCTAATCCTCAACTTCACTTCAAAATACTGTTACGTAATTTGTGCTATATCATCCATTAGAGACAATCAAAACAATTCAATTATAGAACTAAATGATATGTTATTCAATAGTTTTAACACCATTAATGTAGATAGCTTCCCTACTGAAGACTGTTGTAAATCATTTATAATAACAAGATTAAAAACAATGAAAGGTAAAAATAGTAATTTTATACGTTTGCAAATCACTCGTAATTCTTTTTCAGTGTACATAAATATATATATATATATATATATATATATATATATATATATATATATATATATATATATATATATATATATATATATATATATATATATATATATATATATATATATATATATATACATATACATTCATATATATATTCAACAGTTTAATTTATTCATTTTAAATTAAACATTTAATAATAATTATAATATAAATTAAATAGTAATTAAAATTTCTAAAATCCTTATAACTTAGTTTTTGCTTTTACAGAAATCAATTTCACTTTCTTGATCAAAAATATCTAAAATTTACCTGTTAATGGACAAAAGTAAATATATTTTCTATATTTAGTTGTAACACATACATATAAAATAAGTAGACAAAGATAAATATATTTTCTATATTTTATCTTGACATACATGTGTATAGATATTTTTATAAATATAGAAACATTTAAAAATACAAAAAGATATAAAATTTTAATGAAACTCTCTTATTATTCAATGTGAAAATGAAAAATAAATTTTTTCTTCTAGTGTAGATTTAATAACAAATCAAAATTATAAATTTTGTTATTTAATACACTCAAATATTAGGCTTTTAAAAATATATTTCACGCAATACATTTTTTCCACATTCGAAATTTTACTATTTTAGTTAAGAGGGTGTTGAAAAAATATCTGCTCTTTTAATTAGATACAGCCTCATCTATGTAATATTTTCCGCAACGAATAATCATAATGCCTGTCAGAATAAAAACATTATATAATAACACCTTCAATAATTTAATAAGAACAAAATAAAAATTTCTGTAAAACTTTATTATATACATTAAATATGTAAAGATAACTAAATATGTACTTAAATATGTAACTTAGTATAAGATACTTAAATATGTAAAGATAACTAGTTTACTTCTTGAAAGTGAAAAATTATTTCAGTAGTTGCTTCACCTTCCATAATATTTTCTTCCACGACTTTGATATACTCATCTCTGTCGGGTCTGTTGTGCTCGTGAACGAACCCCAAGACATGCATGAATTCGTGCAAGATGGTCCCTAACTGGAAACATCCTTTCGCCAGTTTCACTGTGTTATTGACGTAACCTTCTATTTGCCCAACATGTGCACTGCATCTGGAAACAAAGACCACATATATATTCATATAAATGCCATTTTTCCTTTCATAAGCCCCTTAAATTTTATGAAATAAAAATTAAATTAAATCTAGGACAGAGGGTCCATTAATATCTTATCTAACCTCCTGAACTGGAAAGTAAATTGCCAGTGTTCCTGACTATAGTACGACAGTTGACGTGTTTGATAACTATCTTGGTTGAAGATGGTTATAAGTTCAGAATCGACACTATAATTAGGTCCTGTTCCAATAAGGTCTCGTGTCAAAAAGTGAACGCTGAAAGACAATTAAACCTAACTTATTTATTTTTACAACGGTAATAATTATTATCATAAGGCGTCGATAGAGAGAAAGTTGGTTATGCGACAATAAAGTAGGTAAATTGTGTCTCGACTTAGGGGCGAAATTCGTAGGTTGGGTACTATATCTAGAAAGTAAACTGACATGCAGGTGAAAAATGTCATTACAAAGTTGTAAAGAAACATAGATTTTGAAATTGCATGGGTTAAAAACGAGTTCCATCACAATTGCATCATGATATGAACAGAAAAGAGCAACAAGTTGTTTTAGCCGTATTTCCCGCTTTTGCTCAATCATTGCAATATAAAATATACAAATGTTTCGCTCTAGTAAAAAACATCTTTCCTAAGGCTTGCGAAACTGTAAGTCTAATATCTAATTGTTCTTCTTATTTCAATTTGGTTTTTTTTTTTTTTTTTATCGCATTTTTAGTTTAATAAACAGAGCAGTTAATTTCTAAAAATAAATCACTAGCCATAAAGCAAATCTTTTCTGGTATTCTACAACACATACGATTTTTTTTGCCATATTTTTATAAACATAGGTGCTAATATTATAAAGTCAAAGAGGGGAAATTGGACTTTATTAGAAAAAGGCTCTGAACATTTTGACAAAACTTTATACAATATTATAATACTATGACTGCAATACACCTAATATACCTATTAATTAGATCAAGAATATATATATAAATATATATATATATATATAATGTTTAATTATTTTACAGGAACCTAAGAAACACAAATTAATATTTCCAAGTTCTTATATTCTATAATTCAGAAGTCTGTTATATACATTTATTTAAAATGTAAAAGGTATATATGGCACATGATATTTTAATATAAATATGATACTTACTCATATGTTTTTAGGTTAAAGTTTAACATTAATATTCAATCAAATATTCAGTGATTTCTCTGTTATAACATCTGTAGCAATAATAGGTTAACAAAAGTAACGTTTTCACAAATTATAATGATTTATTTAAGAATCTTCTTCAAGTTTCGAAGCACTGGAAAACTCAAGGAAGATTACATAAATTTTTCTTTTATGAAATATAATGAATAAAAATGTAATTTCTTTTCAAATTTTAATCTTTTCTTTATAAACTTTTAATTTATTAAATTATCATTTTTTAATTATTTCGAATCTTAGTAGAGCGAATTGTGTATTAATTCTTTTTAAATCACCATATTTTAATATTAAGTCTGATATTCATTAAAAAAAATGTTTACTGCCACGCAGGTTTTACTAAACAAAAAATCAAACAAATTGCGTATAATATAAATATGATACTTACTCATATGTTTTTAGGTTAAAGTTTAACATTAATATTCAATCAAATATTCAGTGATTTCTCTGTTATAACATCTGTAGCAATAATAGGTTAACAAAAGTAACGTTTTCACAAATTATAATGATTTATTTAAGAATCTTCTTCAAGTTTCGAAGCACTGGAAAACTCAAGGAAGATTACATAAATTTTTCTTTTATGAAATATAATGAATAAAAATGTAATTTCTTTTCAAATTTTAATCTTTTCTTTATAAACTTTTAATTTATTAAATTATCATTTTTTAATTATTTCGAATCTTAGTAGAGCGAATTGTGTATTAATTCTTTTTAAATCACCATTTTTTAATCATATTTTAATATTAAGTCTGATATTCATTAAAAAAAATGTTTACTGCCACGCAGGTTTTACTAAACAAAAAATCAAACAAATTGCGCTAGCATTTTATCTACACAAGTTATAAATTATAAATTCAAATTACTGAAAAACTTTGTGCATTTTGAGACTGTCTCAATGTTTTTCACTAAGCCATGCGAAACAATACGCGTGTTTTTATGGAGCAATAAAGATTTCACAGAGTTTTTGTCTCTCCTTTAATCCTAGTAAAACTGTCGTGATGCTCCAGCATTTTGAATTATTGAACCATTGGCGGATTTTGAATAAATTTTTCCAAACTGAAACTTCCGACCACTTTGATGGAAAATCCTATCACGTCTGGATTTGATGGTAAATGTGATTCTTTTTTTTCTACTTTTAAATGTGATTTAAATGATTTTACGAAAGAAGATAAAAATAATTTTTTTTATCACACTATTTTCATAGATGTTTATTTCAATGCACTGTAGATACTTGTGATGATGCCGTGTGTGTGTGTGTGTTTATTTTAAGATTTTAATAATATTATTTAGGCGGTAAAATCATGATATTAATTACATATGACTTGCATATAAATATGGTCAAGTATTGATACATCAGTATGCTTTATTTTAAAAATATTTCCCAGCAGTTTAAAGACAAAATTTAAAATTATTTTTGGATTTTGAAAGTAAAATAAATTTTTAACTTTCAAAATCCAATTATATTAATAATATTCAGAAAATGTTTTCACTTTTTTTATTATTTTTTATTTTAAGCTCTTAAGCATTTTCAGGTGGACATCTTATCGCTTTGTCTACTTTCAGCTTTTACCTACTGGGTTTGAGATTAAAACATTTTTGTAGACATACATTCTATTTTACTCCACTGTCATGTTTGATAATTCTTGGATTTAAGGCTTTGATATAATATAGGCGATTACTTATTAATCGAAAACCAGCATTTTACCATCTGTTGATTTTAGCCTCTTACAGATCTTTTCGAAGGTCATGAATGGATTCAAGTGTTACAAAATTAGTTGGTTCTCTCCGAAGTTTCCCTCAAGATAGCTGGCGCTCGTAAAAATCAGTCTCATCCGGTAAAGTGTTACAAATAAATTACCCCAGAAGTCCCATGTCCCCACCCCAAAATACATGCTTGCAGAAAGCGAAACTGTAGCACTAACATTTTGTTTACGATTAGTGGCTGGTACTAAATTGAATCATCTTACAATGAGCTGCGGTTCTCTTTTGGTAATTGCAGCTTAAAATACCCAAATTTTGTGCACCATATTTGAAAAGTAGCCATTTAGTTTGAAGCTCTTAACATACTGCATTTGTAATACAAGTAATACAACATCATAAAAATACTATTTTATTTCACAACATTTTTAAACAAGTTAAATATTTATTTCACTTTTAATGAATGAAAATTTCAATATTAATTTTTAATTTCTTCACTTTTTGATTTCCTTAAATATTGCATTTTCGGTAAAATAGGTTTTCTCCAAAAATTCGTAAATATAATAATATTATTCATGCAATGTCACAAAAACATTTGAATGTATGAAATAAGCATTACTTCAAGAATGATATATATAATACGGAACCATACTTAGAAAAATCACTCTAAGAAAATAAATTATGAATTTGGTTTGCAAAATTAATATAATGCACTTTGGGCAGCTATAACATTGTTGAAAAGTCAAATATATTTAAGAAACTGAATTTCTTTAAAATGTGTTAGTTAATTACATAAGTTATCCATTTATATCACTTAGTATTACAAAGAAAGGACTGAGTTCATTTGAACTAGTTTAACAGGAAGAAATGTGTAACTCTACTGCACAGTTAAGAAACAGAAATGAAAAGACTGGTGACATGTTTAATTAGCATTCCCTGTTTTTATTGTTAAGAGTTCTTACCCACTTCCTGGCTCAATAACGAGGAACTGGTCTTCGCTCCTGTGGGGTCTGAAATCAATGCAAGTCTTTTTTCGAAATTCATCGGCTACTTCTTCGATTCCAGCCTTTTCTTCGTCACCTGCATTGTTAACGGAATTACTGATCACATTCTTTATGACTTCTAAGAAAGAATAGCTGATACAAAAAAATATAACCCTTTTTTTCTGCAGGGCAATAATCAGTTCTTTACAAATTGCGAGCAAATATTCCAAGCAAAATATGGACAAATTTATAATTCCAATGTGTTTTTGCTGTACTGAATAGTTAAAACAAATTATTTTTTAAACTTTTGAATAGTTGATAGATTTAAATATCGTAAATAATTACTATTCTTAAAAGAGAGCTTGTATCAAAATACAATGTTGGAAATATTATCTCGTGGCAGGAATGCTCTTACTAAGCACATTCAGTTTGCATAATAAAACATAATTTTATATGGATCTCATTTTAAAATACTGTTTTATATCTGTATAATGCATGCTAAACAACATTTAAATGATTGCAGTAGTAGCAATTGTAAGCACTACAAGCAAATCAAAATAATTGTTCAATATATTCTTTAGAAATATTTCTATACATGCTTAGAAATTTAATTCTAAAATTACAATTGAATTAATAACGATGTTAATAAAAAACTATTATTTATATTCTATCATTAGCACCACTACCTTACAAAAGTTGGAAAAATGTTCTAATAATTACCATAATCATTTTTGTACACTAAAAAATTTGTTAAATTTTACAGTTGCTAATATTTTTGTCACTTGTTTTTGTTCAAAACAATGATTCATAAATTGGTAATAAATAATTTATATCATTAATAACTAATTTTAACGTTGTTATTTACACATTACTTATAATTTATATCATCAGGGAATATATTTGGAAGCTAATATTTTAAAATGAGTAAGGCATTTAAAATGAGCTGTTGATATTTTCAAAATGAAAAAGAGCTAAGCAGATTATTTGAATTAATTATTCTAATCTAAAATTTTGAAAGAGAGAAAATCAAATCACAGAAAATATTGTTTCATTGCAATAGCACTGTCTTGGAATCTATTAAATTTTGCATACTTAATCAGAATTTTATGTTGGATGTTATTTTAAAAATTAAATGATCATATGTGTGCCAGAAGTTTCGTAAGCAGTATCAATCGTAACTACTGCGAGAATTGGAACCGAACTAAAATATTCAAAAATATTTTATAGAAGTGCATCTATAGAAAATCAACAATTTATCTTTAAAATTCTACAAATAGTAAGAAAACAATTAACCAATAAAGAATTTTGCATACACCAAAACTGATTACATTTAAAAAACTTTAATGAATAATTATATAGTTAATAAGTCGACCCTCACGAAATCAATTTTAATAAGTCATAAGGTTTTTATTTGCTTCATATTTGTAAGTTTATTAATTACATTTTATTACTGATTATAAATTAATAAATGATGCCTTTACTGAATAAATATTAATACAAGTTTCAATTACTTTTCCCTCTTACTCTCATATAAAAAGCAATCATTTATGTTTTTTCAATTTTATGAGAAACTCGATTTTTTATTTCGATACATATCAATTGGCATTTCAATGCAGAATAAAGTTTATGAAATTACTGTGAAATCATTTTTCTCATACATTTAATATATATGGATAAAACTTTAGACGGTATTTTTTATGATGATATCATTAATCAGTTCTTGAAATAATTAATTTAATTTAGTTTATCAAGCTTTAATTATTGTTTAAAGTACATATTCTTTCAAAATGAATTATCAACTCATTTAAATTTCAGATAATATAAATCGTGTCTTACTTAGGAATATAAAATAAATTGGAATAATTATATTTTATATTTCAATCACAATGAATTCTAAACCAATTTAAACTTACGCCAATGCAAATAAAGTGTGAATCATTAATTAGTTTTTCTACGCCACGGCTAGATTTATACTCAGAAAAATAGGGAATTTATATTAAAAATTTATTTCTATTTATTTTTTTCTATTGTTCAATAAAGAAACTTATGATAAAAAGATTTCAAATGAAGATAAAATATTTAATTATATTTTTGTCATAAGGCATTTCGATTGTATTATAAGCATTTAAGTATTGTTCTGTGTTCTTAGCTTCTTTCATCAAGTTTTCTCTTACAAAAATTCAAAAGTAATAATTATATTTGAAAAATATCGTCTGGGCTATTACTTTAGTTCTCAAGATAACAAAGAGGACACTTTTTAAATTTAAAAATTCTAAATCACTAGAGAGTGAAACCTAAGTAAAATGCATCAACTATTCAGATTAGAGCAAAAATATAATTTCAGTAAGAAATTTTATTTTTATTCATTTATTTATAATAGCTTTAAAATGAAATTAAACTTATGAAAAAAAGAAATATTAAACTAGCGATTAATTATTAATATCAATATTTTGTCATCACAGAAAACTTTATTGTCTCTACAAAAGCCGAAGAAAAATAAGCTTAAAATAATTTAACTCAGCTGTTATTGTTTTTAAAGCAACAAACAATTGTAATTATTTAATCAATTTTAATTATTTTGATATATTTTTCTCTAAAAATACACAATAATATATAATTTTCAAATTTTGTCTGAAAATCACTTGCCATTTGTTATTAATGGTGTATTTTAAGAACGATAATGCAATAACTTATTAATAAAATTTTATTAATTTCACCTTTGTTCTGTGTAAATAAATCCAAAGTCAAAATATTTACTGGTATTTTATTCTCAAGGTGATATTTATTGTATAAATAAATTTTCCTACAACGCAAAATGATACTAATATTACCCTAAATTTTTGATAAGGAACTAGAAAAATATTTATCATTTGTTTACTTATATTTATACACATACAACGTTATATTGACAGCTTGTCGATATATAAAAGGGAATGTGGGTTCAAATATAAACAAGAAATAATTTTATGCAAGGAATGTAAATATTCTGTATATAGGGTACAAGATGAAATGTGAATTTTTGTACAAAATAAAAAACTTAATAGTGCCTATTTCTGTATTAAAAAATGTTAAAATCTACAAATAATGTTTTGTCTTAACTAGTATATTTTAATATTAGAACAATTCATATAAAACAAAAAAATATTACATGCTTTCAGGAAAAATGTAATAAAAATTTATAATAAATGTCTTATATGTTCACACATAATTTTAATGCATTTGCAAAATTTTAATTAACAAATTATTAAAAATAATGTTCACTGTTATAAACTGGAAATTACGTAATACAAGGAAAGTTAATATGAAAGTATAATAGCGAAAATATTATATTTTAAGAACTATACTTTTGCTATTTATTTTAAGTGAAATGCTTTAAATGCGCAGCTTAAGATTATTATTATGAAATTATATTTGCTATTGATTCACACACACACAAATCAAAGTATATTTTTCCTTTCATATAGCTTACTAAAATTTCCTGATAATTTGTAAGGAACAATCCCATTTTCCCACAGACTCTTAGGATCACTCAATGCAGTTCTCGACTGGAAAAAAATAAAAAATTAAAAAGTAACTTAATTGAAAATCTTCCATAATATATATATATATATATATATATATATATATATATATATATATATATATATATATATATATATATATATATATATATATACAAAGTTTTTATAACAAAAAGAGTAAAAAAGTCAATATCTTAAATATGAAAGCCATGAATAACTTAATACCAAATTTAAGATATTAAAATGTATGCATTCATACACAGGTGGTTATAAAATTGAATAAAATACCTGTTAAATAAAATGAAATGTTTCATAATCTTCGTAAGCATTGTAAAATATGATAATAGCTTTTATATAAATGGAAATATATGTATTCTGGTAGTATGTGGCAACTTTAATGAAATTATTGAAGTCTTGTATTTTTTTAATGTAAGATATTGGAACTCTCAGATGTTCAGAGACCAAATTGTCGGAGCCCGTCTAATTGAATCAAGTGAGATCGCAACAACCCATCTTTTAGGCGTTTCTAGTGCTACGGTATTTAAATCATAACAGCACACCCTCAACGTGGCAAAACAAGCTCTGCAGAGAAAATAGGGGACGGAGAAAGAAGCTGAGTGAAGAGAAATGGTTATTTAAGGGCATATTGAATAGAGATACTGAGAGTGACGTATATGGAAGCAGATTGTAATGTCTGAAAAGCAAACAACTGCACCAAAAGTGACCACAGAGCTCACAATCATCATTGAATTCTTCATTGCCAATAATTACAGCTAAAAGCACTTTCATAAACAGAAAAATTACAACAGATTCAAAATCGTAAATTCTTATCACAGATGTTAACGCCAAATGTTGCTTTATAGTTTTGTCACATTCACATTTGGTCGATTAATAAGATATAATAGTAATATGGTACAGCGTATTGTCTTCCATATTCTGCCTCTCCGCTTCCTTTCCCCAAGGTTAGGCACATTTACAGAACACATCTGTCGAAGCTTAAGATCAGATCTTAAGTGATCGTCAACTTACAACTGTCACGAGGAAGATCTGTTTCGATACAGGCAACCGTGTCATATCAATATAACTTTGAAAAACTCACAATAGCCCAATGCCGTCTCTTCAATGCATAAAATCGTGGGTTCAATCTCAACCATTGTTGAACAACTGGTGATGTTTATTAGGAATCTGCCTTCCGTAAGCACGTCTGTCGTTTAGCGTGATTGGAAGTTTTCCAGATTTCCTCTTTTGTGATACGGGAAAAGACTTCCCGAAAGACGCATCAGCTGATAAATTGTTTCACTACAGCCTAAAGCTGTTTGGTTATTCATAGAATAATGTCAAAATAGTTGTGTGTTTTTAAATTAAATGTCATGAAACAAAGAACTATATATATAAAACTGATCATTTCATATCTCTGCATGTATCATGTTTTCAAAATTGCATGTTTTCAAAATTTCAATTCAAAATTCAAATCTGCTTGTTTTCAAAATTTTCATTATCATTCTCATTTTTTTAATAAAAAATAACATCATTTGATTAACTATTTAGAATATAATTCTTGAAATAAAAAATAAAAACGATTTTTTCCTTAAAAAACAAATTGACTTAGGTTAAATAAAATTTTATATTTTTGTTTCTTAAAATTTTTTCTGTGCATCAGTAGTAGTTAAAGTACTAAAATAAGACATATAATTTAAATTTTTTACTGAAATGTTTTTCATTTTAAATCTTTAACTCATCTTTTAAAATAAGTGTAGTTATATATATATGAGAAAATAATAATATGTAAAAACCTTTCACATTTATTAAATTTCCAACGATATAAATTTTGAATTATATTTAATAAAATCTCTTTATTTTGACGTCACATAGAGAATAGTCCTAATGCTGATGTACAGCTTGTTAACATCAACTGCGTATAATTGCTTGTAGGAAGGTTATGCATAGATAAATAAAAGCATTCGTGTTTCGGAGAAACTCATAAAACCTCCCTAACACGCACCCCTACAAATGCAGCGTTCATCTCTTATTGTTCAGCAATAGTTGAAATCAAACTCGGATTTTCTGCTACAAATCACGTGATCTTACATTGGATTACAATGAGGTCTATTTCATTACATTTTGACCCGAGGTTGTAGAAAACCTGACGGCAGTAGCTGTTGTGAGGCATCTTAATATGCCTCGCATAATTTGCCTACGAGCGACTTTCCACAAAAGTGGGCCATATTCACTTGTTGCATAGGAGTAACTAGAAAAACTCCTTAGCACCCACCATGACAGATGCGTATGAGGAAAGAAGCACGGCATTTATCTCCTGGTGTACATAAGTGGCTGAGATCGAACTCAAGACCTTTCGCTCAAAAGAGCGCTGCCCTACTACTAAGCAATAGTAAGCTCATACTATTATATTTTAACATCGCATTGTGGATGATCTGACATTAAAAGCATTTAATACCGCTTAAATTGCCTTTCCGGTGGAGAACTTCCCTAGATATTGGGTGTATATAATATTCCGGAAAATTTCAAAGCACCCACTTCAAAGGAAATGCATGTAGAAAAAGAAATTAAATGTAAAGTTTTCAACATCTAACTTACTTTATATGATTTTTCTTTTAATGCAATAAAGAGAAAATTGCAATAATAAAAAAATTCCTTGAATTAATTTACAACATAGTTACAGTGGTATCAATTTAAAGTATGTATTATACTTATTTTGGATAAGAAAAATAGATTTACCTGCAATTTATAGTATAAATGCATTTTAAGGACGGCATCTTCATTTTTATCTCCTTTGAAAGTGAACTTATTGTACTCGCTTAGATTCTGTTCTTCTTCATAATCATCAACTGTAATGCCATTTTTTAATTATTTTAATGACATAAATTATTAAAATATTAAACAAGTATATAAAAAGATAGCATAAAATGCTTAAAAAATTATTAATTAGAAATTATATATTAGAAACAGTCATTTTAAAATATATTTATATTGTTGGTTTTTTTTTTTTTTTTTTGAATTTAATAGAAATTTATTTGATTTTCTTATTTTTTGTAATTTTATCTTCTTTTAATTTTGAGTCATTTCTTTGAAAAATTGTTACATTTTTATTTATTTAAGATTATTTTCCTTTTCTCATAAGAGCAGAGATTTTTGCTTTTTGTCTAGCTCATCCATATTGAGCTCTTCTTCAATTTTAAACGAAAGTGTGTTCCTCAAATTTTTAAAATTTTAAATGTATTTTTCATTTTTTTCTTCAGTATCTTTCTTTTTTCTTATTATATCAAAATGCATAAATCATTCTGCGTCACATTATAAATTCTTGAAATACGCACTTATTCTGTAAATAGAGAAAGACTTCTACATCGTGATTCTGATCAAAATGTTTCACATGCAAAACAATATTTAGACATTGCGCGTCATATCTACAATACAGTATTTATGAGACGATCCCTGCTGTCTCTGACAAATTTTAAATTGATGAAACTGAGAATATGGACCACATTCCTAGTTTTTATCACTTCTTCTTAAAGGAAATAGGAGAAAAAAGGTAGCATTTTACTTTCTATTTCCGGATTTTCTTATTTTTAGCTTGTTTCTTAATATTTTACTCCCAAAATAGTTTTGATAATTCAAAATATAATCTGAAATTGTTGTGAACCCAAAATTCAAATATTTATTTTTGGTTTTCCTAAACATAGTTTTCTACAAAGTGCACGAATTTAAATTTAATGAAATACTTATTTTTTTATAATTTGTTCAAAAATATATTTAAACATCTTTAAAGGAATCTCAAAATCTTAACAACTTAAGAGCGATAATGGGGAAAATTCTCCAGTGACCAAATCAATCTCAATTTTAACTCTGCGCCTAGATATTTTTTAAATTAAAAAATAATTAATTTGAAAATAATATTTGAATACAATATTTGAATAATTTTCAATTTTTTATACTTTTCAATCTTGATACAAATGTAAACAAACCAAAGCAATATCCTAACAATTCTATAGATCATTTAGGAGCTAAAATGCATACTTATCTAAACCTATATTTAATATTTTTTTAGTTCTAAACATGACACTAATAGTATAGGATCTGACACACATGGACACTATACAAAATATTTATCTGATTTTGTTACATAGTGAATTTTTTTAAATAAAGTGCTTTTTTCATTATTCCAGCTGAGATCCTTATTACGCTACTTTATTACATTTCTCACTAACTAAAAAAATATCCATGACATCAGATAACGTTTCTTCTACGTTACATCATAATGAAATGGCGGTGTAAATACGATTTATCGGTGAATGTATAGCCGGCCTTCAAATCGCATTCTTCGAGTGTCAGCAAATAAGTTCACTGTAGAATGTCTGTGAATAGTGTTGAAGTTCATTTTGTTAATAAAATGATTTCTTATATAAAGACCAAGTCATCATTTTTCATTGATTTGAGCTATTAAGACGTTGAAAATAAAATAGAAGAGAAAGCAAAATGATAAAGATAGGACAAAACATCCACTTTATTATTAGTTTAAATCAAAAAAAAAATTATTTAAATTTTTAAAAATTTTAATAATTAATAGAATTTTAAATTATAATTGCAATATTTGTAAGCAATCTCTTTTAAATCGTAAGACTAATATCTTGCTTACGTTAATATTAAAATTTTTTATAATTTTTTTCTTTCAAAAATGTATCTGCTATTAATATTCTTCTGTATTTCTATTTTACTATGAAAGTGAAGTCGTCAGCAAAGGCTTAGAGAGCAACTGTTGCTTTAGGATCAATATCCTTGCCAACTGTGGTCCAGTCAAATTGTAGCGGCTCATCAGCAAGCAGATTCCATAGGATGGGTCCACTGCAGGAGCCTTGTGGACATCCAATGGCTTGCGTTTTCTTCACTATACCCATATTAGTATTTAGGGCAACTTCTCGATATTCCAAGTTGCTGATGAGAATGTTTTTGATAGTTTCTGGGCATCCTTTACTTTCGAGTGCTTGTTTGATAGATGGATGTGGTGCAGAGTCGAAAGCTCCTTTAATATCCAGAGAAATTAATGCGCAATGTTTTGCTGAGGCTTTTCTAATCTCGATTTGTCTTTTCAAGTGTAGGAGAGCATCGTCCACTGACCTTCCTTGACAATTGATTTTGGTGAAGAAGACCATGACTCTCTAAGAAAAAAGTCAATCTTGTAGTCACAATTTTCTCCAATAATTTTCCCATCTTTAGTAAGAGGGTGATTGGCCTGTATGATTTAACTTGCAGTTTGTCTTTCCCTTTCTTATGGAAGAGATTGATTAAGCCAATTTTGAAGCACTTCGGGAAGTAGCACAGATTCCAACATTTTTTACTAGGGTTTTGAGAAGCTCTGGATAGGGACGGCATTGTACAACATTATACTTAAAACAATATTATATACTTAAAATAGTGCACAACCATATTTTAAGCATAATGTTGTCAATTCCATCAAGTCCTAGTGCTTTTCCATTGAGGAGTGAGGTGATAGCTGTCTATCTCTCCCCTGCTGGGTTCTGTATCATAACTATCATTGGTGTGAGATTGCTCAAACAGAGTAGTAGGTTGTGTTGAAAACAGCTCTTCTAAGATTCTGCGAACGATGTTAATCGCGTTAACTTCATGTAAATTCGTGCAGAATAAGGCTGATGGTAGAGAGAATTTCCTAAAGGTGGCTTTATAAATTTTCCCTTAAGGATTTGTTGCTGAAGTGCAAAGTTCTCGCCAGCATGTGCACTTTGCTCTTCGCATATCTTTAATATATGCCGCCTTCAGCTTTTTGTAATCAATTCTGAGTTTAATTTTGTCTGGATTACTTAAATTTTGCATTTTTCGCCTTTTGGTATTTAATTCTTTTTTTTTGAGATCAAAAGATTGCGTCCACCAGTTTGGCAATAAATTATTGCGTGGTTTCTTTTTCTTATAGGAAATTTGACAACACTCAATCAGTTGTCTTTGCATGATTGTGGCTGCATTGTCCAGTTGATCAGTTGTTTGACTTTCCTCTAATAGTTGTAGCATTTTGCTTACGTGTGGATGTAGATTTTTGATGAACTTATGATGATTTCCATATTTAGTCTTCAGTCTGGTAATTTGTGTCGTATCTGGTGGTGCTGCCAGTGTGATCTAGATAAATTTATGGTCACTGAGTGTTTCAGTGTCCAGGACCTCCCATGTACTTTCTATTGCAATGTCGACATTAGAAGTAAAAGATACATCCGACAATCCTTCATTGGTTGAGGAGTTAAAAGTTGGAGGAGCACCCATGGTGTTTAGAAGATGTAAACTATAACCTATGAGGTAATCCAAAAGTGCTTCACCTCGTTGGTCGCGCGTTGTCTTTATATCCCCACATGTTGTGATGGGCATTTAGATCTGCACTGATAATGATCTTTCCATTTCTTAAATTTTGTAGGAAGCTGTCAATATTCTGCAGTGCTTCACTGATTCTCACTTGACCAGACTCACTCATTCCTGGGGCCGTGGTAGCCAAGTGGTTAGGGTATCACCCTTCCATCCGAAAGGGTAGGGTTCGATTCCCAGTGCCACCAAGACCCACGTAGTACATATGATATACGTGTTCGTTAAATCTGTGAAATCGATAGTCCTGTGGTAGGTCGTTGAGCCACAATGTTACCATGAACTACGTTGAGTTACTATAGATGCAATGGTCTGGAGAAAATTTCCTCCCCCTTTAGATCAAAGTCAAAAACTGAGAGAATGGATTCTCTGGTTGTGTCCTCTATCGGAGGATTTAAAAAAGAGCAAAGACGTACGTTACCTTCGTGGTGCTCTGATTAAAACAAAAATACGCTCTCCCTATTGACTTAAATTCGCATTGTCATGGCATAGCGAGCATGGCTTGTCCACGTGTCATATGTAGTAACAACTTCCATTCCTTATATCTCATTAGAGTAGTATGCATCAACACACCAAAAATTTTAATTCTGTTTACGCTAAAACAAGTATTCGAAAAATCTCTCTATATTAAATAATTCTATCACTAAATTTTTGTGATTGAATTACTACTACTTTGATAAAACTTCTATAACTTAGCTGTCAATGTTCAATTACCATTTTATTACTATGTTAACTGTCACTAAGTTTTTCTCATTAAATGGTCAACAGTTTTCTATATTTTAGTTGTCAAATAGTCAAATACCATTAAACTGTTACTATTTTAACTGATGATGATGATGATATATATATATATATGTATATATATATATGTATATATATATATATATATATATATATATATATATATATATATATATATATATATATATATATATATATATATATATATATATATATATATATTCTATTAAGTTTTTACTATTATAATAGTGGAATTTTTTTAGAGGAACACGGCTTAAAATGACATGTAAATGTATTCACTTTAACTGAATTTACGTTCTTATTGATTTTAATTTCTTATTAGGTATATATTAAATAGGTATCATGAGAAATTTTTTGCGGATGATTTTTTTATAATAATTTAGTATATACTATAATACTTATCAAACTGCTAGTTAAATGAGTATTCGGCATTGCAGTAGGTGAATTAGGATTCTAAATCCCAAATTAAAATGGTCGATACATTTCATTTTTGATCATATTCATTAATATTTTGAGCGAATTATTAGAATTGTTTTCAAACCATCAATACATTATGGCTAATTTATTAATTATAAACACGTCCTTACAAAATTAATTAGTAATTATTCTCTTAAAAACATTAAATTATTTTTATTTAAAACAGCATCATAACTTCAAATATTTTTATATTATTTGTAATTAAATATATTTTTAAGTTCTGTTATACTTAATTTATTTAATTTTATCTAATTTTGAAAATGAAAAACTAAAAGTAGTTTTTATATATTTTCTTAGATAATCAACATTTTTTTTTTGAATATTTATCTCATTTTCTAAAAATTAGATTTTAACTTCACTATGTAGTTTTCATTGTGAAATAAATGGAGCATTGATATTATCTTTATTATGGAGTTTATGATCATTTAACTAAGGACTCTCAGAGCAAAATAAAGTAAATTGACTCTTTTTCCAATGGATCTTTTCATTACTTAATAAGCATAATGATGACAAATCTCACTATTGATTATTTGTAATCAAGCTTATCTCGGAACTTAATTTCATTAGAATCATATTACAGATTCTTTATCTTAATGTTGATTCATTTATAAATCTGGATATTTAATTATATGAAACTGTTGTTGTTGTTGTTTTCGTGTGCCAGCTAGGCTGGTAAATTCGGGTGCGATGCTCCACTTTTCCCACTGAACAGTATATATGAAGCTCATAAGAGTCATAAATACCTACAATAAAATGTAAATATTTTATGCGATATTTTATTAATTCACTCGAAAAATAAATGTATTGAAGAAAAATATTAGTTCTGAGTAATATTCTTCTTTTATATGATTTACGGAAAAAAAATCTGGATATAGAATTCAAATAGAAATGCGAATAGTATCGAGACCAATACTATTACTAATGTTTTACTACTGGAAATGAAATGATTGGTCTTGTCATTATGGTAGGATGTGTTTATGGTAGGACAGGTCTTAGAAACATAAAGTCCTGTGTCTTATACCAGCCGCTGTTGAACAACGAAAAACAGTTGTTGTGTTTCTGCCTTCTGTATAAAGAAGGCAGAAACACAACAACACATAAAACACAACACATAAAAGCCTCAGCTTCTGGCCCTAAGCCTCGCAAACTCGATCCCCTTCTGTATGTACGTCTATCGGGTAAATGCTTGGGAATTTTCCGGGTTTTCTTTCTTGTGACATGTAAATATGGCCTATATTTATGAAAAGTACTTCCGGAAAGCTATTTACTCGGTGGATATTAAAAAGCCTTACAATGACCTTCAGCTTTTAGGCTATCCTTTTACACATTTTCAAAACGTAATGATTTATATTAGTCTTCAGGCTTATTTTTTTATTTCAGTATGTTTCCAATTATGTATAGTTGGTTTATTTTCTGCAGAAGCACTTTTTTACCTAAACTTTAGCGTTTCTCAAGTGTATAAATACTCTTTCAGAATATTTTAGCAAATATTATTAGGAGAATTTAATAGCTGGCTGCAATGAAATTTTAAAGCCATCTTCAACTATAAGTTCGACATCTTAAATAAAAAAAGTGAGATATAATCAAGAAAACCTAACTAAGTTTAAATAAAAAAAATGAAACCTATAAAATGTGGTCAAAAACAAATAAATATCAAACAACCAAATCATGGGGGTTTGGATGCGAATACATTATGGATAATCTAACAGTTATAAACTACACCAAGACTTATAACTTCCACAACATTTTGCTTTCATGATGGATAATGACACGGAAGGAAAACAATTATGAAAATTTTTTAAGCACGTCCCATTGATAGACATGCAAGATTAAAACAAAAAGGCAACATTCATCAATCATTTATAAAAAGTTGTGGGGTTTGAACTCGCGTCCTTCAATTCCAAAACAATCGGTCTTTCTCTTTACACGGTGATATCTACTCCTTGCCTATTGACACCAAATAATGAATGATTCAACGGCAAAATGCTCTGTTATGACTTTTGAATATCTATCAATAACACATCTTCTGGCAGACATTACAGTGGCGATTCCTAGGAAGGAAAGTTCTCATTGAGGCAAAAGTACGTGCTGACATATAAATGCAACATCCATTTCAGTTATTTGACATTTACTTTGATCGAACAGGATATTTTTCATTCTGAAGTACTCTTTTCTACCAATCGCTCATAATAAAAATTGACACAAAATGGTGACTAAATAGCACTTAAACCTACAAATTCGATGAATGACTAATATGATAATTTCTAAAATTGGATCTTGGCGAAATATTCCCTTTGCAATCCTCAAAACTAAGAGAGAAGAGGCTAATTAATAATTCGATTTAATTATATATAAGAAAAACTATTTACAAATTTAAGTGGTAAAATTAATTCGGCCACCTTTACACAAGTTTTGTTATTCATATATAATTTTTATAAATATATAATAGTACAGTTCCCTGCAATTGATCATCGAAGTCAAATACTGAGCAATTTCAGTCAGAAATAAACTTTGGCCTTTAAATAAGTTTTGTCAATCAATGAATTTAATTTATAAAATCTAAATAAGATGTTTGTACAACTTTTTTAGTTTCTAAAAATGTCAATTATTTTAAGCAATAGACCAGGCAAACATTGATGTCAGAAATCGCAAGTTTTTTCTTTTCCATTGCGATGATCATCGTCTCGGGTAGCATGGAATTTACAAACTTTATATCAATTTTCATTTTAATAACAATTTTAATTCAACAAAGAATACAGTACACTGTCTTTTGTATACTAAACATAATTTAAAACAAATTATTAACTGTATGTAACATTATTATTCATAAGCTATATGTTATTTCCATACATTTAAAAGTTAGAATGAGTTTATCTATCTTCATACAAGTTTTATAATTTAAACATCATTTTTAAAAATATAATGTTACTCTTTCTACAAATGTTACATCAATTCTTATGTAAATAATAATAGGATGTAACGAAGATTACATGACACAGTCATTTATTTATTAAACACATAATTTCAAGCAAATTATTAATTAAAAATAGCAATATAATATATAATCCTTAATATTTATAAATTATTACATACCTAAATTTTTAATTAAACCCCAATGGAGATTTAAAATTACCCTAAATAGTTATTTATTCACATGTATATTTTGCATGGAATTGTGTTCGTCCACACTGTAGTGAGTGATTTCATATGGCAAGGAATTTGGCAAAGTCAAAAGTCACGTGACAGGAACATTTGGCGCATATCAGTGAAAAGATTCAGACCATTTACATGCCAGGTTGATTAATTTGCACGTTGTCTAATTAAGAGAAAAAATGTTAAAATAAAAATAATAACATCGTAACTGATGCCACTTGTCTCTCAGTGCGATGGGTTTTTCGGTCAACCATTTAGCACTTGTCTTATTAGCGTGCACTTTTGGCTAGATGTTCAAGAAATTGTAGATTTGTGAACGTGATTATGTAATAATTTTAATCGATTTTTAACGAGATATTCATGAGTTTTAGACAAAATTGCAACTTTGAAATCCGAAAAAACTTGCAAATACTGAATTTTAATTGAGTGCATACTGAATTTTAAATACATTCAAATGGTCTAATAATAAGTCAATGACAAAGTGAAGTTGATAATTCTGTACTTTGTTTTACTTTGAAGATTCGGATGTATCCATCAATGTCATTTGCGTTACTTCCAATGCCTTTCAATTATGTTGTTGAAAACCAAATAGCTAAGAACTTTCCGCCTAGAACATGCTTGACTACTGATTCAAAATTGTGTTTGTTCTACATATTCATGAAAAATTCCACATTTTATTATTTCTTCCTGTATTTGCCAATTACTTTTATATAAATTGTTCACTTGCCTTCTTCAGATGCCTAATCCATGTATGTCAGTTAACTTCTCTAAATTCACATACTAAGGTACTAAATACTAAATCCTTTATAGAAAGAAGATATTTTTACACAAATATAAATAACGAAACTAATGTATTTAAGTATATTATATATAAGTAAAATTGAATATATTAATATATATACTAGTGTGTAATAAAATATATATATATTAATACATTATCAACTCATTATTTTACACATACTTTAAATATTTCATTTATAAAAAACTAAACTTGAAACATGAAGCCCATATGTGGACCAAGGCCTACAGTGCTCATATCTGTTTTCCTGACGGAGGGCCTTAGGGTGCCTATTTCCGGGCTAGGTGGTCAACCTAACCTGGAAATAGGTGATTTTTACGAATTTAGTTCGAGAACGAAATCATAGTTGTATAAAAATTAATACAAATCATATACATTATAAACGAACGAAAAAGGTTTAATTGAACTCACATAGTATGGTTACACATGATTGCGAGGGAAAGCTTTTTAACTCATAACATGGTTACAGAGAAAGAACTACAAGCAAATGCTCCTTACTATGGGATATTCTTTCCCTTACTGCAGGCTGCTCGTACTTTCTTTCCATGCTCAACACCAGATTGTGCAACAGTTCTTGAGGTAAGAGTATCCATTCCTCAACCTAACGCTAAAACACCAGTGCTTTTAGGTAGCAAGCATGTTCGCTAATCAGTTTATCGATCCACTGAAGGAATGAATGGTTGAGTTGACCGAGGGTCGAAACTCAAATCTGTGACTTGAATCAGCCATTGGCTTAGCATTTCATCTCGCGAAATATAAATTGGTATCAGATACAATCCTATGGCAGTTAAAAAATTCAAAATTTTGGGAACATAAACATAAAATAAATTTTGTCTATATATACCTGGATCGAAGAGTTCATAGTCTTCTCCAACAGGTGGAGCCTAAATATAAAGAAACAAAGATTACATTAATACTAATTGTTTAAAAATTTGATTTTATTTAAATATTATATACACTATTGACTATTAAAATGGCAAAAATATTGAATAAATGCTAAAAATATCAAATGATTAAATATTTCAAGAAATTTTTCTGAATCTTTAAATCTTTGTTTGGAAGATTAATTTTTGTGTATATTAGTGTGCAAAGCTTATGCAGCACATATGTTTTTTATCGTAACTCCACGAAAATTCATCTGAGAAGCATGAAATTCAAAAATAAAAGACAGCATTTAGCACGAGAACGATGACGAAATCATAGTTACATTAAAATTAGTACAATGCATATGCATTGTAAATAAACAAAAGAGGCTTAATTGAACTCATAGTATGGTTACACATGATTGAGACTGAATATTTTGGAACTCATAACATGGTTACAGAGAAAGAACTACAAGCAAATGCTCCTTACTATGGGATATCTTTTCCCTTACTTCAAAGGCTGTTTCGCACTTTTTTTCCATGCTCAACACCAGATTGTGCAACAGTTCTTGAGGTAAGAGTGTCCATTCCTCAATCAGCTTCAGTTATTGGGTGTTCCGCGAATTTAAGATCTTGATTACGACACTTTATAAGTATTCTCATTGGTTCAAAATGTTTATGATGCCAGATAACGTTTCATCTACGTCTCACATAACTGATTACGACAATAATTAATTACGTGTAACGTCATAATTAATTCAATGGCTTTAACAATGTCCCAAGGTGTCTCACCAAAGTATCTTACAAATTATCAATGGAAACTAGTAAAGTAGGCTGGTCTATCTAACTATACTGTTCTCAATGCATCGTTTTTTCAGATTTCCAAACACTCTTCCAAATGTGAATTTGCGCAGGTAATTTCATCTTGTCATATTTCATGAAATAACTCACTTGCGCTTGCCACGGCTATCTTCTTTCTTCTTTTTATTTACCACTGTTGTTTCTTTCATTCCACTTGAGATAATAATAATGCCACTTTATTGCAATTCTCATTGGTTTGAAATATCCATGACATCAGATAACGTTTCATATACATCACACATAATTTATTACGACATAGTATTGAGACAGTGTCGTAAATCCATTTTGTCTAAACTTTTTCCTCCTGTTTTCAAATCGCATTTTTCGAGCTTCCACAAACAAAGGGAAGTTCACCATTGAATGTCTGAGCATCATCAACGATGAGAAAAAATCCATTCAGGATATTTTACCAGTAATGAAGAAGTATTTTTTGATTATAATTTTTTCCATTTGTAAAAATTTTCAAAATCATGAAAATTACTTATTGTTTTAAATAATTAATTTTTAATCCTTTAGCGATATTTCTTTTAAAATTGAACACTTTGAAAAAGGACATAAGAAAAACAAAACGAAAAAGACAAGGCAAAACATCTACTTTATGGTTAGTTTAAATTCGTAAGGATGATTTAAATTTTTTGCTGTAATTTTGCTTGCCGACCACATACGTTTTGAGTTCTTTTCTCCTGTGATGTTTTTTCTTCATATTTGCAGACACATGACTTTTATACTGAATTGCATGTTCATTTTCCTGATCGCAACACACCTTTTCCTACAATTTCAGGGCTTTCTATTTAAATTTTTTATGTTTCTTACGTGCCTATGAATTGAACACTTTCATTTTATAATATTTAAATGGAGAATAGAATTTTTCTTCTGATGACAACTGCCTTGTGATTAACATTTTTCAATCAGTTGACTTATCCTTTCGGAATCATTGGAGCTCAATTTGAGGGTAAATTTGCATAAAAAGAAGTGTTTTCTTTATTTCAAATTTTAAACATTTTTTAAAAAATATTTATTTTTGCTTGTAAGTAACAAGTTTTAAATATAATTCTTATTTTAATAACTGCGACTTGAATCTGTATGAACTATCTGAATATTGTTGTTTGTAATCACAAGAAAAAACAAGAAGATTAAGAAGACAATATTTAAACCATCTTTTGCTTGAACGTAAATAAATGTTACGTTTCGTCTATGATTTCCATTCATGAGCCACAATCAATAAATCTTGTGAAACCTCTTTGTATAATTTCGTTAGCAATTAAAGATATACAGAACTGAAATCCTCATCTCGGTGTAAAATTGGGCACCTCTTGGTTTAGCGAAAAATTTTAAGATAAAATGAAATTTATCTTAGTTTAGCTTTTGAGTAGCAGCCATCTTATTAGCATATCTTGGCTTTAAAAAAATTCACCAAAATTCAAGGACTACCCGATTATTAACTTTTACCCAAATCTTTATTCTCTTTTTCAGTGCAAAATTTTTTACGAGAACAGATAGAAAATTTCTGCGTGGAATGAAGTGAAACTTACATCGAGATCTCGGTCTCTAATATAAAAGAAATAAATTTCGAAATTTTGATAAAACTATTTGTAATTAGTTCAAAGCATAAATAATTCTGGTGAGAAGTCCCTGTAAAACTGCTTACGCCGCACTGTAATTACTTTAAGCAGTGTAACATTCTGCTCCGGAATTCTTTTCGTTTCAAGAAAAAAGTACCCAATTCCTTTCTTTTTCAAAACTGTCTTATTTGCTTCATAAGTGAAAGTAGAAAAAATATTTGCAGTTATAAATCCACTTCTTTTTTGTATTCCAAATCGGAATTTTTTTTTAAAAAAAGTAATAATGTTTGCTGTTTTTTATTCTTAAAAAAGCATAATATTTTTCCTCTTTAGAAAATACCTTTTTACCTTTACCACAATATTATTCCACGGAAATACATCAGAAAGTGATAATAAAAAAATTCTTATTTCAACTGTTAACAACATAAGTAAAGAAAAGCATTACACGCTTCGTTCATTTGGATTGGTGCTAATATGCTCTTGAGACTTGATTTTAGAAATCAAAACATTGTTTTAAAAAGCCGCTAATAATTAATTTTTTTCTAACCTATAGGCTTTTAAGTATCAAACTGTACAACTTCAAATTTTCACGTTTGAGCGAATTTGAGTCAAATGTTGATTTTTCAGTTCTTTATTTGTTGTTTATTTTGGTAAATTGTATACATACCTTTATTGCAGTGTATGCGGGCCCCAGATTGTACCTAAAGTTATTGGGTTTGAAATACTCACCCATCGTTAAATGTCTCGTTAATGGGAACCACGGTCAAGTGACGAGGTCACACTCGAGTTGGCACCCTCCTCTTCGCATCCCACCAACGGAAGGTATTTGGTCGTCAAAAAGTTCACGTGTATATACCCCAGCCCATGAAGCAGCAGCAAACCAGTGAGGGAGAATGTAGTCGTACTCCCAATTACTTGCACGCGGCAACCACTGCTTATTGATTTTACAAGAAACGGCGTTAAAGATACTGAGAAATTGGTTTTCAGGTGGATTGGTTACAAAAAAAACTGTAATGTATTTTCTTTTTCTCTTTCCATTGTATTAATTTAATATAAGTTTTCTTACTTTTTAATTAAAAAGAATTCCTGAAATCTAATTTCCTTAATATATCATATTTTTATAAATTCCCATGGTAAAATCTAAATAGCTCTGTAGTTTGTAAGGTATAATTTTGGCTTGTTTGTCGCGACGCTGTCATTATTTTGAAAAGAGTATTTCGGTTACGTATAATAAACTAATCCAAATGAATATAAAGTGATTTAATTTTAACAAAGTGAGTATATTTATCTATTGTATATTAACTTTTATTTCTTGAAATGCTCAAGAAGTAAAATGCTATATAGTAAGAAATTAAATACGTTATATTTATAAAATTAGAAATAATTTAAAATAACAAAATCTTTTTAAACATTATTAAAGATCTACCTTCCATAAAATATTAAGTCGAATTCAATGATCAGATAAGATTACAAGTTGTCTGAACATTTTCATTTAATCATTTTTATTTAAAAGTAAATTAAATGAAATATTATCAAATTAAATTCGTATTTAATTCATTTGATGAATATATTTCCCAAATAATTATATCCTCTAATTTTTTATACTTAAATCGTTTTCAAATGAATTGCTAATGTTTTATTAATAATATTTTATTAACATATATCTACGAATTTCGTAAATAACAATGAAATTAATATTATCCAATCAACAATGAGGCATTCACAATAAGTCGTTGATCTGCATACACTCTCGAACTCAGTATTTGTTTATTAAATTTATCAGTTCACCGATCATAATCTTATTATTAAAATCAAAATTAATGTTTTCAGATTATCATTGGCGAACTGATAAACTTAATTTTTATTTTTATTAAAGTTTTTATTACTAATGGAAAAAATTGTTAATTAAATTGCAACTTTCACTAACAATTTTAATTAACTAACAGGTTGCACTATATTATATTTTTCTTTTTTATCTGTATAGATGAAAAAATTCAAGAATGAAAAAATTCAAGAATAGAGGATAACGAAACAATAATATAAATAAAATGATAACGAAACAATAATAAAAATAATATAAATAAAATGCATTTAAAAAAACGCAGGTAACTCAGGAAATTTAATTAAATCTTTAATTGTTAAAACTAGAGTTTTTAATTCTAGAAAAATTCTTCTGCTGACTTTTAAAGAACTTTTCTGAATCGTTTGCTTACATGTCCTTGAGAGGCTTATTTTGAAACTCTTCTGTGGCTGTTATGAAAACTGTATTGAACATTTTAAATATACTGTTTTTTTTTTTTTTTTTTTTTTTTTTAACTTTAAATGAGTCTTATTTTTAATTTTTGAGTTGCCTTATTATACTCAAATAATCATTTTATTTTTTCATTTTTAAAAGAAAGTTTTATTTTAATTGTGAGCAAAAGTTTTTATTTCATTTTGAGAAAACTTAATATTTTATATACTATGACTAAGACTGAATACGAAGGTAATTATCAATTGTCTTTCACAGATCATAATTGGTATGTTAACTTATATTCCGTATGTGTAAACGAAATCAGTTGCATGCATCTGAAATTTTTCTCTGAGGTTGAATTGAAAACAGTTGCAAGAAATGGAATGAAACTTATATAAAAATTTTGATTTTTGATTAATTTGAAACAACTATGTATCACTTCAAAATTTTATATACAGAATTTATAATTGTAATAATTTACATTATTTGTATTATAATGTATACTACAATTAAAGATAATATGATACCACCATAAATTTGCTGACCCCGCCATGTAAATTAATGGACCGTTCCAGAGCTATTTTTGCTCTATGAACGGAGACGTGTAATTCATTTCTCTCTTTTAAGATTATCATCTATGCATAGCCATCGATAATAGAAAAAAATGATTTCTTTGCGTTGGATAGCAATTTTTTAGTATATTCCTATGATATAAAAAAGGCATTATTAACTAATTTTTCAATTTCTAAAAAATATTGTTTTTTCTCGTTGCAGCACAAATGATTACATTTCATTAACTAAAAGACCAATTAGAAATGTATTTCGATGTAGATAAAAAGAGAATTAAAAAGAATTTTCAAGCATTCAAAAACTCAGATTTTTTTATCCTATACAGGAGACTACATTTCGTATTATAAAACATCAAAATGAACAAATTTTAAAAAAATAAATATTGTTAAGAAAACAGCATATGCAGTTATCTTTCCGAATCGCTTTATTCCTCGAAAACAAAGTGTCCACACAAGAAGCTACGGTTCACAAAAGCTGGATGGTAATTAAAATAACTTAGTTTCCGTATTGCAACGAGTTACTTAAATTCCTGCAGAATCGTATCAGTATCTTTCAACTCCATGTAAGGAATGTAACCTTGCTTGTTTTTCACCCGATAAGTTTAAGAGGAAATTAAAATGGCGTATACACCATGAATGTAGATCAAAAATAATTTATTTTTAGGTATTCATTTCCTTTTCCACTGTGCAATACTTGAACAAATCACCGACCAGAAAACGTTTCAGATATATATCAAAGCTTTAAGACACACACAAAAGCAATTACTGGTTAATAACTATATTTTAAAAGTTTAATTATATAAAGTGTCATTGAACACGCTCCTTATTCATGTCCCAATCAACACATCAAAAATATGACATATCATATTCTGCTTTAAAAAGTTAACTCTGCAAAAGTTATTTTACTTCTGCTCACAAAAACAATTTATTTTTATAATGGTAAAAAATCGTAAATTATTTTACAATGACAATTAAGTATACATTTTATTATAATATAATGTTTATATTGCAAGAAAACAACTTTTATTTCAAATGGAAAAGAAGTTAAAATTGTATTCATATTACAGAAAGCGTCAGAAAAGAAATAACAACAATCGCTCTTAAAAAATCATTTGTTCGACTCATGATAAAGTTGTAGTGTGTAGTTAGAAGTGATTATTTTTCTTTAGCACAAGCGATATGTGTGCACAAGAAAAAATGATTGCTCCTTTTTTTCCCATTTCTTGATGTTAGAATTTCCACGTAAGCCATTGCACATGTGTTTTTCTTTCGTATCTATGAATAAAGTGCCATTTACTACAATAAAAATCAGACTCTATTCAACTTCTTGAAAAACTTTATTTCCATAATTCATTTAGTTTGTTTAAAGCGATGGAAAATTTCTAAATTCTATCACTAGGGGTACTGCAATCATTTCTTGTATTTTGTTGTCATTTCTTGAAGAGCATAACCATTTTTCTTTATTTTTATACCTTTATTATAATCATAACTGCCGACATCTTAAAATTACTTTGATGAGACGATCATTATTTGAGATGCTATATAACAATCAAAGTGCAGTTGTTTGATGTTATATACAGCACGGCTAATAGGATTTCCTTCTCTCAGTTCTACAAGAAACGAAAGTGATGATATAGTAATGTACTCAGTGAATGTACCATCGTAGCTCAATGTGGATCTACGTTGCAGGAACATAGCGAAAGACCTTTAGGTTTGATCAATCATCCGCAGAGATATCATTTCACAGGGATGATATTGCGACTTCTACATGTTAAAATTTCCTTAGCAGCCACTAGTGAACACGTCTGATCTTTAAATGGGTCGGGATTTGAACTCGGTGTCATTCGTTGACAAGAATGTTCGTTAATCAACCAGGCCACTGAGGCCTCATCATCAATGCTTACAGAGCTAAATATTCTTGAACCACTACAGTAATAAAAAAGATCATAAACCTATTAAAACATTTTTTTAATTCTGCTAGATTATCAACACGGTTCCTTTTTATCTCTCCTATCCAACCAATAACAGCCAATAGAAATTAGACGATTATTGGACAGACCTACAAGAAATGAGCGTAAAGAATAACAATAATTTTCCAACCAGTAGATAATGTAATTTACGTTCCTAAGTTTATTTTGCATTGGTTTCTATGAATATATTTCCTTTTACATCCACTGAAAAATTTTGCAATGCCTGAGAGATCCTTTTTTGATTGGCTTCCCAGCCAAAATCTTTTCTTTTTTTGTACGCACTTATTCTTTACTTCGTCCTTTCTCTTTATTCAATCTTATATATATATATATATATATATATATATATATGTATGTATGTATGTATATATGTATGTATGTATATAATAAAAAATGTTAATTAAAATACAGAATACATGAGTTAATATTAAATGATGGTGGATAAATTGAATAAATTACATTAATAACAATTACATCAGTTAAAAAATAATTACTGCACACGTTTTATTTGATAATGTAAATATTTTAAATATTTAGTTGAGAAAACAAGTTTTACAATTTTTCCATAAATTAGATGAATTATTTGTATTTAACAATAAATCCTGAAACAATGTTAACTAATTTTTTAATGTCAATCAATTCTTTTACTAAATTAGATTGGTTTTAAATTATTTCCCTAAGCGAGCAAAATATTTTAAGGTCAACTTTTGTTGAGAATATACTATCTTCAATAAACTCCTTCAAAATATTAAACATTCAAATGACAAGATAAGCCGAAGTCACGTTTAAGGCATAAAAGATCAGATATTTTTATGATGATGTGATAAAAAAAACTTTTTTTAAAAGTATTATTTAGTAATGGATAACCTCAACAATTTTTTCTTTTATTTCTATCCAAGGTTTAACAAGCTGAATTTTAAGTCATCTTTAACTGTGCTAACTAACAGAATTAGTCCCTCATTATCTAAAAATTACTTTGCAAACCTAGAATACAAAAGCATGCCTTAAGTTAAGTTAATCCCTTTGATAAATAATATAATTACCTATATTAATTATATCATGTTTTTTTTAAAAGAACTATTATCTATTATATATCATTTTTAACGAATACAAAGTCAGTTGAAAGAACTTGTACTGAAAATTCTTAAATTATTGTACAAAATTTCAATAAAGTTTAAAACATATTTATATTAAATATAAAAAGAGTATTTTAAAAACTATAAGAGAAAAGGCAATAAATGTTTATGTTATAAATTTCCTTTCCTTAAGAACAAATCTTAAGTATTTTGCTCATAAATAGAGAAATTCTTTTCAAGAGCCTGGATTGATAACTTGAATACTTTTAGTGATTTCAATTTCCTGGTCTTGTAATTTATGATAACCATCTGTGGTAGTTTTAATTACAAAAGATTAAGGATTCTAAAACATCAGAAATTTTTAAATAAATCAAGGATTTTTTAACGTTTTTAGTTGAATATGTTGGTATTTTTCGATAAATGAATAGTAAAATACTATCTCTAAAGCTAGTGAATTTCGTTTGGAAGATGCATGCATCATTAAAAACTGTTTTACTGCAAATGTTAAAAATCTTGATGCTGTATTTCGCGAAAACCCCATATCACCTCCAATACTTATGTTTCTTCAAAATGAATAAAGTGATTCCCTAAATTATGTTTTCCTTTGTCACAAAGTTACATCCTGTGTTTAATCTTCATCCTAAAAGGAAGATGTAAAGGACGTATCCATATTCCTCTGCTACTCTTTTGGAACACAAATTAGGCTCATATTCAGTCAATAAACTCATAAACACTTATTAAGTTTAAAAACCAACAGAGAAATATTTTTTAAGTTTGGAATACAAAAATACTTTTTTTATAATTAGTTTATTCTAGAAACCCTTAGAAAAAAATTAATGCATAAAAATCATGCATAAAATGAATCATTAATGCATAAATTTCACATTATACATATATTTAAATTTGATATCTAGAGTATATTTTTGTTCCTTTTTTAGAAAAATAAAATGTCATAAAACATGCTACAAACTAATTTAATTCTAAAATAACGTTTACAAGGATATTAAATAAAAATTTTAATTATTTATTTTCATTTTTGAACTTTTTGATGCAAGTGATATTTATTTAAAAATATTTTCTAAATAAATGCATAAAATTATGCAAAAAATTTTAAATAATTAAATTTAAGTTAAATTATAAGTATGCTTTGTTTAAAATTTAGAAAATAATTTCAAAAATTGCATGTTTGATAATTTTTTTCTAAAATCATATGAATATCGAAATTTGACAAAATTTAAATTTAAAAAAATATAAGTTTCAAATACCTTTCATTGAATTTTTATATTCAAATGCAATTTTATTATAACATTTATAGTATTGTGTTGGGCCACCCCTAACAGATTTACTGACCAAAATTTTCTGTCGAAAACATGTGCCTGGTTTTCGGGAAAAAAAACAGTTTGTAAAAATATCAATATTGATATTTTTACAATTTATTAATTTACTTTATTCAAATCAGGGATTGGCACCACAACAGGGTATTTCATGTATAGGTCGTCTAAAAACGGTGATTCGATGTAGAATCGGGTACCACTTAATTTGGTGATACATTTTACCCATAAATTTTAATTTCTGGTAAATTAATAAACCCTATTTTTGTATAGATTTTAAGTTGCGGCCGTCTTGTTAGTTGCAGCTTGGCGTCAAAAAAATTACCAAAGAATCAAAAGGTACCCTATTGTAAACTTTTACCCTAAAAAAATTAAATGATTGGTGACCACTTGAAAATTCTTTTCCGCTGTATGGAGTTACCTAATATTGAAATCAGAAGATTTTTCTTTTAGTATTGCAATGAATTTAATGATGGGGACGCATTGAGAATTGCTTAGAAAGACTCTGCAGCGAGGGTTAAAAACTGCAATGCTTTTTCAAAAACAAAAAGATTTCATTTTTTAAAAATCATTGTTAATGTAGTAAAAGTAAGAGATCTGAAGTCTCATGAATCACTTCTCCATACCCAGTAGATATGCATGATTTGACAATTATGAAAAGAGAACAGAAGATTCTTTGATGCGAGGAGCGATGTTACGATTTTTAAATTAACTACACCACGACGTATGCAACTTCAAATATACTTTAATCATGACTTAAGCAAATTACAAACATTTTCATTAAATTTTTTAAGTGAATTAGAATGATATTCTTATAAGAAAGTTTCTCTACTGCATGTAAACATCCTTAACTCAAACTTGTTCAAAAATTGAGCAAATAAATAGAATAATAATTTCATTCATAGATTCTAATAATATAACTTTTATATTTTAAATGTAGTTTGTAATACTTAAAATTTTTAACTATATTGTTAGGGATTCATATGTATATTTTAATCGACTCATACACAGGAAAATGGTATATATTTTAAATGCATTAATATAGTAGATTAAACATTTACTGATAGTTATAAAAATTTATTATACTAATTGGTTAGATATTTATTAATATAGTAAACTAAAAGTTGTATTTTATACATATATATATATATATATATATATATATATATATATATATATATATATATATATATATATATATATATATATATATATATATATATATATATATATATATATATATATATATATATATATATATATAACTTTATTAGCTTATCATTTGCAATAAATTAATATAGTACTTTTAATTATTAATAATTCTCTTTCGATAGCCGAAATTTCTTTTGGTCAGCGAATTGCTTTAATGCTTTTAATTTTATATACTTTATTTAAATTTTATATTTTTAATACTTTGAAATACTTAATTGACTCTATTTTAATCTATTAAGATATAAATTTAATAGATAAAAGACATCATTATGAAATAGGATATTATGTATTATTTTCACAAATGAATTATATATAATGTATTATTTTACATAAATATTATCATATATAAAATATCATTTTAATTGTATTGATTATAAATTGAAAACAGTATTTTTAATTTATTATTTACAATAAATTAAAATAATATTTTTAATCATTGATAAATAGACATCTTATGTACTATTATTTTAGAAAAGGGCAGTTTTAATGTATACGTTATAAGCCATAGTAATCTTACCTTTACGTAAAATGGAATGGAAATTAAAATCAGTATTGATAGAAATATCATACTTCCAAGGATTTAAAAAGAAATGAACAGACTCTCATTCATTACTACTTCGTGTCTGTAGGTAAAGTGAATAGACTATGGGCAAAATGTCACTCGAGATAAAATTGCTGACTCTGGAGAAATTCCCATTCCGGCGGTTATTTGTGGATGCACGTCTGCCTGTAGTCCACCCGAAATTTGAAACGCATCGGAATATCTTCCAACATTTTGATGAAATATCTTCTTTCGAAAGCTCCAGAAATGTGTTATTCTGATTTACAGGAAATAATAAAAGGGAAAGCACTCCTGTGCATGGTTCAGAGCTAAAAAAAATGTGTATGAAAAGATAAAATCTTGCACTGATGCTTTAATTTATTGAAAAAAATATCAAAAATAAAATTTACATATTTCTGATATAAAAATTTTGAAAAAATAAAAGTCTATTTTTAAACTAATAAAAACAGTATCATGAAATAAATACATAGCGGCAAAGAAAATGTTAGCGCTACAAGTAATTCAGATCCAAAGTAAGTAATTTCTCACTATTTGTTTGCTTGCAATGTATTTACGATTGCCTATTTATACCTACTGGAAAACTGTTCAATGCTTCGTGATCTAAAAATACTGTCAAGTGAAAAAGTTGAAACGAAAGCTAGAAGTTTCCTCTCCACCCCAGACCTCATTAATTGAGGGAAATTACATTTCTACTATTTTTTTACTTGCCCTGTTTTTTATGGTTGGATTACATGACAAATCTTTGGCTGAGTCCGGAATAAAAACTTCTATTTTCCGTCACGACAGCCACGCCTTTCTTAATGTCTCCACAGCAGTCTTGTAAACAGAACCAAAACTATGTTTTGGATAAGTTAAATGTGTTTCAAGTTTAATAATTTACTAAAATGTATTTTTAAGAGCTCTGTATAAGTATCAGTTTTGGATACGACGTTGCTCTTCAGAACATAAAATATTGGGTTCGATACTAGCCCCCATTAAACAATGAAAAATAGATGTTTCCCTTTTACCTTCTGCATGCACGTCTGACGAGATGGATTTTTGGAAGTTTTCCAGTTTTCATCCCTTGTGATACGGGAATACGGTCCACCATGAAAGATTTTAAAGGAAGACAATTCACTCGTTCAAATGCCTTACTACAGCATCTATAAGTTAAGTATCAATTATGTGGTGTCAAAAATATATTTATTCTTGCTAAATTATATGTATACAAATGACCTTATACATATTATAAATATATCTTCACATAGAGATGATATGAGTAACTTGGTTTGAACTAATGTTTGAAATAATGTATGTAAATTCGGTTACAATTTTTTTTTTTTTTTTTTTTTTTTTTTTTTTAAGGCATTGACCTTTCGTCTGGAAGGGCTGGGTTCAGAAATACAGAGTACATGAGATACACGTGCTCGTTAAATTTGTAGAATGGAAAGTCTTGTGGTCGGTGGTTGAGCCATGGCTGTAATAATCTGGAGCAAATTTTCTCCCCTTCCAGATCTAAGTCCAAATTGAAAGAGTAGATCCTTTGGTGCTGCCATCTATCAGAGGATTCTTCAAGCAAAGTCCTATTTAACCTTCGTGGTACTCTGATTAAACGAAAGACGCACCTTTCTAACGAGTTTGGCTTGTCCAAGTGTCATAAGTAACGATAAAGAAACTTCTATATGAGCTGTATAAATTATTTGAAAATTATTATATTATCTTGCATATTTATAAAAAAGCAACATTTGCTGATCACTCGAAACAGAGTCCAATCAATAAACGTTGGCTTCATTCAAATATAATTATTATAAATATACTTCCAAGAATTAAATTTATATCATGCAATTTTACCTTTAAGTACTATCCACATATTTTAATGTATTGTTTAACTATTCTAGAACAGTTCACAAAGATTAATAACTCATTTGAAAACAATTCATTGTAAAATGCGTGTAAAAAGAAGAGTTACAAAAAATAGGAACGGATGAAAAGTTAAGTGCGGCGCGTGTATAGTGAGTCGCGGGAACAGCACGTGTTATTTGGTGCGACAAAAATTGTATTTCTATTGGCTAACGGCTTAACAATCATCATATCCACATCTTCCGCACGTGCAGGAATTGCAATACGTTATCCATTACTTAGTAAAAATTTCCAATTAGTGATTTCTCTCAAATTTTTCCCCCTGTCGAGTTGAGCTGAAGTCATCTTCACTTGCCTTGTATTGCTCAGCAGTCTAAACTCTTCTGCAATCCCTCTGCTCTTGTTATTTATAAATGAAAAATTTCATTTATAAATTTGTGTATTACAGCGATTTTCATACATGAGTGAATTAGATATATGCATTCCCACATCAGTTCTGGTTCTGAAAAACAATTTAATCAGAGTCGATGATTATAAAGACTGCTCGCATATATTTGAAAATTTTATTTCTCCAAAACAATGTTATTTAGCATAGAATTTATTATTTTTACAACTGTTATATCATTGAAAGTTTTTATTTATCATCTTGCATTTAAAGTTTTGCTTTACATGGAAAATGACGCTTTGAAAACGGTAATAAAGGGATTCGTTTACACTCTTTCCAAAGAGAGTTATTCTTATCCAATAATTCAAAAAGGCTGTAAAAGATATGGATTTTTGGTATCTAAAGTTATAATATAGTATTATTAGTAATAAGCCAAATCTTCAGTCTGGAATCTAAAGGAAAAATTCTTCCAATACAAATCCAAAAAAATCTTTCTTTAGTATTAACCATCTAATATTGTAAAATATAAGATCGTTAATACCTAAAATGGATATTTGTGAAATTTCCAAGTTTCTTCCAAATCATGTATGTGACAAATACATTAAACTGATCAGTTTTTCACTGTAAAGAAAATTGTCAACTCTGATTTGTGTGAATCTCATAAAAGCCAAAAACAATGTTCACCTCCTTTCTCAGCGTCATATCTGTGAACGTAACTTAGAACACGCTACAGAATCCTATGGAGAGAACATTTATCAAAAAAAAATTGAAAAATACTGTAACAATAGATGCAGATTGAATTTATTTAAGCGATTGCAGCAAAAAAATCAATTTATGATTATAAAAGAGAAACGAAACAATTGTATTACATGGTTCAAAGAATCAAAAGAATTTTTTTCGTGAAAGATTTAAGATTTTCACTGGTTTTATTCATACAAAATTAAGATAAAAACAAAAATAACTAACAAAAATGTCAAATTTAACTATAAATACTGTCAAGAATTATTTCAACTCTAATTTTAAGGTATGAAAAAAATTACTTATTTTTATCTATAATCCCATTAATCCGTTGCAATGCATCATGGCGAAACAAACAACCATACATCAAAACTAACAATAGCTTTTCTAGAAAAAGTGGACAAAAAACAGGAGTTAAAACCATGTCCTTCAAGCGTATATTTGCAGTCATCAAAATTTCAAATAGGAGTAAATGCTTAGAATTTTGATTTTCTTTTTTTTAGCTCACTTCTCTGTATTTAACCGTTTGTAGTACATAAAAATTAGTCTTTAATACAATCGTACTAGATCAAAACTTGATTTACATTCACAGCTTCAGCATTTGGAGAAAAGCAAATGCTGAAAAATATTCAATGCAGTGAAAGTATTATAAATAATGATTCCTTATAATTCATTAATTATTTATATATATGTATAACATTTTTATTTATTTGGTTTTGGCTTTTAATGTGTACTTTAAATAAAAAAAACTTTCATTACTTAGTAAACAAGAAATTACTTTACTATTCTTAAAATTCCTTATTTCTGCAAAGAACGACAACGAAATTTTTGTAAAAGCCCCTAACGAAATAGGAATTACAAACTGAAATTAAAACCAAACAAAAATATAAAAGATATATAAATATAAAAACATTTCCAACAAGAAAATGCTTTATACATTACATTAAAAATTACATAATTATACATTACATTACAAGAAAACTTAATTTTCCTGTTGAAAAGTAAAATCTTAGAAAATAAATAAATTTAATGCGATATTCTTTGCTATTGAGGTTGACAATAATTTTGGAAATCCTTAACTATTCATCTGTTTGAAATGAAGGTCTAGAAAACTTACTATAATTAAATTATCTTTAGTTATTTGCAAGCAAAGTATTTTTTTCTTTTTTTAAGATTTAAGAAAGTATATGATACTACTTTCCTTTCTAATAAATGTGTTCTTAGTATTATAACCTTATAAGTCTGTGTTTCCGTTTACTTTGATACTGCACTTTACTTCTTAAGCAAACTTTTACTACTCTCTGTCGGGATTAAAATTGCAGATATTTGATTCAGAAATATTATTTCTTTAGATACATATAATGAATATAAGTTCACCCTACCTCGTATTTGATTCCGAACACAGAAATAAAATAAAAAATTCAATGATTATAACTTTCCCTTTTCATAAAATATTTCTGAGTATTTTAAGTAATATTTTCAACACATTTTCTCGGGATTAAATTAGTTGCTGTTCGAAAAGTTTAATATGTTTCTTTTCTCGAGTATTCTAATAAAATTATTCAGAATCATATGAAACTCAAACTTTTCACACTACTATGCAAATTTATAGAATATATTTTTATTAAACGTAATTTTATCCAATTTATTTAAAGCAGAATTATATTTAGTTTATAGATCATATGCATATATTTTAGGAAATAATATGAAAATATATTATAAAACATGCATCTTTATTTACAAACAAATTTCAATTTAAAATTTAGGAAATAAATATCATTTCCTAAAAAATAAAATTTCCCATTAAGAGAAATTTTAAAATCGTTGTAGCCAAAAATTGTTTCAATAAATGAGTAAGAATGAAAAGAATATTTCTTCCTTTCGCAAAATAATGTTATATCCAGTGAGTATGAAATTTGCTATTAATATCAGTTTAAATATTTTTAGAACCTTTTCTTACAAGAAATTCGAGATTCTTAGATTAATTATAAATCCATACTCATCAAAATGAAAAACCTTGTGTTTAGCCGTAGCTTCTCTAAGCTAAAGAAACAGGAGTAGCTTTGGTAAGCATACGCATAAATATCACAGCTCCAGTGGCTAACTACTTTCAGGTTGTTTCTTTTAAGAACAGCAATGAGAAACTACGCTAGCCGAGGGTATCGATTGGGAGGATGACCACATTCTCCTTTCCTGGGTTGCTGGGGCTCCATGAGTTAGGGCTATGTCCAATTGATCTGTAATGTGCTAAGTCCTTCCACTAGTCAGATGGAGATGGTCAGTATGAGAAGTGTTGTTCTCGTGGCATGACCATGAATCAAAAATTGCGAAGTTCTTGGCCATAAATGGGTGTGTTCCAAACCATCTACTACCAAAAGCTTATATATCTGTGTGTGTGAGAGAGAGAAAAAGATAAGAATTTTGAGCAGTGGTTTGTAGGATTTAACTTAAATCAATTTTCAAATGTATCTTCCGACTAAAAAAAAAAAAAAAAAAAAAAAGCATTGTAAACTATAATTTTATATTCAATTTAAGCGCATATTCTTAACACTGAAAGAATATTGACTCAATTGTTATTATTTTATACCTTACTTAAGAAAATTATATCTAAAAATTTGGAACATTTAGTAGAATGTTAGTTTTTATTTTAGAAAATTAAATATATTTTCCTTTTATGAATTTCATATTAGTTAAAATTGAAAACTTTTCAACTTATTTAAAGTCGAATAAAATTCTTAAAATACGAACAATATGTTAAAAAGTCTATCTTTAAAGTAGATTGAACTCAATGTTTTTTACTTAGGATTAATCAACTTTTAAGGTAGACTTTTGCATTACTTAAATGTAATGCTTAAGTAATACAAAGTAGAAATTAGTTTAAATTTTTTATCAGTTTGTATGTATGATATAGGAAATGTTTAAATCACATAGTGAGTGATAAAAGGGTATATATATACACTAATTATATATATATAATCATTGATTGCACATAATTGAACTATACAGTGAAAATATTTTTAAAAATATAAAAACGTAATTCTTTAGTAAATATTGTTAAAGTAGGGTAAAATATGCCACGACTTTAACTTATTTAACTCAAAAAAAAATTGATTTTTTTCAAGCCCAGTTAAACATTTTTTCTTTTTATTGTGATTTTACTTCAAAATGGATCGTTGATCGCAGTTTATCTATTTTAGGCTTCTTCAAAGTGCTTTTAGAACACGATAAGGGAATATTGGAAGAGTTGCCGTTGGTTGAAATGTTGAGAAACTCTAAGCCAATGCATTTTTTTTTCATTTGGATAACAGGAAATGGCAATGCCCGTAAGAGCAGACGACTTCTTTAAAAATGCATCTGGTCAATGACTCATAGCGGGGCATAAAACACGAACACAAACAACTGTTTTTTCTTTCCTTCCACCCTCTTAGCCTGCTGTGTTTTTAGTCTTTTGAGTGACGCATTTTAAATTAGAATGAACTATGCCTTTTTCTTCATGTAGATTTGTTATATGTAAAGAAATGACAGCATATTAAAGAACAGATTTCCTAAGGTGATATCATTCAGATCTAAATCTTATTTAAACAAATAAAAGTGATCATACAGTATAGTGTCACTTTACGCATTTATTCATACCTGGACTTACTGTTACCAAAATATGGGACCACACTCTTTAAAATTAGGTTGGTTTTTTTTTAAATTTAAAAAAAAAGTAATGAAAAAACTTAATGCTTTGCAAACTTGTTTATCAGGATGGAGTTTCGGGTTGGAACCCTTTTGGTATGGAAATATTTCTATTACCTATGAAATTCCAAACTAACAATATTTTATTGAGTTTCAAGAAGCTTTAAATCTATAGGTTTGCAGTATATATATATATATATATATATATATATATATATATATATATATATATATATATATATATATATATATATATATATATTTATATATGAAAATAATAATTTGTTAAACTAATACTTAAAATATTTAAAATAGAAATATTATATTAAAATATGTTTATAGATAAACATCTGATTATTTAAAGTAAATAGAATTTTGAACAAAATTATATTTAAAACAAAAACTTAAATAAACATAATAAATTCACACTGAAATGAGTTAAATTGTGTCAGCTTACTTTTTTTAGTTTTCTAAGGATCACAATACCTTTTTTGATGTTCTTTAATGGTTTCATTTATATTGTAAACATTGAAGGGGTCAAGTAAGCACACGTCTTTCGAATCTACTAATTTGGAAGCTTCATTTCGGAAGCAGATTGTTGGATGATATGCAGAAGAGGACTACAGTGGAATAGACATAAAATATAAAAAGTAAAAACCTACAAAATGTGAGAATAAAAGTATTTAAATATTCGCTATTTATAAAATGTAATATGTAAGAGATCAAAAGTGACAGGTTTAAAAGATGAAAGTCAAGGTAAGAGATCAAGAGTAGTCAAAAACTTTTAAAGAGGTTTTTGAATGAACGACTTCCCAAATAGTTTGAATCTCAAAAATTCGATGGGTCAAGTGTAAACATTTCTAAGAATCCAAGAATTGTCTTGGATTTACTCATTAGCTACAACAATCTGTGTGTCTTAAGATCACCTTAAATTAAAAAAAAAAAAAGAATCAATTTCACAAATTTCTAAAAAAAAAAAAACAGTTTATATGCAGGTCTGCGATCGACACAGCCATTTCACTGAAATCACATAAAACGTCCACTGTTGGACATATTTGTTCTTAAAAGGTTGTTCTCACACAACTGAAATAGGGATGTATCAACGTCCGGTAAGGCAGGAATGAGTTAATTGGAATGGAAATACGTTAATTGTTTAACAAGTCTTTTTCCATGAATTTTAAGCAATCAGACTCTTTTAAATGATCAAATGATAAATATGGGCCGACAAGCTAATCCATTTCATTCCAGCCTATACATTAATCATTGAACGTAGTTGTATAGTCCAAATCGCATGAAAGGTCGCCATAGCCTACATATGGTTGGTAATGGTACTGAGAATGTCCTTAATCGTTAAATATCTGCAAACCCAACGAATGATGGAAAACATAAATTAGCAATTCGGCAAAAATCAATGTCAAAATGACATAAAGAAGACATGAAAGTTTCATTATTACATTAACTGAACTTCCGGTAAATGTGTCGGATGAATGACATCGGTAATCAGAATCCTCTCTACCTGTTCGCTTGCTTGTCATTCAACGGTCATTTTGCACATGAGGGCTTGTCAGACAAGAAGCTATGGCTTAAAGTATATTCCAAACCACTGTAAATATGCATACTCAAGGATGGATTCGAACCCCGAACTGTTGAACCGTAGGCAAAAGCTGTAAATACTCCACAAGTTATTGGGGGAAGCCCCAATTACATTCGTGATACTTCGTTTACTACAGAAAGGGGTCTCTTCTACCTCACCTATTTCGCCATTTTGTGTTCTATCTTCAGGTCTGTAGACCCTGTTTGCTTATGGCAACATAATAACTTCTGTAACGTGATTTTTGATAATGGTATATGAACAGGGATTCTCTTCATTGGTTAACTTTGCATTAACAACTTGTGAGATATTCAAACATGACAATCTGTCCCTTCGTATGCCAAAAGCTCAGCTTCTTCCTCAGAATTCGTATGGTCCTCTTCTGTTACGGCGTGTCTAATGAAGTTTCGTCTTTAAGCAACCATTTCTGATGGTTCATTCCTTTTACTTTCCTGTCAATTCTTCAAAGAGAAATTTTCCCTTAAAAAACTGCTCTCGGGAAACTGCGCTATTATATCCGCTATCGTCAGCTTCACCGTTCCCTCATAAAGACCAGTTCTGCATGCTTCCGAGAGTGGCATTTCTGTGCAAATAATCTGAGCTCACCAAGCTTTAACATATTACCTCAGTGGTTTCCAACCTTTTTGTACCGATGCCCCCCTTTTAAAAAAAATTGGTGCGCCCTCCTGTGGCAAATAATGCATTGTTTTTAATTAGTTGCAAATAATACATTGTTTTAAGTATCCCTTTTATATGCAGTTGAAAAGTAGATCTTGTTTCCCTTGGTTTAGAAATCAAAATCAAAACTATCAGTCAAATCTTGCAACGCGTTTTTGTGAAAGTTCCCGTGAACCGATTTCAATGATATTTGGTATACTTACAATATAAGGGTCCGATGACAACGCAATATTATAAAAAATAATTTATTGATATGATATCAGAATGATAAAAAATATTTACTTTTCAGTGCATTTTATAAAAGCCTGTAACTTAATTTTTTTACCAGTTTATTTTCATTTTCCATAATTTTGGCGCTACTAGATCATTGCACTCCGGGCTGCCACCCGGATCGCCCTACCATGGGGCCGGCCCTGTATATATCAACGTGGTTATAGCAAGAACTACTAACGAACTAATTCTGTTCATAAAAAACAGTAACAATCAGATGCTTCTGTTTACTGAAGTTTGTCGCGAGTAAGCACGAGAATACCCGGGATGTTGCGAGTGCTTATCTTTTGATTCCATACTCCACCAGTGCTCGGCTCCAAACTCGAAAGCAAGATATTTAGTTCCAAGAAGAATATGGATGGGATGTTTTATCATTTGTACCCTAATAATTCGCGGTGAGGATTGTGGATTATGTATACTGCTGATTCATTTTTTGACACTCTTCTACTTTTTTGGTTCGTATTCGAAAATAATATTTTGGAAACAGCTACATGCCCCTTTGCAACTGTCTCGCCCCCCCCCCCCCCCGGTTGGAAACCACTGTATTAACTGGATACTCAAATCTATGTTCCCTAAACACCTTGAATATTCAGTATAGTTATTTTTATCTTATCCCTTATGTTACAATACTATTATTACCAATTACGTTAACATAACAAATACGTAAGCAAAAAATAAAAGAGTTGATCTGTAAACCTAGCCCTAAAAATTTTATAATGTCATCAAAATTATATATATATATATATATATATATATATATATATATATATATATATATATATATATATATATATATATATATATATATATATATATATATATATATATATATATATATATATATATACATATATATATATATATATATATATATATATATATATATATATATATATATATATATATATATATATATATATATATATATATATATATATATATATATATATATATATATATATATATATATATATATATACATATATATATATATATAAAATAAAATTTGAAATTGGAAAAAAACAGTGAAATATAAATAAGATAAAACATGAAAAATATGGAAAAGCACTGAAATATATGAAACAATTGAAAAGAAGAAAGCATAGGGGCCACGTCTTCATCAGGAGGGAGATGGCCAGCTATGCAAAAAGAAAGAACATTCTTTTCTGACATGCTTGAAGGACAAATGTCTAAAGATCTTCGAGCAATTTGAATTGCTTCGAGCATGTCAGAAAAGAATGTTCTTTCTTTTTGCATAGCTGGCCATCTCCCTCCTGATGAAGACGTGGCCCCTATGCTTTCTTCTTTTCAATTGTTTCATATATTTCAGTGCTTTTCCATATTTTTCATGTTTTATCTTATTTATATTTCACTGTTTTTCCAATTTCATATTTTTCATGTTTTATCTTATTTACATTGGCAAATCTTTCTTTAGCTGCTTTTGCGCTGGCTAGATTTCCTATTGTATTGTATATTCTGTATTGTATTTTTATATATATTTATATTTTTTGCTTTATAATTATATACATATATATAAATATATATTTTTACAAATTTATAAATAATTATTGTATATGTCTTAAAATATCTCAGACAGATCGCAAATACTTACATTTTGGGCAGAATTTGAGTATTTAGGCGTGTTATACGTTAAAAGCGGGTTTTCTAATGATTTGGTGACTTGGCGACGTTTTGGCGAGAAAACTTGGCGATATTTTGGCGATTTGGCTAGATTTTTGGCGACTTAGCGAGAAATAGATACTTTTGAAAACATCCATCACCTAAGCTCTAGAACCAATATTTAGCAAGATAGCCTTGAAGCTTCCAGAACCTTGGAGAAATTAGTTGATTTACCCGCCGAGTCAGGTATAAATACCGCAGTCCGACATAGTTAAGCAGTTTTTTGTGAAGACAGTCAGTGAGTGAAGACGATTAGTCGTGATTGCTAGTTTAGAGAAGCTGTTCTCCGTCTGAGGTATATGAGACCTGTGATTAGAAGTTGTTACTTATTGTATCTGACGAGTTGGAGCTGTATAATAGTGATTGTTGCAGCTGGTATATCTAGTGGAATTTTTTACGAATAAAAGTCTTTTGTTCATTGAGTGGTCGCTTTCTTCAACTCTCAATCCACACGAACTCCGAAGCTCGGTACAACTGGTGTTAGAAGCGGGTTTGAAGAGTTGATGGAGCATGTCACAAGAAAAATGGATATGCATTTAATGAAAAGTCTCGAAAAATTAACGGACAGATGGTGGAGATGAAAGCTGGACAAGAAGAAATTAAAACCGATATGGCGAAAGAGATAAAATCTGGATAGGATGAGCTTAAAAAAGAACTTAAGAAGGACATTGTAAGTATTAAAGAAGAATTCTCCAATATCATTCAGGAGAAGATGAATGAAATGGAAGTTAAGGTAACTTCTGTTGAAACTAAGGTTTTGGAGATTGAAGAAAACGTTGAAGAAGCATTCGACAATATGAATAAGGATATTGAAAGCTTGAAGAAACAAATGTCAAACAGACATAAGGAGCCCAATGTGGCATTTATGCCTTCCCTAGCCAGCAGGGAAACTAATATGTGGCCATCTCGCGGGGAGGACATGTCCAGAGAGTCAGAAGCCCCATTTCAAATTGTTTCACATTCCTTCCGTAAGTGGCGGAGACAACGGATTTTTCGTTATGGGACATGTCAACGAAGTTCCCTGCAGAATGATAATCGATACTGGATCCAAGGTAACCATCATTAGGACAGATCTGGCTCGCAAACTTGGTGAGAAACACATCTGGACACCACCCTGCATTAACCTCCAAACTGTGACTGCGTGATAAGATTAAAGTGCATGGAAAAGTCAATCTAAACATTGTGTTTGGTAATGCCGTGTACCATCATATGGCATATCTCGCTGATATAAATGACGAATTTATTCTCTTTTCCAAGAATCAGATGATGTTGAGCGAACGAAATAACGCAGCACCGAATAGATACAGGAAATCATACACCCATTAAACAATATCCGAGAAGACTACCATTCGCTAAGCAGGAAGAGGTGGATAATCTTCTAATGGAAATGCAGCAGAATGACATTATTGAGACATCAGAGTCCTTGGGCTTCACCTATTGTTTTGGTTAGGAAAAAAGATGGTTCTACCCGATTCTGCGTTGACTATCGTCGGTTAAACAACATCATTAAAAAAGATAGTTACCCACTTCCTAGGATTGACAATAAACTTGAGGCTTTATCCGGAAATCAATGGTTTTCGACTTTGAATCTCAAGAGTGGTTACTGGCAAGTAGAGACACATCCTGAGGATCGGGAAAAAATTGCGCTCACCACAAGACAAGGACTTTGGCAGTTCAAGGTTATGCCATTTAGGCTTTGCAATGCACCTGCAATGTTTGAACGCCTGATGGAGACCGTATTACAAGGACTTTCCTACGAAGCCTGTTTGGTATATTTGGACGATATCATCATTGTAGGGCGCTCATTCGAAGACCATCTAAGAAACATCCGAAAGGTGCTGGAAAAATTAAAAATGGCCAACCTGAAGCTGAATCCTTGCAAATGTAATTTACTTCGACGTGAAGTAAGCTACTGGGACACATTATCTCTGCTGAAGGTGTAAGAACAGATCCTGTAAAGATCTCTGCAGTTAAGGGCTGGAGTCGTCCAGAAAATGTCCGCCAATTAAGAAGTTTTCTTGGACTATGCACGTATTACAGGAAATTTGTTAAGGGTTTTTCAAGTATTGCCAGACCCCTTCACAAGTTAACAGAAATTAAACAGAGAATTCTATGGACAGATGAATGTGAGAAAGCTTTTAAACAACTGAAGGAGGCGTTGACATCTTCGCCCATTCTTGCATATCCCCAGACAGGAAAATTATTCATTTTAGACACACATGCCAGTAACGAGAATATCGGAGCTATTTTGTCGCTGGAAATTGATGATAAAGAATATGTCATTGCTTATTGGAGTAAATGTTTGTCGAAACCGGAGCGAAATTATTGTACAACCAGGAAGGAAATGCTAGCAATCGTTAAAGCCAAAGAACATTTCCACCATTATCTCTATGGAAAAAAGTTCTTGCTTTGGACAGATCACGCATGCTTAACCTGGCTTATAAATTTTAAAAATCCAGAAGGACAGGTAGCCAGATGGATTCAACGAATCCAGGAGTTTGACTTTGAAATACGTCATCGCAAAGGCATTCTTCGTAGAAATGCTGATGATTTATCAAGGAGGTCGTGTAATGGAAGCTGCCGATATTGTTCTAGAGTGGAGAAGAACTATCAATTAGTAAATCCTTCCGTATGCCAAGTTACTATTTCACCGCCATCGAATCCAGACCCATGGAGTGATGAAGGACTTAAGAAGCCCAAAAAAGAAGAACCAGATATAAATCCAATTTTTGAATTAAAAGAATATTCTAGTATGAGACCAACTTGGCAGGACATCTCCACCTACAGTCCTGCTACTAACCAATATTGAGCTCTTTAGGACTCACTCCATATTAGAAATGGCTTGTTATACAGAAAATGGGAGTACGATGGACGTAATTTCAAATGGCAGCTTGTTCTTCCGAAATCAAGAATTTCAGATGTTTTGAAAGAATTGCATAGTAGCTCAACTGGAGGCCACTTCGGAGTAATGAAGACTCTACAAAAAGTTTGAAAACGCTTTTATTGAAGCAAAACTAGGCAAGATGTAGAGAAATGGTGCCAATCTTGTGATGACTGTGCGGCACGTAAGGGACCAAAGAAACGTAGCCGAGGAAGTTTGCAGCGGTGTAATGTAGGAGCACCTTTTGAGCGGATAGCATTGGACATTTTGGGTCATTTACCACAACATTAAATGGTAACAAATACATCCTAGTTGTCATGGACTACTTTACTAAGTGGCCTAAAGTATTTTCAATACCTGATCAAGAAGCGACTACAGTAGCCGAGGTTCTATTGTAGCAATGGGTTACCAGATTCAGCACAAGGGACAAATTTCACCTCTGCCGTGTTTAAAGGAATGAGTCAAATTCTAGGAATAGACAAGACGCAGACCACGCCATTTCACCCGCAATCGGCAGCATGGTAGAGAGGTTTATCCGAACCATCTAAAATAATCTCTCACTTATGGTTTCCAGAAATCAGTAAGATTGGGATTTGAAGCTACCACTGCTTCTGCTAGCATATCGCAGTGCTGTCCATGAGACTACCGGATACACTCCATCACAAATGCTCTTTGGTCGCGAACTTCGTCTCCCTTGTGATCTTCAGTTTGGTCGTCTTCACCGGATACATTTTCATCGCCTGAGGAATACCTTCGAGACCTTCAGGCACGTCTTGAAGATGTCCATAACTTTGCTCGAGACCGAATCAACCTGACGACCGAAAGAATTAAGACAAGGTATGATACAAGAGCGACAGGACATGAATTTCAGTAAGGTGATAAAGTTTGGTTGTGGAACCCGATTCGACGTAAAGGACTTTCTCCAAAGTTACAAGCCAACTGGGAAGGTCCCTACACAGTCCTAAAAAGACGGAATGACGTCATGGTTTGTATAAGGAAATCATCTTCTTCAAAACCAAAGGTAGTACATTATGATAGATAGGCTCCTTATCGTAATGTAAATTAAAAATTAGAATACCATAGTCTCTTTGTAAATAGTGTAGATAATTTTAATACTTTCCATTTTTATGTATTTGTATTTTTAATTGCTTGTGCATCTAATGTGTTGTGTATCCTCTTAAAATGTAAATTCTTGTATATTAAATTTGGCCTCCTATCAGAGGAATGTACTGCCCGGGACGTGCAGTCCTTGAGAGGGAGGCAATGTTACAATTTTATAAATAATTTTTGTATATGTCTTAAAATATCTCAGACAGATCGGAAATACTCACATTTTGGGCAGAAATTGCGGTATTTAGACGTGTTATGCGTTAAAAGTGGGTTTTCTAGTGATTTGGCGATGTTTTGGTGAGAAAACTTGGCGATGTTTTGCTGAGAAAACTTGGCGACTTGGTGAGAAATAGATACTTTTGGAAACATCCATCACCTAAGCTCTAGGACCAATATTTAGCGAGATAGCCTAGAAATTTCCAGAACCTTGGCGAAATTAGTAGATTTATCCGCCAAGTCAGGTATAAATACCGCAGCCCGACATAGTTAGGCAGTTTTTTGTGAAGACATTCAGTAAATTGGAGCTGTATAATGGTGATTGTTGCAGCTGGTATATCTAGTGGAATTTTTTTACGAATAAAAGTCTTTTGTTCATTGAGTGGTCGCTTTCTACAATCCACACGAACCCTGAAGCTCAGTACAATATATATATATATATATATATATACAAGTGTGTGTTTTTATGAAAACAAAAGTTAAGTAATAACAACAAAAAACTAAAATAATTAACAAAGTAGATTCTTTTATAAATTTCTTAACAAGTTAAATCAAAATTTCATAGTATATGCAAAAAAAATAAAACCTAGCCCAAATCATAAAACTCTTTAATTAGAAAGTTTTCAGCAAAAATAAGATGAATTCTATAAAATACAAAACAAAACATGCAGGGGAATTAAAAGGAATAAAAAAAGGGAAGCATGTGTGTGTGTGTGTACCATTATATTTTCCTCTGGAATTCAACCCATTACATCCAGGTTATGAGACAAACGCCTTTTCTAATCCCAAGGTCTTGAGCTTCCTTTCTAGCTTTGTATTTAAAAAAGAAAAAAAGTCTAACAATTTTAATAAAATTTAAATCATGAATACATGTTTCGAAGAGCAATGACACAAAGCTATTTATGTATCAAAAATCAAAATATTAATATGACATATTTGTATGTTATTAAAGGTGGTGCGACATACTGACTCCCCGGAGCGGAAAACCTTACAGTTTAAAGCTATCGTTACCCTTCTTGATCATTTTTAAGAAACAGTTAATTGTATTCGTATGCTGTGACATGGAAGAGAATTCTGAAAATTATCAAGCATTTCTCTGCAATAATAATGCATGTGTATTACAGAAATGACTGTCATGGCTGATAGTACAAAGGCTTTGTACAGCGCTCGCAGAAAGGAAAGGTCATGGATTCTGATGACAATGAAAATTAATCGCTGATAATTAGTGAGTGATTCGGAGACTGGCAGATTTTCACATTTAAGAAAATGGAATGTGTATATCTTCTTAAAAAATATCTATGGGATAATTAAATATCTTGCTTCACTATGCAGTTGTTAATTGTTTAATACACAGTACCAAAAATACTTTATAATTATAATTTATGTAAAGGAATTACTTTTTAAGAATAATATTCATTTGTTGTTTTTAATTTAAATACTCTTAAACTATCCATACTAAAAAAAAGTTGCACAAAATATCCTTAAACTAAAAATATCCTTTAAAAGTACAAATCATTTGCAATCACTAATTTTTGCTAACCAGGATATGTCTAAGTAACAATTTTTAATGTTTGTTAAATCATCTGGAAAATTTTAAAAAATTTAGTTTGTTGAACCAAATGTACATAAAGTATGACAACATTAAAATTAATAAGCATTTATTTTTCATACTATTTTTACAAAACAAATGTAGAAAAAAATATTCTGCTTTTAACATCTGTCCCGTAAATGAATGTAACGCACTTAAAAAATCCAAGAACAAAATATGTCCTCAACAAATTAAGCAGATAAATAAATTAAATTAAATTCTGAATAAAACTATGTTGTGAAATAAATGAATCGTTATCATTTCCAGCAAATAAGTTTTACTTAGAGAAAATAATCTGAGATCCGCTTTGAGAAAGGAAATCATCAAGCATCTCTTTTTTCCTCTTAAAAGAATTTTTCGAAACTGTTTTTTTCTCCTTTCGAAATCTTTCTTCATTTCATTTCAAATCCATTGTTACAGCTAGTAATTTATATATGTTTCATTATTTCATCGGAACGAAACGCAAATTCAAATGGAGAAAAGAATTTGCTGACGATTTCCGGAAGAAAATTCTAAAAACATGACTGACGTTCTGTAATTCCTGGGCGTTCAACTTTGACCGGTCAAGTTCGAGTAGAAACTTTTAATGCTGTCTTCAATCTCACAAGTATCACTGTCTTGAATGCATTAATTTCTTGGTAGACTTCAAGCCAAACCTCGATATTAGACCATTTATCCGGCAAGAATAAAGAAAACTTTAAAAAATGTAGCTAGAAAAGTAAGTTCTCATATAACTGCAGAATATAAATATGGTTTTGCTTCCATAAAGAAGAATGAATCTTGACAATGAACTTGATACTATTCCTCGTTTTCAAGGTTTATTCTCATTATTATATATTTACTCACATCAAATGGCAGCAATTTGAACAAAACGCACTCAAGATTTTTATTTGAATATCTTATGTTTTAAAGCACGTGGTATTAAATATAAAAGATTCTGTGTATTCTTATAGAAAAAAAAATCTTGTTTAAAATTTTACAGTATAAAATATTTTTAATGAAATAAATAACAAAATCTAGTGTGATTTATATATATAATTTATATTCATTATAAAACAGAACTATTTTCTTGAACATTTTAATTAAATCTTAAATGTTTGTTTTTATTAAGTTCTTATAAATGTATATCAGTCAAATATACACATTATTATAATATGTCATGTTATAAATGACAGATGCATTTTTAAAATGTAGTTTTGAAATACATTTTAAAATTATTAATTTTTTTAAACATCTCACATATTAAAAGAAGGTGGAGTGCCACTTCTTTAAGCAAACAATAAAATACAGGGTGGTCCATAAATTCGTGCAAACTTTAAAACTTAATTAAAAAAGAACAAATGATGTTAAAAAATTGTGGTTTGCAGGAATGGCATCACAAAAAAAGCGGATATCTTTTAAGAACAAAAAATATTAGTTAAACAAATTACCAATAGGTGGCGCTGATGATGAATGTTTTATGCAAATTAACACAATACTAATACAATTCTGGATTTTCAAAGATTTCTTTAAGTTGAAGTTGTTCAATATGACCTCCACCAGATTGTATGAAGCAAGTAAAGCGAGTCTCAACACCTGTGACAGCTGAATACAGCATGTCTGGAAGAATCCCATATTGATCTGCTGAATGGCTTCTTTAAGTTCCGCCAATGTGGAATGGATGGACCGGTACGAGGGATTTTAAATAAACCCACAGCCAAAAATTCTACAGGAGTCAAATCTGATAATCGTGGGGGTTATATGAGCTTACTGCCTCAACTTATCACTCGGTCTTCACCAAACGTTCGCAAAAAAATGTTTTTACTGAGGGGGCGGCATCAAATGAAGAGTCCATGTCCATTCAGATGTTTTATTGTCAACCTGATTTGCGTAAATCAGCTTCGTGTAGGCACCGCAGTGCCACCATGTTTTGAACTAATTTTTTTGTTGATAAAAAAATCCGCCCTCTTTTTGATGCCATTCGTGTAAACCACACTTTTTTAATACCTTTTGTGCTTTTTTAATTAATTTTTAAAGTTTGCACGAATTTATAGCGCACCCTATATATAATTTTTACTTATAAAATTAAATAATAAAAACATAATCATTTGAATATTTAAATTAGATCTTAAATATGCCTTTAATAAGTTCTTTTATAATAATTGTCTTTATTATTTATAATTTTTAAAAAAAAATATTGGCTTCTTTAAGAAGACAATAGCTCCAATAATTATAAGCAACTATATAACATAAAATATTATAACCTTATCCATATTGACTGTCAAATATTAACAGCCGGATATAAACGCCTCAAGAAACAATCTAAGCAATTTAAACGTGCACATGGAGGTAGTACTGTAACGATCAATTTCTTAGTTAGAATATCGAGATTCGAACTCAGAACCTCGAGATGGGGAAAGTGATGCATTAGATATCATATTCAGAGAATGCCATAATAATGCCATACATTTTTATATTTTTTTCAAAAACAATTTAAGAATAATGCCCTAAACGCATACATATTTGATTTTTGCTGCTAAATTATGTGAGAAAATGATTACTTAAAACAAAATAATTATTACTTCACCGATATGTAAAAAGTTATAACAATTTATATATTCTCTTTAAAATTTGTTTCTAACAATAGTTAAAAGCAAATAACTGGGTAATTAAATTTTTCAAGTTAATGTTGATTCATATCATTAATAACCAGAAATATAAACTAAAATCTGATTAAAGTTTTGATTTTTTTATTAAAAATATTTTTCAAATTTTTTCCAAAAAGTTTAATTTTAATTATAATTTTTAAGTTCTCAAAAACAGTTCATTTTTAATAAATAAATACAATATGATAAATTTAAATAAAATTATTTTTAAAGGAATTTAACAAACTATAATCATTAAATATTTTTAAAGAAGAAAGACATAATTTTTTAAAAAGAATATTTTAATAAAAAAAATCAAAAAGTTGTTAAAAAAGAAATGAGTGATATACAACTAAGATCTTTCGCAATAGAGACTATTGAGGTTCGCTATCCTGAAAATAAGTGGTTGCATGTTTTCACTGAAGGTTCTATATTAGAAAGAACACATGATGCAGGAGCGGGTATCCATTGTGAGCTTTTCAGTTTTTATTTACCAATGGGTCCTCTTTCCACAGCCTTTGATGGTGAAATTGAAGCTATTACAGTGGCTATCCAACAGCTATCGATTCGCAGTCACTTTTTTAAAAGAGAGGTCATTTTGTCAGATTCTAAGAGTGTGCTTTAAACTCTTTTGAATAATCAAAATAGTTCCCAAAGAAGTTTAGAGCGTAGACCTTTGCTTAGGGTTCTGGCACACAGAATTTTTTTCCAGTGGATCCCTGCCAATTGTGGTATTTTGGGCAATGAAAAGGCTGATTCACTGGCTAAAAAGGGAGCCTTAATAGATCAACGCATGAATCACCCTCTTTCATTTCATTCAACTAAATTGTTTGTTAACCTGACTCTCAAGAAGACTCTTAAACAAGATATGGTTCAACGTGCGACGCACAAGAGATGGAAGATTTTGGGGGAGGAAAGAGCTGTTTCCGTTTTCCCAAGAAAGACTGCGGTGGCCCTTTTTAGAGATCTAACTGGACATGATTTTTTGCAGGACCATCTCTATAGGAATGGAATGGTGAATTCCCCGGACTGTGTTTTGTGTGACTCTGGTCAACCAATGACTTTTGGACATTTAAATAATTGTGTGGTTCTTTCTCAGTATGGGGGCATTGTTGAAAAGTATGGAGAGCTCGTGAATTAATGGCTTAGGCGCTAATGTTCGGCATTTGTAAATAATAATATTTTAATAAAAATATCTTAGTTTTGAAAAAAAGTAATTTATGTGCCGAAGAAATGATAGAAAATTTTGTCACGTTTCTTTTTTAAAATATTTACATCTTTCTTCTTTAAATGAAATTTAGTATAAATGACTTTCAATCAATAAAAAAATTGCCAAAAACCGTTTCATATTTTTTATTTGTTTTATAGAAATCAGTTTCGAATTTTGGTTTCATGAATCAACATACAAAATAATTTTTCATAAAGGCTCTTATTTTTTAAAAAAAGCAAAGAAATCAGAAATCCTTTTCTGTGCACAATTAAATGCTTCTTTTTTTAATACTTTTTATCAATCTTAAAATATCATTAATTAGTAGCTATTAGGAAAATAAACTGAAATATACTTTATATTGCGTATAGATATTAAGTTAATTGCGTTTTCATTTAAATATACTTACTTCAGAAAACATTTTTGTACTGTTGAATATCTTATAAATCTTAGTAATTTCTTTCTTTTAACACAAGATTTTAAAAAAAAAATAATATTTTTAGGTAATGTGTGAAAACAGTAAAAAAAATGTTTTTACATAAAATTTGATTTTACTTTTTCTGTAAAAACATTCTACTTTTATTTATAATTTCTCCTGTAGAAAAATGTACCAGATTCGGTATTCAAAATTGTGACAGATGTCAGTTATGAATGAAGCGCATAAATGAATGAAGCTTATCTCAGAACAAAAACTGTATTAACTACAATATGTTAATACTTTCTTATTCAGTTTAAATATGTTCTTGAAAGAAGAACTCTAAATACGACTAGAGAAAGAAAGCACTTCTTACTTTTGCTTAAAAGAACTTTTCGAAATTGATTTTCTCCTTTAGAATTCTTACTTCATTTCATTTCAAATCCTTTGTTACAACTAGTATTCAATATACTTTGCATTATTTTACCGGAAAGAGACTAGAATTCAAATTGTGAAAAGAATTTGCAGGCGATTTCCGGAAGAGAATTTTAAAAACATGGCGACTTTCTGTAATTTTTTTTCCCTGATAAATGGTCGTCAGTCCAAATTTAATACTGACTTCATCATCTCTCTAGCTCAGTTTTATTCATTAATCTTACAAAACACTTTAAGCTTTGCAGCGATAGTGTACCATTTATCTTTCAAAAATAAAGAAAATTCTAATTCTAAATTAGATGAAAATAAATTTAGTTTTCTTTCTAAGACGAATATCATATTTTTTACACTTTCTAAAATCAAATCTTTTTGATTGGAAGAGAACATAAAACTCTCATTTGCATAATGTCTCCTGCTTTGAAAAATGAGATAATTTTCAGAGTTGTATACTGCATATTTTCTTATTGAAAAAGAATGCCGTGTTAATTTTTCACTAAGTTTAACTTTAAGTGAATTATAAAATACTCACTATAAAATTCCTAGAATCACTATAAAATTCCTTAAATATTTATATACCAAAATAACTTAAATTGGTTATTTTCAAAGAATTAGTATCAGTTTAAGTTTATTTGTGTATAAATATTTAAGGAATTTATTCGAAAATTGATAACAGGAATAAAAATAATTCATAATAAAATTAAATAAGTCAAACCTCAAGTTAAAGTATGGTTGATTAATGATAATAGCGTTTGTATGCGTATGATTGGTGTAAAATTCTTTGGAAAATTTCAGAAGCATTTCTTACAAAAAGCAAAGGAATGGTAAACCAATCAACTAGTTCTCAGATCGCCGAACTTGTGGCTGAAATATTATCTCTCAGATTTAGAAGTTCATGTGTCATTCCTGACATGTGTATTTGAGGCTGAAAGTTTATCTCTTTGACTTAGCAGTTCATTAGTTTCATTTCTGGCAAGTGTATTTGGGGCGGAAAAGTTATCTCTTTAATTTAGCAGTTCATCATTTTCGTTTATTACAAGTGTATTTGGGGTTGAAAAGTTATCTCTTTGATTTATCAGTTTTATTTCTGGCAAGTGTATTTGGGGCTGAAGGATTATCTCTCTGTCTCAACTCATCAATTTCATTTCTAACATGCGTATTTGTTAGGTTTGAAATCCCCTTAAAACTGAAAGTTCTAAATGAATTGATCCTCTCGTAAAAGCAGAGATTTTACATCTAACTCAAATGAAACCTAAATTAGCTCTCCGGTATTTGAATTTAGATCCTCTGGTTTAAAAAAAATATACACGCTAAGTTACTCCTTATATTCTGCAACTCTAATGTGGAAAAAAGTTGTAAGTTAAAAATACTGAATTTTAGGTACAAAACATTTTAAATAATTAAAAAAAAAGTTAAAATTATGATAACTTTATCTTTCTACAAATTACATTACTGGCCATTAAAATTGCTACACCAGGAAGAAATGCAGATAACAAAATGATATTTATTGGACAAATATATTATATTAAAATAAAAAGTGATTAAATTTTCAAAAAATTTGGCTGGATAGATCCTGAGAAATCAGTACCCAGAACAACCACCTCTGGCAGAAATAACAGCAGTTATACGCCTGGGCATTGAGTCAAACAGAGATTGGATTGCATGTACAGGTACAGATGCCCATGCAGCTTCAACACAATGCCACAGTTCATCAACCGTAGTGACTGGCGTTTGGTGACGAGCCAGTCGATCAGCAACCATTGACCAGACGTTTTCTATTATTAAAAGATCTGGAGAACGTGCTGGCCAGGGCAACAGCCGAACATGTTCCGCATCAAGGAAGGTCCGTACAATACCGGCAAAATGCGTTCGGGCATTATCCTGCTGAAACGTAAGGTTTCGCAGGGCTCGAATAAAGGGTAGAGCCACGGGTCGTAACACACCAGAAATGTAACGTGCACTGTTCAAAGCACCATCAATGCGAACAAGAGGTGACTGAGACGTGTATCCAATGGCACCCCATACCTTCACGCCAGGTGATAGTCCAATATGACGATGACGAATGCACGCTGCCAGTGTGCGTTCACCACGATGCCACCAAACATGGATGCGACCATCATGATGCTGTACACAGAACCTAGATTCGTCTGAAAAGATGACGTCTCACCATTCGTGCGCCCAGGTTCGTCGTTGATCAGACCATTGAAGGCGCTCTTGTCTATGACGCAGCGTCAAGGGAAGCCGCAGCCATGGTCTCCGAGCTGAGAGTCCATGCTGCTGCAAACGTCGTCGAACTCTCCTGCAGACACTTGTTGTCTTCCAAACGACCCCGTTTCTTGACCCACGGCTCGTGACGTGGTTGCACGATCCATTACGGCCATGCGGATAATATGCCTGTCTTCTCGGCTGCTAGAGATAGGTGGCCGTTGAGATCCCGCATGGCGTTCCGTATTACCGTCCTGAACCCATCGATTCCATATTCTGCTAACAGTCATTGGATCTCGACCGACACGAGCAGCAATACTGCGATAAGATAAACCGCAAACCCGGTACGCTACAATTTGACTTTTATCAAAGTCAGAAACGTGCTGGTATGCATTTCTTCTTCTTGCACGAGGCATCACAACAACTTTTCACCAGGCAACAACGTGTGTATGAGGAATCGGCTGAACAATTTCCTCATTTAAACACAATGTAGGTGTCGCTACTGGCGCCTGCTTTGTCTGAATGCGCTGGAAAGCTAATCATTTGCATATCGCAGCACCCTCTTCCTTTCACATAAATTTCACGTCTGTAGCATGTCGTCTTCTTGGTGTAGCAATTTTAATGGCCAGTAGTGTATATGGGAAATATCTTTGTCCCGCTTCGATAAATTTTTGCTATTACATGAAAATGGTAATGATAAAAATTAAAAAATGATTCCTACTGTCATTTATATTAACTGCATGACTTATAAAGGAATCTTTCACTTTCCAAATCAATTATATATAATACCATTCTTTAATTTTATTAAAATTTAATGTAATGTCCGTATTCAGAATAAACTCTTGCAGCACTTTTAAAATCATACGCTAATAACGTCAACTTTGAAAAATTATTTTAGATGTTACTATAGCGCTCTTCTTAGCTTCTTATTTTATGAAATGAATGGATTTAGTAAACAAAACATTCAAATGTATGCACATAAAACTTTTAGTATTTGTGTTGTTGAATCACATGTCTTTATAAAATAAATAAAAGTAAACCAAAATGTTTGTTAGATTTAAATTTTTATATCAAAATGTTGTAAATTTAACTTCGTTATTAATTAAATGAGATACAAGGAACTTTAAACAATTTTATTTTTAACAACTATTAAAAAATGGAAACATGTCTAGCTTTACAAAGAAATACATGACAAATGTGACAAACAAAATGAAAAATGCATCTCATATTATCTAAATATCAAAAGACATATTATTGTCTTTAAATAAGAAAAATTAGACACACGTCTGATTCGGATAATAAAAATACAAATGATCAATTCAATAAATTAAATTATCAATATTTTAAATATACATTCCAAAAAACAATTTATATAGCATCTTTTCATAGAGTTCATATTTGAATTTCTTTTACATGAAACAACACATAAATCATTTCAATAAATTGAAAATATATTTAAATAAAAAGTTAACAATATAAAAACAAAAAAGAATATTTTTATAGTTTTTATAGAAGATTCTGCAGAAAAATAGACGATTCAAATAGAGAAATAATTTCAACGTACATTCAAGACAATTCCACTTAATAAAAACCATTTTAGCTGTATTAAAATAAGAATAAATGATTATGAACCAAAAAATAAGTTTAGTTTTATTCAACGTTTATATTATTTCTTGTCAAAAAATAACAGCATTAAAATGTATACATAAATTTATTCATTGAAAAAAACTTTAAATATTTTATTTAGAAAACTATTAAGTAAAGTTAATTAATTTTTTTAATATAAAACCTTTTTCCAAACCATATGCACAGATTGGAACAGATTATTCACAGTTTGCGCTTGTGGCCCTCGTATATCACTCCCAATGAAATCCCACATGTGTTCGATGGGACTCAGATTTGGAGAATTTGCCAACTAGGGAAAGATTTCAAATCCAATCAGGCTGTTGTGAGTTCGCCATGCGATATGTGGCCTAACTTTGCCTTGTTGGAACAACAAGCCTCACAAGTTGGATGATGAAAAAGTCCCCTGACAAACGACTCTCAATGAATACCCCAGACGTCCTGTAATCAAACATGATGACACCCCAAACCATGAACCCAGTATATAAATTCAATATAGTACCGGTTTGATAATCGGTGAAATGAGTAACATTCTCCAGGTCACCTAGTTACTCTTCGACGCAGTCACTGCGTCGTCACTCCACAGACAAGATTCCTCCATGGGCAATGACCAATGTCCTTCGATAATCCAGATACGATGATGTACAACAGCCATCCGTCCTTGTGTTGAGTAGTCAATGGCTCTCTTCTTGCTGGCATCGTACACATAGCAGTATTTCATGCAATCTGTTGCGTTTGATTTGGGTGTACGCAGATCCACCTGCTTCTAGAGCATTCTTTAGATGTCAGAAGCTGCGAAGAAAGTGTCTCGGACAATCAATTCAACCAAAATCTTAGCTATAACGTGCACTTGTGCGCATTACTTCCTCTTCAATATTAACACAGATCTTCTAGAATTAAACTTGTGACGTCACGCATCTTGGATGGCATGCACGATGAGCTCAACACTAGTTGCTGTTGTGCACAACAATGAATCCAGTGCACTGAGTTCAATGATATAGTCATGTTGAATAGTCCTCAACGAGTGGCATTGAAATCGCACGCATCTCAGGGGTACTTTCTACGCTTCTTTAAAAATCGCAAATGGTGCAAACTTTAAATATTACTTAAAAGAAAGGAAAATTGCTGGTCGCTATATCCCGAATGTGAGCTTTTGTCATTTCCATGATGCCATAGTGGCATTATTTCTCGTGTTGCAAGAAGAGATATATGTGTGTGCGTGCGTACATGTGTGTGCGTGCGCGTGTGTGAAGTATGCGTGTGTGTGCGTGCGTGTGTGTGTGCGTGCGTGCGTGTGCTTTGCGTACGTGCGTGTGTATATGCATGCGTGTGTGCGTGCGTGCGTGTGTGCGTGCGTGCGTGTGTGCGTGCGTGTGTGTGTGTATAGTATATATATATATATATATACGTGCGTATATATATGCGTGTCGTATATATATATATATGGCGTATATGTGCGTATATAGGTGTATGCGTGCGTATATATATGTGTGCGTAAGGCGTGCGTGCGTGTGTGTGCGTGCGTATATGTATGTATGTTGCGTATGTGCGATGCGATATATGGCGCGTCACAGGGAGAGGCAGGTAGCGTCGATGTTCGCGTCGCATAAGTGCAGGTGCAGTATGATACAGATACACTGCGATGCGATCTGTGTGCAGTCGCAGGCGTGCAGGTCGCAGTAAGAGTCACACGTCTGATGGTCAGCTGCGTCTGTCACAGGCTCAGGCGTGAGGCAGTCGATCAGGCGAGCTGTCATGGCATGCGTATACTGATCGACAGGCGATGGCACGATGCAAGGTCACGATGGCGACGTGCGATCGGTCGCGCAGGACAGGTCTGCAGTCACCGCATCGCGATCGCGTGTCGCAGGTCGCGTCGCGCATGCGTGCAGGCAGGCGGCGTCACGTATCACGCATCATGCGTCACGTCGCGGTCATGCATGTCTGATCGCGCGTCTGCCGCGTCGATCAGGCGATCTGTCGATCACTGATCGTCGCGATCGATGTGCGATCACGATCGCGTGTCGCGTCACCTGATCACGTCGCGTCGCGATCAGTGTCGCGTCGCGATCGCGTCTGCATGTCACGGTGCGTCTGATCGCAGTGTCGCGGTCGCCGATCACGATCTGCACGCAGCGCCGTGCGCGCGCGCGCGTCGCGATGTCACGTTGCAATCGCACGCGCGGTCATGATCACGATGGCGGTCTGCGTTGGTGATCGCGTCGCGATCTGATCATCGCGATCGCGTCACGTCTGCGATGTCGCACGATCCGCGCGATCGCACATCGCGTCTGATCTGTCACGTGTCTGGTCGTTCGATCGCCGTCGTGGTTGTCGCATGTCGCGTCTGATCGCGATGGCGTCGCGACTGGCAGCATGCGATCTGTCTGATCTCGTGACCGCACACGCACGATCCTGCATGCGCAGGCGCGGTCACGCACGTCGCACATGCGATGCGCGCACGATGCGCTGATGTGTCGTCGCAATCCGCATGCGCGATGTCGCATGCGTGCAGATGCATGTGCGCGTCGCGACCGTGTGCGTGCGATGCGTCAGGCACGCGATCGTACGGCATTTTTGCGTGTGTCTGTCGATGTGCGATGCGTGTCGTTGCGTGCGATGTGCGATCGCGCAAGGTCGATGCGCTGGGCAAGGCGCGCGTCGTGTGCGTCGTCGTGCGTGCAGGCAGCGTCGCAGGCACGCGCGTCGCAGTCTTTGATCCGCCTGCCGCAGCGCGCAGGCGACCGCTAGGCGCGACGCCAGCCCGTGTGTGCGATCTATCGTGCGCGTGGCAGATCCCAGGCATGCTGATGTGCGTACGCGGTCACGATGTGCGTCACATACGCAGTGACAGGTCGCGATACACAGGATACACGATACGCAGGCATGCGATACGCGCATGTGCGCGGCACGTGCGTCGTCTGTGCGCGATGTGCGTCGCGTGCGTGCGTGTACACGATACGCGTGCGTCGCGATGCCGCGCGGTGCGATACATGGCGTCACGATTACACGCTATGACATATCTGTGTCACAGATGCGTCGCAACGATGCGTCGCGATCGCACGCGTGCGTGCGTCATACACGCTCATCGATGCGTCACGTCTGCATGCGATCACATCTGTCTGTCACGATCACGGTCACAATACATGATCACCGTATCGATGTCGCACGTTGAGTCGTGGTGTCGCGGTCGTCGCAGGTTTCGCGTAAACGTATCTATATCACGATCACGATGCGGCGATCGCGCGGTTACGTCTGCGTGCGAAATGTCGTCACGGTATCGTGCATGCGTCCATACGTGCGGTCGTGTACGCGACATAAGCGATATAGCATATCTGTCTGGATTACGCAGGTCGCGTCTGGTCATATATATATGTATAGATGCGATCGCAAATGCACGCGTCTGTCAGCATGCAGATCACGTAAGTCACAGGCAGGCGCGCAGGCGTCACGTCTGTGCAGGTACGCGTACGCAGTCGCGTCGTCAGGCAGCGATGCGTGCGTCGTACGTAGCGTCTGATGTGCGGTACGATGACATGGCAGAAAGGCATGCAGCATATTACATCCATAGATACAGAGGCACAGGATCTTCTGCGTATTACATATATAATCGCGATGCACAAGTGCGATGGGTTACATGGTGTTGTCTGTCGTGCGGCACAAGCATGCGTCGCGCATGTCGCGTCTGATCGCGATGGCAGGACACAGCGCAGCGCAATACAGTCACGTCAGCGGCACGCAGGCTGTGCACAGTAAAATGCGCAGGCGCAGTATATACATACATACATACAGGTCGTTATGTGTGCGATGCCCGATAAGTGCGTCTGGCGATACACATCAAATGATGTCATAGTCTGATCATCATCGCGTGGTGAATGTCGTGTCGCCGCGTCATAAATGCGGTCACAGATAAGATGCAGAGATAATGCGTCACGCATAATGCGTCACGATGGGTGGTCAAGATGTCGTTGGTGGCGATGATGTGCGTGGATTACGATCACGATGGCGTCATGTGCGCTTCACGTTGGTGACATGCGCATGCGAATCGTGCGCATAAGGCGCACGCATGTGTGCAGATATATGATCACGTGTCGTCTGATGTAGACAGCGTCATAGCATGTCGCGTCTGGTGCGCATGCGTGCGTTATTGCGATGGCTGGCATATGGCGTGCAGGATGCGTCGCGTCACGATCTGTCACGATATGAGATACTGATCAGGCATGGCCATATATGGATCTGCGTCGCGTATGTCACGATCGTCGATGTCGCGTCACGATGCGATGTGCGTTACACGATGCAGATCACGATGCTAGGCGATGCGCGCGTCTGATGTCACGATGCGTGCAAGGCAGGTGTGTACGATACGCACGGTTCTGTGCGATGCTGCTGGGCAGGTAACGCAGTGCGCAGACACATCGTTGCAGTGGGCGCGTGTGTCACGGTGGCACGTGCGATCACGTGTGTCTGTCCGTGCGTGCACATGCGTCACGTCATCACGCGTACGCAAGTGGTACAGCGCAAGTAATGCGATCAGATAATGTCGCAGGCGTCGCGCGCGCATAGCGCGTCGTGTCGCGTCGCGCACGTGCGGTCGCATATTATGGCGTCACGATCGCGCGTCACGCGGCGCCGCATGTCGCGCTGCATGCCGCGTGCGCCACCGGATGGCGCACGTGCGATGTGTGCGTCGTCGCGCACGTGGTCGTTGTGCGTGTGCGATGCGAATGTGTCGCGATCGCGTGTCGCGGTCGTCATGTGTGCGTCGCACGCGTGCGTGGTCGCGTCAGCAGTCGCATGTGCGTCACGATCACGCAGACGGCACGCACGTCTCATGACACGTGTCGCGCGTCGCGATCGTCTGTCTGGCACGCAGCGATCACGATGGTCGCGTCGCGCGTCGCGATGTGCACGCATGCGATCACAGTGCGTCGCACGCGTCTGCGTGTGTCTGATGGCTGATTGCGTGGCGATGGCGCATGCGACGTGCGCGGTCACGGTCACAGTGTCAGCGCGTCGCACTGGCGTTGCGCCGTCCGTGTGACTGACACAGTCATGCTGACGCGCGTGTGCGATCACGTCACATGGCGTCAGGCTAGCAGTCATGTCGCGTGGCGATCGTCACGTCAGGTGCGTCGCGTCGTGCATGCGCTGCACGCGATACGCGCAACTGTGCGTCGCGATCACAGTCGCGTCTGTGTGGCAGGCGGATCTGATGCGATCGCGCATATCACGTCTGTCACGTACACACATGATCCTGGTAGCACGTGCGATCAGCATCGATCGCATGCGTCGCGTCGGCACGGCGCGAGATGTCGCGATGCGGTCACGTCTGTCCGCGCATGCGTCGCGATCGTCTTGCGTGCGCACGCATACACGCATGATCGCGTCACACGCGGATCACACGCACGCACATGAGCGCTACAGGTATATGTCTATTGCGTATATATACACACATGCGACTGCACAAGACATCATATGCGATATACGTCTATATATACGTCTATATAGGTCGCGTCACGTGCGTCACAGATCTGCGCTCCAGCCGACAGATACATATGGCGGTGCGTTGCGTGCGTTACAGCAGCATCGCAGACCGGCGTCAATATGACAGAGCAGCAGTATCACCGTCTGCATCGTGCGTTGCCATATCAAATGTGCGTTGTTACGTGTCTGTCGCGATGCGATGCGATGTGCGTATATATAGGCGATGCGTGCCATCCGTACGTGCGTGCGTGCGTGCGATACTGTCTGTTGTAAGGTCGATATGCCGAATCGCAGGGTATGCATCGATGCAGTATGCGCGTGCGTGTGTATCACGATGCGTCGCATGCGATATAGTCTGTCGTGCGTCAGCGATATGAGGTATGTGCATGTCACGTGCGATAGCGTACACGGTCCTGTGCGATGTGCGATAGCGCAGTATGTCGTGCCTTCGTCGCCAGTGTCACAAGGCTGATCTGTCAGCAGAGAGTATGAATCAATGTCTGTGCAGTTGTAGTCTGTCGTCAAGGTCGATCACGTCATGTCACGATCGTATAAGGTCTCACAGGTCACGATGCGTGCAGCGTCACGTCGTGCCACCGTATATATGTAGAGCGGCAGTCGCCATGTCGTCACAGTGTGTGCGTGCAAGTGCGCGTATATAAATGCGTCACGTCAGTGTGCGTGCGGTAGGTGATGGGTGCGTCGTGGGTGGCCGCGTGCAGGTGGCAGGCGTGCGTCGCCGGCTGCGAGTGCAGGTGGCAGGTGGTGTGCAGATGCAGTGTGCAGTGCAGTGTATATATATACCAGGTGTCGTGCGTCGTGTGGCGTATGCGATATATATAGGCAGGTCACGATGAGGCGGTCGCGATGTGTCGCGTCCGGCTGTATGCGTGCATGTGTTTGTATACACATCACGTGTATACGTCGCCCGATGTGATCGCAGTCGTGTATATATATATATATATGCACGTCTTCGTGCAGGTTATAATGTGCGATGCGTATATAGTGACAGGTCGCGTGTGTCGCGATCTGTCTGCACACACGCGCCGGCACATGTGTCGCACGATGCGTCGCGTATATCACGACGGGTGCGCGTCGTGCGCCATGACTGTGCGATGTGCGTATCTATACGTCATGCTGATGTCGTCGTGTCGTCACCCGTGGCACGCGCGTCACGTGCAGTCTGTGCGTGCGATGTGCCGCGTTGTGTTCGATCTGCGTGGTCGCGCTGTGTGTATTGCGTGGTGCGTGTGCAGTGCAGTAGTATGATGTCTGTCGTATATATATGCGCTGCGATGCACACGCGATGTCTGCGGTAGCGTATATGTAGTCTGCAGAGGCGTACGTCATCTGCGAGTGCGTGGTACGATGTATAAAGCTGAGAGGTGTGCAGTCAGTGTGCAGAGGCAGAGCCGTATCGCGTCATGTGCAGTGGTGCGATGCGTGTGCGTGTAAGGCAGGCGCGCGTGTGTGCATATCGCGTAGCGCAGGCGTGTGTGCGTGCATGGCAGTGTGTGCGTCGCGTGTGCGTGTGCGTCGCGATGTGCGCGTGTGTGCGGTCGCGATGTACGCAGGTCGTGCGTCACAGCGTCACCGGATGCGTGTCGCATCAGGTCGCAGGCGCGTCGCGCGCGCGTCGTGTACTGTCACGTCGCGCGGTGCAAGGCGCGTGTGTACGTGCGTCGCGATGCGCACGCACGCACATGGGGCGCGGCGCGCGATGTGCGCACGTCTGTGCGCACGATGTGGCGTCGTGCAGTGCGCAACGCGTGTGTGCGTTGTGTCACGTGGCACGCACGTACGCCACGCGCGCGGCGATGTGGCGCGCGTCTCGTCCATGCGTGCGCACCGCAGCGCTGTCACGTCGCAATCGCGTGTCACGTCTGTCTGCGCGTCACGATAATACGGCAATCGCAATCTGCCGCGCGCGCAATCGTCGTCAACATTACGTCATCGCGTATGCGTCACGCGTCAACGCAGATCGATGCGTCATCTGATCGCATCGTCACGTGCAGTGCGATGTGGCGTCACGTCGCGATCGCACGTCGTCAGCAATCCGCAATCATCGCGGTGCGACGCGTCTGTCGTGCGATGCCCGTGTACACGTCGTCGTCAGAGGTCGCATGCGTCGCGCAGTGCGATGGTCTGTAAGCAGCAGAGGGTGCAAGTGGAGCGATGTGCGTCTGGTATATCGTCGCGTCGCGATCGTATATGTCGTATACGTCACGCACAGTTGCAGTGCGTCGATGCGATGCGTCGTGCGATGTCGCGCGCGTCACGATCGCGTCGCGATGTCGTCATGTGCGATGCGATAAGCGTCCTGATCTGTCACGTCATCGTCGCGTCTGCGTCAAGGCGATGTGCGTCAGAGCGCAGCGCAGATCACCCGTGCGATGTGTGACGGTCGCATGCTGCGTCATGGCGCTCCCGGTCACGCGGTGCGATGTCGACGGCGGCGTAGTGCAGTGTACATCGTGGGCACGCCGCCCGCGTCTGACCGTGCAAGTATCATAGCATGCGTCACGATGGCGTTGCAGCGCCCGTATGTGCACGCATATATGTGTCCACGATACGCCATCATACAGTCGATGTGCATCGCCGTGCGTCACAAGATGTGCGATGTGTAACGCGTTAGGCGATGTCACTGGTCGCGTCCGCAGCGTGTCATGCGTGCATGTGGCAGGTATGCGATGTGCGTGCGTGTGCGTATGCGTTGCCGTCATGACGTCTATCAATGCGTCGTGCGTGTGTGTGCGTGTGTGCGTGCGTGCGATGTTCTGCGTCGCGCACGTCTAATCGCAATCACCAATCACCGCATAATACGCAATGTTACACGTACACGATCTGATGCGTGTGCCGTACAGTTAAGTGCATGCCGCGCAATGTGCCCGATGCGTGTGCGTGCGGCGCGTGCGGCGTGCGTGCGCGTGCGTCTGCGTGTGCGTGCGATAATATGTGCGTGCGTGCGTGGTGTGCTGCGCGGCGCGTCACGCCGTGCGTGCAGCATACAGCAGCGTGTGCAGTGCGTGTGCGATGTGCGTGCGTGCGTGCGTGAGTGCGAGCGTGTGTGTGTGCGATATATGCATAGCGTGCGTGTACATGCGCGCGTGTGTGTGCGTGCGATGTGTGCGTGCGCGCGTGTTGTGCGATGCATGTAAGTGCGTGCGCGATGTGTTTCGTGCGCGTGTGTGTGTGTGTGTGTGTGTGTGTGTGTGTGTGTGTGTGCGCCGTGTGTGTGTGTGTGGTGTGTGTGTGTACATTGCGCGTGCGTGTGGCTGTGCCATTGCGCGACAGTGCGTGTGCGTGTCTTGTGTGTTAACAAATCTATATTTTTAACCTAAAATGTGTGACAAAATTTTATTTATAAGCTAATTCATTTCTATAATCATGCATTACTGTATGAACATCATTTTTTAACGCCTACGAGTTTTGTATATTGCCATTATTTTTCACCGAGCAAAGTGGAAAAATCAATTAATTTCATTTTTATAATCTCTTAACGAAATTTAATAATAGTTTACTGACTATACAATTATTTAATATCCCTTAAAGAAGCTGTGGAAAATTATGTGAATTCTTATTAATATGTATGTATGATACTTTTGTGTGTTTTCAAAATATTAAATACTTTAACATATTTCTCTTTATCTGTGTTCACAAAACATTTTTTAGACATTAATAGAAAATATATTTGCAAATTCATGATTGAACACATGATATATGTTTTAGTGCCTTATATTTTTATTCAAAACAGAAAGAAAATGAAGCTTATCTACATTATAATTTTAAATGTATCAATGAAAGATTGTAATATTTTTTGCTTCCAGTTTTTATGCTTTAAAAAAATGCATTCTCTAAACAGTGCATTTTCGTTTCAATTTCCTTGCTTCTTCGAGTGTCAATCTCAAAGAAATCGACACTCAACAAATAAAAAATAAAATATTTTCCTTTTGGGTTACAAATACCTTGAAGTCACATTTAAAAGTTTGCGTTCTACGTGGTCAAGCTAAATCCAAACGTGATCGGATTTTCTTTGGAAGTTGTTGGAATTTTTATTCAGATTCTATCATAATTCTAAAGGTCGCTGCATCCAAAATGTTTTATAAGCATTTGAAAAGTCGCTAAGACCACATTAAAGGCTTACACTCTGACAAAAGAACGCGCATTGTTTTGGACTGAAAGGAACTTTTAAGTGTGCAGAATCTCTCATGTTCTGCGGCTTATTTAAAAATAAATTGAATATTTGATTGAAGAAGGTCTATATTTATCATTGTACAAGGAAATTGAAGTCTCATATATAGGATACAGAATTCTCTCTTTCTGTAATTAATTGTATTTTATATCGCACATTTTAATAATTTTTAAAGAAAACATATTAAGTTTTATGTTCTCCTTTTGAAATTCAAAGTTTACTGGAAAAGAACTAAAGTTTACGAAAACATTTTATTTAATACACAAATATAATATAAAATTAATATTTATATTTTAATGTCTATAGCAAGCATTTAAATCGATTAAAATGTATTAATATATTTAATGGGAAAAACAGAAAATAATTCAATTTTAATACAAAAGCTCTATACTTGGCACTTTTGAAAAGATTAATTTTAGCACTTTTTACGAATGCCAAAGGTGGTCACTTCTTTTACAAGTGATAATTTCTATTTAAATTAGTATAAATCTAAGAGAGGAAAAAAATAGTGCTCTAAAGAGAGGAAAAATATTTAAAACAACAAAAATGAATCTAAAGATTAAAAAGCATAAAAAAGAAATAAAATTTTAGGATTTTAAGTAAAAGAACATTTTTAAATGAAAACAAAAAAAAGTAAACTATAAGAGATCTTTTTAAATTGGGGTTGTTGCGTGATGACGAATAGTACCCCTCACTTTAATGGGGAGCAAGTGTGTGTGTGTGTGTGTGTGTGTGTGTGTGTGTGTGTGTGTGTGTGTGTGTGTGTGTGTGTGTGTGTGTGTGTGTGTGTGTGTGTGTGTGTGTGTGTGTGTACATGAATCTAGGCATATATTTTTATATTGTACATGTAACGCATAAAATTATATTAATCCCAAAATAGATTTATTTACTTATTTTATTGAGCGCACCTTATTTACTTATTCTATCGAAAGCATAGTGACATGTTCTTCAGAATACCACAAATATATTCCACAAGAATACCTTCCAGGACCAAAATAGGACGTTACGTAGGGACACATCTTCTGCGAGTAATTGACACATAGATAATTGATCAGACAATATGATATGCTGTTCATTATTTCACAGTGATGGAACGGCCAATAATAGTACGACATAAGGTTCATGTACAGATTCATACAAATGAATGCATATATTCCGTGTCAGATATATTAGAAGAAAAAAAAGAAAACGAAATTCAAATTTACTAACAAATATTGCATATTTTGCGTTACGAAAGCTCACATTAAGGCAATCAGTCGGTGGTTTTAAAGAAATAATAGAACATGCATTGATGAAACTATTTATTCAGCATCCAAAAATTCGTATATTGTGTTTTTAGATAATAAATAATTTTTAATTGTTGAGAACAGTGAAATACACATGATTAAATTTTTCCCGAATTTCTCTTTCATAGGCTCAAATTTATTTATTTGAAAATAATTTATTTAGTATGCATTTTAAATAAGTATTATATAAAAAAATTAGTGTTCACATGCACACTATGCTTTTGTTATTTACCATTAGTTTCTCTGTTTATATGTTAGTCAAGGTAAATTTTGTAAAGCATAACAAATTCATTTATAATTTGCATTTCATAACAGCAAATACATTCCCACAAAAATAATATTTAATTCTTATATGAAAATAATTGTATATATACGTCAAGATAATTATCAGGGGGAAAATAGAAGTATATATTGCTTACTATTTCAAAACATATTTAAAAAATTTAATTTAAAAGTAAACTCTTTAATTAGAAATAATCCTCTTATGAAGTGAAAGTTTGTCAAATTACACTAAGTTTTGGTAGATTTGAAAAACATCATGAAAAAAAGAAATGATTACAATTTTATCACAATGCATTATTTTAATTTTTTTACCCTTCTTTGCAGCCAGAGGGAATGCCCCATCCGCTATATCTGTTAATAGAAGGAATCTATGGATTTTCGAGGTGAGGAAAATGTAGATGTTGCAATTTTAAAAACATTTATCGACGTCTAGGATATTGACCACGGGAGGGTCGAACGGTAAATAATCCATTTCTTTTTTAAGAAGTACTATGGTAAATTTATAGAAGCATAGAGCTATTAGCTTCATTGTAATAGAGCTCTATGTTTTGAGAATTGATAAAATGAATTTTTGGGGAATACTTTCTTTAAATATAAAACAAAAATACTGTTTAAGTTACCCTTTTAGAATCGATTAAAAACTTTTTCAACATTTTTTATCGCTTTCTTTCAATTATAAGAAATGGTCACAATAGTCCTTTTAAATTTTTTTATTTCTCACTTAAGAAGTCTCCGTTATCTAGTTCATTAGGGTATTGGCCCTCGTTATCGGAAAGTTGTGAATTCGAATCTTGACCTAACCGAAGGTTCAACGTGCTCATTAATGGTGGCTGGGGTACGTTAAACATATCGTGGCAGCAAAGTTCTCCACGATCAAGCAGCAAATGTTGCCTCTAGGGTGGCAAGCAAAGTCTAGTGATCTTCTGCTTAGGCGAAGACCAACCTGTTTTCGGGGTAACGGGTGCATACTCACTGGCTGTCCCACAGTATAAATCACCATCATTTCCATCCCTTGTCCTGCTGAAATATATGGAATATCTTAGTAGCATTATGAGCCGGGCATTAGAAAGAAAAAAATGTTTTTCACTTAAATAAAATATTTGCATTCTCTTTTGATTATAAATTATTCTTCCTTATTGCATCATAATTGCACTTTGGTAAAAGTAGTAACAGCTTTACACTAGCAATCTGCATTTTAATATTTCTATTAGTAACATGTGAGTTTTACTCCTATCTTTTAAAAGCAATAAGAACCTATTAAGAATGAAATTTATAAATCATATTTTCTCTCTCTCTTTCTCTCTCTCTCTTTCTCTCTCTCTCTCTCTTTCTCTCTCTCTCTCTCTCTTTCTCTCTCTCTCTCTCTCTTTCTCTCTTTCTCTTTCTCTCTCTCTCTCTTTCTCTCTCTCTCTTTCTCTCTCTCTTTCTCTCTCTCTCTCTCTCCTTGATTAAATAATAAGTTTATGTTCAATTTTTTAAATTAGAATCAGGCAAGTGTTAGCAAGTCCAAGTCTATACATTGAAGGGTGAATTGAACACGCACACATTTTTTTTTATTTTAAAGCCTTATTAAAATCTGCATTAAATGTATTGTTAATGCAAAAATGCTCAAACATCTTGCCTTAGTTTTCTATGAATTTCACTATATTCTTTTGAAGCAGAGTAGATTCAACTTTTGAAATGCTAGTAAATATTTGTACTTTGGACGATCATTTTAGAATTTCTGACCATTAGCGCAAAAAAGTCTGACAACCTTTTTTTACATAAATTATATCCTTTATCTTGTGTGTGGTCACTTAAAAGTGATATTTTGAGCATTAGATCTCTTCGCAAAAAATATCTTTGCAAACAACTTGTATTGATCTGCTTCATCCTTCTCCAGCTATTAATTGGTTGATGTGAATGATTTCACAAACTTATTTTCTTTACTGCTCATCACTCTTCGATTTTAACATAACAAAAGGTTACAATTTTTTTTTTTTTTTTTTTTTTTTTTTTTGTCATGATATTTTCAAATTTAACATCAACATCTGTGTTCTAAATGGAAAATTATTCTCTGTATCGTTAAAGTAATATTTTAATTTTCAAAATATTTTGGATTTTTTAAAATTAATCTTATATTTTTTAAATATTGCTTACATGTAAATTGAAATAAAAACTCCTTATGGATCTTTCAAAAAAATTTTAATCTTCAGTTTATTTTTTTATTTTGATATATATATATATATATATATATATATATATATATATATATATATATATATATATATATATATATATATATATATATATATATAATCTATAATATATATATATATATATATATATATATATATATATATATAATGTTGGACAATTGCTATGTACGAATAACAGTATCATCCATAGCAACCACAAAATGTGGAAAATTAGAATAAGTGCGAGATAAGCAAGAAAAAGTATGGGTATGCAAATTTTCTTCCACGTCTGTTCATCACGTGATAGCGTTCACAAGAGTTTTAAAGGTTTGGACACTTGTGGGCAGTTCTTGTTTCAAGTCAAAGTTTTACTGGCAAGATTTAATAGACGAATTTGAAATTTTTGGCATGTCTTCCCGACATCACTTAGATGATTTTATGCGTGGCCGAATTATTGGAAAGATCGAAGAAGGGGGAAAATAGCAGATGTTGCCAGGGAGTTCAACATCGCTCACAGAGTTGTTTCACTTCTATGTAAGTCATTTAAAACTACTGGAATGTGTAGTAGGCGGCACAGGGGAGGTCGTGTTAGAAGTACGACGCCTGAGAAAACAGGTATATCGTCCTATCAGCAAAAAAGAACAGGCGCACCACAGCTCAACCGGTGGCAAATCAGTTTCTTCCTGCCTCAGGAAAGCATATCTCCCGAAAAACTATTGCCTGACGTTTGAGGAGAGGAGGACTATACGCTCGCAGACTTGTTGTGTGTGTCCCATTGACCAGACAGCACCGTACTGCCCGTTTGAATTGGTGTCGTAAGCATCGCAATCGGACTGAACAGGACTGGGCATGTGTACTATTCTCAGATGAGAGTAGGTTCAGTCTGTCATCGGATTGTAGACACCAACTGATCTGGCGCGAGGGTGGTACTTCTTATCGTCCAGAAAATATCCAGGAAAGGGACCGATATCCATCACGCGGTGTCATGGTGTGGGCCGTGTGCCATCATGGTGTCATGGTTGCAAATGGGACTATGATGGGCCAACTATACATTAATGAAGTTCTACTTTCTCATGTTCGTCTTTTCCGTGATGCTGTCGTGGATAAGTTTGTTTTTATGGACGACAACGCAACATGTCATCGAACACTCGCTGTTCAGGATTTGTCTAGACAGCGAGGATATTCAACACCTCGTATCTCCAGATCTAAACTCCATTGAAAATGTGTGGGATGCTTTGGGGAGGCAAGTTGCTGATCGAAACTATCCTCCGACAAACAAGAACACCCTCATCCGTGCACTCACAGTGGAATGGGATATATTGTTTCAACAGCTGCTGGATAATTTTGTGCAAAGTATGATATGACGTGTGGAATGTTGTATCACACTCCACGGTGGACATATCCCGTACTGATACCTTTCTTCAAGGTGCCTGCTGACTTTTAGATGCATTGTTCCATTTTTCCGTATGCAGCATCAAATGAACATTTTTTTCTTTCAGATGTTTCATAGCTTTTATACTTTCCAGAACAATAAATGTTCTTTATTCTAATGTCTGAATAGAGTGGCAGCTATATTTATCCTACTAAGCCCCATGTCTCGTTTAATGTTAGTAAGATATATCCTCCAATTTGCGACCTTTGCTACTTTTTTCCGCCAAGTTTACTGCATGTTTTTGGAAAGGGAAATTTCCCTATGTCCGTCGGATTTAAACAATAGATTAAAAAATTCAGTTGCTGTTGCCACTTAAAAAAACCATATGTATGACGCAAAATTGACGTCAAACACGAGAAAAAAAAACCAATCCTGGCAACGAAAAAGTCCGAAAGGCAACAAAAACTCAAATTGGCAACAATATAATCAAATTAAAAAAGGGACACTTGGTGCGGCGAGAAATCCCTTAGGGAGATATTTCATGTGTGTGTGTGTGTGTGTGTGTGTGTGTGTGTGTGTGTGTGTGTGTGTGTGTGTGTGTGTGTGTGTGTGTGTGTGTGTGTGTGTGTGTGTGTGTGTGTGTGTGTTTGTGTGTGTGTGTGTGTGTACAAACTCTTTTGCGAAAAGTAATGTGTAAGACTTTTTCTAACGGTGAGTAGTGAATGACAAGCCCTTTTTACCAGAACAAGACCAGAAATTGCTAGCTCAGTTACTCGGTGAATACCTATGAACCAAGTCACGGGGACGCGTAACATTGCCCTCGTCACTTCACCACATCCCTTTTATATGATGAACCACATTTATTCATCATCTCAGAAGGCAAAATAACACATAGAAAGAGAAAGTAATATTCATGTCCGAACCGGAATTCGAATTCAGAAGTAAAGTCCAAGATTCAAGAACAATAACCACTCTGTCATAGACCGGAGTCAGTAAATCTATCTTTAATTGAATTTATCGTTACAAGATCTTGAATGTCTTCAAATTAATCAATCTCTTCCTTTTGCGTCAATACATCGGTTCCCGCAAAACTTCCGGTCTCCCTAACTCGTTGCGATAGTCCTTCTCCAGGATGTCTTTTAATATCAGGTACAAAATACTTTGATCTCGTCTAGTGTCCTAAAATACTTGCCTTTTAGGAGTGTTTTGACACGTGGAACTAGAAATAGTTGGGAATTAAATCCGGCATGTATGGGGATATGGATATCGTTATCATTCATGCTTTGATCACATAATCTGTTGTTGCACCAGCATGTTTCCATATTACTGTTCTGAGATTATCCCTACCAGTTAGACAGAAACATCCGGGTGGAGTCTTTGTGATGTTGAAGCAAGAATCCTCAATATTTAGCTTGCTATCCCCAGAGATTTCATTTCATTTGGAGGACATTGGGACCTCACCCAATTTTAACGTGACCCAGCCACCATTAGTGAACACTATGAGTCTTCAGCTAATCTGAGACTCGAACTATTATACCTTCTGATAATGATAACGATATCCTAACCAATCAAGCCACTGCGGTCTACCAGATAGTCAGTAATGATAAAAAGCATTGTGCGCTTTATCGTGTTGCAAATTCCATTTGTTTTCAATGTTCAAACGAATGCATGCATCAATTCCATGAATCATCTATAGTGGTCGGGGATAGCCTTCCAGCGTCGTCCTTGTCGTTGACCTCTTCCCGGCCTACACAAAAATTCTTGATCAACTGAAACACTTTCTAGTCTGACAGGGCACGTTCTTTGTGAAAAGTCCTGATCAAAGTAATAGTTTTTATAACAGTCTTGCCAAGTCTCAATCAAAACTAGATAGCAAATCTTTGTTCTTACGAGAAATATACGAGACCAGAAAGCAATTCCCTTGGACAGGTCTGTTCTCACAATCCGGATACTCGAAGCACTCTAAGCGACGAACCATCCACTATCAGTTTCAATTGCTTAGACCAAGCTCCGACATACCAAGTCTCCTAGAACTACACTGGTGACACAATAAATTCACAGACATTATGGTCAGGACAGACATTGTACATATACGTAAGTAGTTTAAGAAATTAATACATTTTTTATCGTAATTTTCAAGAATAATTTAAATTTTAGCAATGTAAAAATGAAATATATATGTACCGTATTTTCCTGAAGGTAATCCAAGGCTTATGTATTAAAAAATTTTGAATTCCATTGTGCATATTATACGCCGCCGCAAAATAATCTGATAACAATTATTCTTCATCAAAAAATTTTACAATAAAGTTTTTAAATAAATGCCGTCTATGTTTCATAAAATAAATAACAGATGGCGCCATGACTTGACTGACCCATTTCGACTGTAATTAGCATTATCCAACTGCGTTCAAGAACGAATTCGTATCCTCAGAAAGATATTACAGTTAAAATTTGCTATTGGCTTACGTCATTTCACATTCTGTCTTGACCTGATATGTTTCGCTCTGAAAATGTTTAAATTCCTATATCGTCACGCGAAAGTGAAAATTTTTAAGTTACGTAACAAATTTTAAAATTTTAAACTAAAAGCTATGGAGAAGGGAAATAAAAAAATGGTGACAAACATGTTAAATGTAAGGTGAAAAACAAAGCATACGCAATACAGAAAAAGAGCATCCGATGCGCATATCCAAGGTAATCCATTTCTTTCTTTCTTTCAGTTAATTAACGAAATCAATATGTTTTATTTTTAATATATATATGTATATATATATATATATATATATATATATATATATATATATATATATATATATATATATATATATATATATATATATATATATATATATATATACAGGGTGATCTTTTTTAAAGTGACAGTGTTTGGAGCGCCCTGTAGCATGATCTGATAGCCTAAATGACACCAAACTTAGTATTTAGACTAATCAAGACATGGGAAAAAGAATCCCGTGAAAAAGTATTAGTTCCAAAAGTCACTGGTAGGGTATTTTGCGATGCTTCTTTAGCTTATAATAACGAGAATCAGACTAAAAAACGAGCTTCAAAGGAAAATGCAAATGTTGCTCAATGATAGTGGCAGCAATAATGGCTATAACATAAAATAGTAGACAGATCTGACAGATAATCTCAGCTGAAGTAAATGAGCTCCAGTAGCCATGCCTCTCACGTTACCGGAACGTGCATTTATGTTGATGGAGTATCAAATTTGTCTATTCTAAAGGAAAAGATAACGAAGACAGGTCGGGATATTCCTCGTGATATGTTACCTACGTCTGTGAAGAACATTGTGCCCAGAATGTATGGTCTTATTTCTGAGAATGGTGCTCATATTGAATATGATCTAATTCTTCACCGGAGAAGTTAATGTTGTAAATAAATATTAATAATTTAACTGCACGATTGCATGCGTTAGTATTTTCCTTTCCTCACATTTTATACATTTTAAAGCGCCGCAAAATAGCTGAAATTTTTGAAACTAAAACTTTTTTCACGGAATCTTTTTTTCTGTGTAATGATTAGTCTAAATACCCAGTTTGGCAGCATTTCAGCTATTAGATCGCGCCACAGGGAGCTCCAAACACTGTCCCTTTAAAAAAAGATCACTCTGTATATATCATTTTAAAAGTTAATAAAAATATAAAAATTAATTTTCCATCGGTGTCGTGTTTTCATCTTAGTTTATCACATTTTACGTTGAGGAGGGATGCAAACAGATATTTTCCACCATACGAGTAAATGTTTTTTTCTGTACAGTTTATTTTATTTTTAATCGCATTGTATATTTTTTATTTTATTTGGCGATAAATTAGCAGCAATACAAGTACTTATTTTCGACTATTCGTCGAAAAAATTGCCGTGGATTAAGAAATTAAAAAAAAGAAACTGGAAAAATGGTTTTGCAGATAATACGCGCCATTTAAGATTAAATACTATAAAATACGGTAATTAGAAAATATTTAAATATTTTCTAAATTCTGTAATTGAAATTAACCCAATAGAAACTTGATAATTCTAAAAAGCAATATTTTCATTGATTTCGAAGTTAAAATATTTTATATGTGCTTTTTAATTACCCATTGTTGAAAAATGTATAAATTAGTATAAAAAAAGCTTATTTCACACAAATTTATAGTTTTTAATATTTAAAATTATTTCCAAACATATTTTATTTGAATTTAAGAAGAATAAACAACTATAAACCATTCTTATTCGATCACTATTTTCTGAAAATTAAGCATGAGAAATACTTAGAAAAAGATGATACTCTTCTGCTATTCCTCGTCTATTCTGATCCCTATTTGAAAGTTCACGAACTCTAAGTCCTGACGGATCAGACTTTGATTCCGAATGATTGGGATTTTCTTTCCTACAATCCTACTCTACTTCCCTCATCGGTTGAGTATTCAGTTGCAATAAATCGAGCAATTTTACTGGGATGAAAAGGAATTGTGAAAAGTTAAAGAGATTTATGGGTCCATAAAAATGGGCGCATTGTGTGTATTACTCTGAAAGCTTTTAAAATGCTTCAGATTTGTCAAACCTGGCCAGTAAATATCCTTATGTGTTTTTAATATCTTGAAATTACTTTTTTTAAGTTAATGAAATTACTTAAATATTTTTACTTGTTGAATAATTCATATAAATATGTTTATAAATTCATTTAACCAATGATTGAAAATGCAGCCATATTTCTTAAAAACTTTTTTCCATAATAATATCTAAGTAAATATTTATACTATTTATTTTATTTGGCAATAGCTATCAATTTAAATAGGTAGATAATGATGACAGTTTTTAAATCATTTTAAATTAATAAAATAATTATCAATATTCCCTCATCATAAATAATATATAAATTATTAAATAAAATATTAATAAAACAATTATCAATAACTTATTTAACAGTTTATATATTATTTAAAATATCAACTCTAGAAAATGAAGCCACAACGAAAACGCGCGCGCGCTTTGAATGAAAATAAATCTTTTAAACGTGTAATCTAGAAGTTTCATTGTTTTCGAACGTGAGCTACTTTAAAAGATTTATCCATTGCAAAAATTCTAAATCATGCCTGAATTTTTTATTTTTCTTAACCCATTATAAATATTTTCAATCATATATCAAATAGCTTTAACTTTCCATTTTTTTATTTAAGTACAGGACCATCCACTAAAGAAAGTATGTTGATTTCCTATTTGTTCACCATTGCATTGAAAACGACTTTTAAAGAAGAAGAAACTATAAATATATGAAATATTTTCATCCTCCTAAAATTTTTTGGAATCACATTCAAAACCCCACGTACAGTATCCAAACGTGATCGAATTTTCCCTCACAAATCGGTCAATATTTCCATTTCCCGCCATTCTATTCAGTTTTCGCGACATTTTGAATAATTCAAAAGGTCATTGCAATAGGGTAATTTTGTAAAGATTTATAGAATATTAAAAATTGCTTTTCGCTCTAGAAAGACCTAGTATTGTCTTTCAGTCTCGAATGGAATTTTCTTTAGTCGCTTAAATATTATAATTTCTTTTACAATAACTTGATTTTATACTTTGAAATCGAGAAAACATCATACTTTTCACGATTTTGAAGACTCATGTCGACAGTCAAAAATTGAATTAAATGTTTTAAATAACTACGATATGCTCACAGATTTGAAACAAAATGTAAATGAACAAACAAATGTAAATCAGTATAACTAGATTTACAGATTTTATTAGACTGGCAGTCATATCTTACATTTAGTTAACAATGATCTATTCACAGATTTAAATAACTGGGTTTATAGATTTATTAACCTAACAATTAAATGTTAGATTTAAATATATATGAAGTATTCATAGATTTAAATGACTGAGTTTATACATTTATTAGCCTAGAAATTTAATGTTAGATTTAAATAACTACAGTGTATCCAAAAGTCAGGACGAAATTTAAAAATGAATAATTCGAAAACGAATCACGATACAAAGATGCGGTTTGCACCAAACGGATAGAAAAAAAAAAAACGGGTTTTGTGTGGCAATGAAAAAATAGTTCTGTTGGCGACCAACAGATGGCGCTGTCGGATTTGTAATGTAGGATTATGCAAGGCAACAAACGATATAAAAAGAAGCAACTGCAGCAGGTAATGGAAGTCGAAGCTGGTATGCATCGAAATGCTGTTCACAATTGAGAATGCCCTCTTAGTTACACTGTTTTATAAGAATTCGGAAAGTGCCATTGCGTCATTGCGAGCATATCGCTACATGAAAGGTATGCGAGATAGCAAAGGACCAATAACGTCTTCTGCATTGAAAAAAATTGTGAAAAAATTTGAAGCTACAGGTTCTTTGGCGTCACGTCAAAGAAGTGGATGTCCCTCAACTGCAGCTGCTGTTGCCACGACAGTGGAGCAGACGGTGCAAGCCATTTCGGCGGTTGCTGCACATGGGGAGTGCAGTGCTCGAGAAGTTTCGAGGCAGACAGGAGTGTCGTACGGAAGTGTCTGGAGAGCGCTGCGAGTAACTTTGCAACGGTATGCTTACAAGCTGCAACATAACCAAGAACAGAAACCTCCTGACTTCGACATTTGCCAACATTTTGCGAATTTGGTCTTCAATAAGATGCAAGAACAACACGACTGGCTTCACACTGTGCTTTGGACAGATGAAGCACATTTCACACTCTCTGGCGCTGTTAACACTCACAATTGTCGAGTGTGGACCACAGAAAATCCACTTGCATTTGTTGAGGTACTCTTGCAACAGCCTAAAGTGACAGTCTGATGTGGCTTCACTGCTGATTTCATAATTGGTCGATGTTTTTTCGAGGAAGTCACACAGACAGGTTTCCAAACAGTTTCTGTCACCGGTAAGCGATATCTAGCACTGTTAGAGAACAGCATTATTCCTGAACTGCAAGCGCGACAGGCACTCCAAACAGTCACCTTTATGCAACATGGAGCACCACCTCATATTGCTCTGCCTGTGCAACGCCTGCTACGCTCAACATTTGGGGAGGATCGCATTATCAGTCGCTACTTCAATCACGCATGGCCTCCAAGATCTCCCGATCTCACACCCTGTGACTTTTGGCTGTGGGGCTTCTTGAAGTCAAAAGTGTACCGCGAGCAACTGGCATCACTAGCGGCACTGAAAGATGCCATCCGCCAAAACGTGTCTGCCATAACGCAAGAAATGCTACTAAATGCTGTGAATGGTGTAGTGACTCGTCTCACAGCTTTACTTCTGAATGATTGACAGCACATTAAACATTAAGTGTAGTAGGTACTAATTAACTGTAATTAATCTGACTTCATTAAACATTTTTTCATTTGTAAATCATCTTTTATTGCAATAAAACACTATAGCGCTATCTGTTGGTCACCAACAGAACTATTTTTTAATTGCCACACAAAACCCGGTTTTTTTTCCATCCGTTTGGTGAAAACCGCATCTTTGTATCGTGATTCGTTTTCGAATTATTCATTTTTAAAGTTTGTCCTGACTTTTGGATCACTCGGTAATCAAGTGAAACAAAAATATCTTTTCTTGTTTTCTTTAATTTTATAAAAAGAGCGCTTACGATACTTTTACATTGAAAAATTGTCATGAAATAAATAACAAAATGTGTGTGTGTTTTGATACCAATAATATATTAATATTAAGATTATCGTATATTAAATAATAAACACAATTATACGTCACAATTTATGTTTTAAATTTTAATTCTAAATAAATATAATAAAATTATACTTATTTGGAATAAGCATAAGCATTAATATTCATATTTAAAGTATGATAAGTGTACAAATTTTAAACACTAGTGTATCAAATAATTATTCAACTGTTAGCATGTATTTTAATATAAGCTTATATTAATACATTAAATTATTTACTTTCATTAAGATTTAGATAATTATTCTATACAAATATAGTAAGAATTTATACATGCATGCATACTTTTCTGCTGTTTTTTGAACACATTTTTACTTTATACAAAGTAAAAATTTCACATGATTTTTAATTTTATAATTTTATATAATTTTTATGGTTTTCATCTTTTTAAACATTGAAATGATAAAACTTGACAGTCAACTACTAATTTAATTAATGTGCATAATTTTAAATATTATAATGAATTTTCCATAATTATATTAGTATTATATAAGGACTTAAAATTTTCCTTTTCTACTTAATATAAAGAATTATATGTATTTTTATACCACTTAGTTGATAGCCTAAAGGCCACACACACACAAAAACAATTATAAGGCAACATTAAAAATTTTACATCTCATAGCTTACTGCTTAGTACTTTTTTACACCACTTACTTGATAGCCTATTAACCTACAGCCTTTATAAGGCAACACTAAATATTTGACATTGTATTGTGGACTTCTAAGTACATTTTTACACTACTTAATTGATAGCCTAAAGGCCAAAAGCCATTATAAGACAACATTAAGTATTTAATATCGCATAGTGGACTACTCAGTGCTCTTTTACACCACTTAGTTGTTAGCCTAACGGCCAGAATTGATAAAAGGCAACATTAAATATTTGACACAGCATAGTAGACACCCTGATGGCTTAAAGCTGTTCAGGTTCACCCCATAAATTACCTTTTGGTAGACAGTAAGCCATATTCACTTGTATATACAAGGAAAGAAACCTGGAAAACTCTCAAATACCTACCCATACTGATGTCCATGCAAATGGCTAAATTACAATATCCATCCTTTCTTGTTCAACAATGGCAAGAATAGAATTTGGCAACGTTCGCTCTGAAGACTGTTGTCGTACCTAAAGGCCACACGGTAAGTTCCGATGAAATATTCTAACTGGCGAGGAACACACAGTAATAAAATTAATATAATTCATTGTTATAATAATAAGTTTCTAAACCCCATGGATCTAAGCTTGAATTTCAAAAGAAAGACAAAGTGACAGAATATGCAACCTCACTTCCAAAAGACTTTATACATTCACCGTGTTTTGGATTTGTTGAAAACATTCCGTAGAGAGGGGGTCATCACGCGAGGAAAAAAGGAAATCCAACAAAACATCCTTCGAAAAGTTGTATATGCTAAAAATGGAACTTTTTTAAATTGTGGCGGTAATCAAGCACGAAAACTTACATTTCAAAGGTTGCGGTCCTACCACATTAAACTTCAAAGGTAAGTTATTGATAACAGATATAAGGAACCATAGGATAAATACGACTGCTATTTACTTGTTGCAGAATAAGAATAATTTTTACGGGAAATATTCTATAGTTTTATTTTAATATTTATATTTTAGTTGAGTCCCCATATGATTTCCTCTCAAATCACCATTAAATCGTGATATACAGTTTTTGCAAACAATGAGGGATGAGTGATTTCTTTTTGTTTCCTTTCTACGTACCTGCTGGTATGAGTTCTTAGGAATTTTACGGTTTTCTTGACTTACATCGCCTCATGATTATACTGTGTCTGCAGAGATTTTCAAGTGCCCTACACGATGGATGATCAAATTCTTTACAATTTGATATTATTAAACAATCTGCTGTAGTCCCATTTAATGTCAAATAATATTGATAGCAATTCCAAATACTTTTTTGATTACAGATTAGCTTCCTGACTAACAACCCATGGCCTAACAATAATGCAAATAAGATTCATATAATATTTATGCTTCAGTTAGCTAATTACTTGTGGTGGCTAAGCAATCCGTTATGGAGTGTCATTTTTTTTCAATTGATATTGATAAGAAATCCAAATATTCTCTAAAATTTTCATGACTAACGAATACTACTGTTAAGGAAATACTTGCGCCTAATGCCCTAACCCACATAGTGAGACTAATGCCCTAACCCACTTAGCCATTGCGGCCTTTACCTAATTCTAATGGCGAGACAGCATTCAACACTGTAAAAGATTCTGAATTGTATTCCACTTACTGTTGAAAAACGATTGCAGCGACCTCTGAAAGCAAGTCTTTCAGGCTGGATTTTTTCCAAGGTTTCATCTTTTAGACACAAAAAATACGATACCTGAAAAGTCATTGCAGAAGACAATTCAAATCGGTGGTATGAAAATGTTTTCAAATAGCCTCAAGCCACTAAACTCTCAAGACGCTGCTGTATAAAATAAAATAAGGTCGACCCTATACGACTAAGATAATCTACCAGATACTTATAGACATTTTAATGAACTTCTTGAATTTTAGACGAATTGAAATTTTTGCTGTGCATGCAAATGATGAAAGCAAATAACACTAATTTTGCAATACTTCATACTTGTATTCAGTAAAACATTTTAAATTAAATTTATGAATTACATATTTAATTAAGTGTTCGAATGAAAAATATGAGAAAGTAAACACTTTACGAAAAATGAATATAAGACTCTATTATCTCAAACTTACAGAAAAGTTTTCATCTTTTTTTTCTTTCTTTTTGTCAAAATGAAAAGAAATATTTATTTCAAAAATACATTTTGTTTATTTATCATTTCAATATAAGGAAATTTTTACTCAGGCAATTCTAAAGAGAATAAACATTTTTTTCTTTCTTCAATTTTCTAAGCTTTAAATTGGATATAGCCACAAAATATTCAAAAATGGTACAATTTATTGACAATGCTGGCAAAATCTTTTTTTTTTTTTTTTTTTTTTTTTTTTTCATTACTCAATTTAAATGCGATAATAGTTAAACTAAATTCAGAAAACATATAGATTGAGACAATTTTATAAGGATATTTATTTCGAAGCTCCTCGAAAAGTTTGTTCATCGCTTAGAAACTTAAGAAGCATTATATATTTTTCTGCATTATTTAGTGTTATTTTTTTTAAAAAAATGAAAAATTATCTTAAAGTTTTCTTGATAATTCCAATGCAGATTCTAAAATATTCATTTTAATGTCGATCAATTCTCATTCTCCCCGTTTATTTAATATTTCATATCTGTGACTATGATTTTATTTAATAATTGGGAATCACGCTGTGCATTTGAATATTTAAATATATAGATTTGAATATTTAAATCTTTGCGATTAAGGCGCGCATTTCTTATTCTACGATAAGGTAAAGCAACATAGCAATTTCATAAATATTACCGTTGTACAAGAAGTTAAAAAATAAATAAATAAAGGTAAAGCAGTTTTTGCCTGCAAAAGATATGTATGTATGTATGTATATATATATATATATAAATACAAACAAACATATATAAATATATATATATATATATATATATATATATATATATATATATATATATAAATATATATATATATATATATATATATATATATATATATATATATATATATATATATATATATATATATATATATATATATATATATATATATATAGGTGTTTCAGAAAGTAAAATAACAAGAGCTCTGACGGGTTAAAAATTATCCGAATGAATAAAACTCCCTCTTACGATAACTAAAACGATAAGACGATCACAATATTTGACCGATGATTGTGAATTTAGATGGTTGACCAGTAAGAAGACAAAATCTCAGTTAGAAGATATCTGCATCAACGGAAACATGGTGCATAAGTGAAATGAGAGAGAAGTGTAATAAGGTTTTTGCGTTTAAAGAAAAACTCTCCAGCTGAAAATCGACGACATCTGGTGTAAGTGTTATGTCACGGAAATAGGTGTGGCTTTGTGCATAAAATTTGACAATGGCATAACAAATTTGCAAGATAAAGACAGAGCAGGGTGACCAAGCATGTCCACCGGGGATAACAGTACTTGCCGTGCTTTGATTCAAAGTAATCATCCCATTAGTCTGAGTGCAATTGCAGAAGAGCTCAATATCTCAATTGGCGAAGCTTACAATATTGTGCATGAATTGTTGGTCTATAGGAAGGTATATGCTCGTTGAGCACCGAGACAACTCACAGAGGAGAATAAAGCCATAAAAAATAGGGTTGTCTCTCGAGAGCTTAATGCGTTATCACAGAGAAAGCGTTACATTCCTATACAGCATTGCTACTTGCGATGAAACATGAGTTCATCATGTGATACCCAAGTCCAAGCAAGCCTCATTGTCATAGAAACGTCCTCTCCCCTCGTCAGAAATGCAAAGTAATGAATTCTGCAAAGACAATTAAGGGCACAATTTTTGGGGCCATCAGGGCGTGCTTTTTCTTGATTTCCTCACTCATGGAACAACGGTAAATGCTGCCAGTTATATTGCCGCACTGGGTCGATTGCGAAAGGCAATTCATAAAAGATGATTTGGATTGCTTACGACAGGCATCATGTTGTTGCTCACAATACCCTTCCGCATACAGTCAAATCTACGCGAGAATTGTTACAGCGTTTCCGTTGGGAGTAAGTGGAACACCCTCCTTAAAGTCCCGACCTAGCACAAAGCGATTACTATCTCTTTGGCCTTTAAATAAACATTTGGGAGGTCAGAATTTCAAAACCGATGCTGAAGTTCACCAAGCTGTTTTGACGTGGTTGCACAACAATGCAGCTAATTTTTCGATGCCGGTTACGATGGTTTGAAGCTCTGATGAAAAAAATGCCTGGATAGTCATGGTGATTATATAGGAAAGTAATATGTACATGTGCCTTCCAACTTTGTGATTATATTTTTTCCTGAATGAACGTTTTCTCTAAATAGGGGCTTGTTACCTTATTTTTGAAACCCCCTAATGTATATATACATTAAGAATCATATATATATATATATATATATATATATATATATATATATATATATATATATATATATATATATATATATATATATGATTCTTAAATGATTAATTAAATAATTTATATAAAATACGTTATAAATAAAATTAATTTTAAATATTTTGAAAATTCAAATTATGAACAGATATAGATGTGGATATGAAGATAGTTTTATGTAAGCTAAAGATCGTTCGTGTGCGTGTTTATTTATTCACAATTTACATTTACAAATTTTTTTTTCGCTTCGTACACTGACATTTTATTTAGATTCTAAGTAGTCATTTAACTATATTTCAAATGCATATTAAATATAAGGCCTTATGTTATCAAAATATCCGCTTCTTAATATTATGTTAATGTCTGAAAAGCTCTTGTATTGATCGTACTTAATAATCCTATAAAATAATCTTTAGGGTTATGGTAGGATTTCATTTCTGAAATATTAAGGTTGCACAGCTAAACATTTTATCCATGTTTAAATTTTTTATAATAGGGGTAAAAAATTTAGATTATCTGCTATTATATATTTGTAAACTAAAAATATTTCCCTTAGAAAATTTTCCAACAGTTTTGACAATTATTCAATAAAAATATAACCTGAATGCTAAAATAATATATTGGTCATTAATATTGTTCCATCTAAAAGTAATGTAAATATTAAAATAATATTTGCTCTGGGCGCATGCCAATATAAAAGAATAAATTATTGAACTTTCATGAAATTCAGAAATATTAATAGCAAAGATTCAGTTACCTGGTCACTTTAATATCTCTTGAGTCATCTGAAATTGAATCTATCAGAAACTTGAGTCATACATGAGTACAAAAACTTATGCTGTTTGCAGCATAATGTCAAAAGCCATTAACAGTTTTGATTAGCAAGTAGTGACCAGTCAGTCGTTTACCAACTTTTGATTAAATGTTTTCTATTGACCAATGCGTAAAACAAAAAATACTCACCAGATCAACATCTGAAATTTCTCTGCATTAAAATAGTTCTGACAATATACATTTGTGCATTATCCTACTGAAATGCAGGTGATAATTCCAAAATAATATAGAACTACATGTACTGACACATTAAAAATAAAGCAACTTTTGTTCAAAGTGACAACTATCCCAGTAAAAAGTAGCAGAGACATGTATTCGACTGCACCCCGTGCTATCATTCCCATTGAAAGTATACATTGCAAAGTCGAATGCAGTCTGTGTATAGTCAAAGGTACTGCTCAACTCATGTGCTGGTATCTCAATGCTATGTACAGAGCTGAAGCGCATTTAAAAAGATGGTGTTAATTCCAACCTATATTCAAGTGCATTGTACAAAACGCAACTGAAAATGATGGTTTCTGCATATTGCAGCGTCAAAGATTTAAAAAAAATCATATTTATATATTAAAAATCAATATTTAATAATACTGAAAATTCACGATGCCACGGGGATCATATAATTGTTCATGCAGACAATTATTGTCCTCAATTTTTTACTCAGGGTTAAAGCAGCTGTGACATGGTTTCCTCGTTGTCAGTAATGAGAGACCGATGTTCCGTTTGATTGGTATCCGCAACGACGTGCAATATCCATGTGACTGAAATCAGTTCCACAATCTACTGACACTCATGGCCAAGATGAACCACAACTCACATTAGAGATAATTTTAACACGATTGATATCCAATTATCTTCTTGTGGGTATTTCTCTTTCTAACTAAAGGCATAGCAACAACTTTCTTACCCGAAAACAACATTCATATATAAATTCCTCATAATCGAAATACCTGTTTAAGGATCTTTTCTTTTATATACACTCATCTACTTTCTTTTATTTCCCTCTCCATGCATTCCAAAAGTAATGCACGGAGAGGAAAATGCTAATTTCAGGAAGCCAATGAGAATTCACTGCAGAGGTAGATGGAAGTATCTAAATATAATAGGTAACAGATAATCGCGCGCTTTCATTTCAAGAAATATGCAAAAGGGGGCAGTCTTATAAGATACCAGCTTTATTAGGGGTTACAGAAGTTGATTGATATGCTGATAGAAGGTGTTTAAAACTTTCAAGCAATTTTTTTTCAAGACACACATGCTTCTATGACTTCCAGAAGATGAATGGAAGATTCTGAGTGCTGGCGTGCTGTGGGACTCATTGAAGCAGGGCAGTCGATCTCAGATGTAGCTCTTTTCTTCGACGTTCATCATTCCGTAGTTTCACGTTTATGGAAACAATTCCAAACTACACAGACAGTTGTCCGAAGGCCCGTAGCTGGTCACGCAAGGGTTACAAACCCCTCGGAACATCTATGGTTGCAGCGTCCATTGTAAGGTGATATCTGCAGCTACTGTACGCCGAAGATTACATATGGGTGAACTGTACACACGGGTAGCTCGAGTTTGTGTTTGTATTTCCGTCCAGTCAAGAGGAGCATGATTAAAGTGGTGTTGGGAACATGTCAATTGGACTGTGTCTGACTTGGGCAATGTCGTGTTTACTGATAAGTCAAAATTTGCTCTGGAGCCAGATGACAAACGTATAAGGATATGGCGTGAAAAAGGAACACGGAATCAACCCCAAAACGTCCCTGCACATCCCGCATTCCAAGGCGAAAACATTATGGTGCGGGCAAGGATTTCATTAGGATACCGCACCGACCTGCACACCTTTAAACGGGGTTCTGTGTTTGCAGTCCGGTATCGAAATGAAGTCCTGAAACCCATTGTGAGATTGTACGCTGCAGCAGTTGACCCTACTATTGTTTTAATAGACGATAATGCACGTCCCCTAAGAGTTGACATCGTCGATGACTACCTGGAGAGTGAAGAGATTGCGGGTATGGCTTCGCCAGCATATTCTCCCGACCTTAATCCCATTAAAAATTTTTGGGGTGCTCACGGCCGTGCTGTATCTTCGCGTTTTTCACCTCCATCCACTCTCATTGAGCTGGAAACTGCTCTACAATAAGAATGGCTATGGCTTAATTCTACCACAGTTGACCACCTAATTGAAAGCATGGTCACAAGATGTAAACTTTGCATACAGATGGGGAGATCACAAGGTCTATTAATGTCCTTTTTTTCCATTTATGCTGTTTATTTTCACTTTATACATAATTCTATGTAAATCTCCTGAATGTCATTATCTGATAACTTACAAATATTTAATATCGTTTTTATTTCTGTATATAACTATTGATATTATTGTATGCATATATATATATATATATATATGTATATATATGCTACTTTCCTGTCGAATTTTGTATCAATCAAAGTAATATTTGTTAAATTTTTTGTATTTTACACACACACACATGTTCGTTCTTAACTTTTGGAAATTTTATTAATCTAACATAATTTAAATGTTAGGTTAATAAATTATTAATAAAAATGAAATATTGCTTTCAGTTTTAATTATTTTACATGAATAAATTAAAAGTAACATAAAAATATTTTAGAAATTTGTAATTTCGAAATCAATAAAAACTCATTTGAAAAGTAGACTTCACATAATGAAGAAAAAATAATCCCTTAAAATTTGAAGAAGAAACTACCAAACAAGCATTTCAAAAGTCTTTTTCAGAAGAAACCGTAAAAGTTTTCTAAAGAAAAGGAATTTCTGAAAAGCACGGAAAAATTCAATTTTTTGTTTCATTCAGACGTGGACACCGTTTTTTTCCCCCCAGTAGCCAAAAAACAGATAAAGACCTGCATGTTTTTTTTTTTATAAACCTATAAGTATTTTCAATAAATATAATAATATTATCATTTAATTCTTTTATTTAAAATCAAAAAAAAAATTCCAAAACGAATATTTTTATTTATTTACCTTTGAATTTAAAATTTATTTCGAAGAGACAGGTGAGAGGAAAACGATTTTTTTTCCTCATCAAACTTGGGATCATATTTAAAAATTCGTTTATAATGATCAACCAACTCCAAACGTGACCAGATTTTCATTCGAAACAAAAAATTTCTTTATTTCCACATTCTTCCATTCAAGTTCCTCCAACGGTTAAAAATTCAAAATATTTCTGCATCCAGAACAATTTTATTTAGATTAGAGAAGCGACAAAAACACTATGAGTTGTTTAGTAACGCACGTTTTCTTTTGCATTCCCTAGTGAATCTGCTTAAAATGTTTTAGACTGCCAAGTTGCCTTGGTAATTTGAATACATGAATGGAAAATTTGAAATTATTTGTGTGAAGCCCAAAACAACTTTTTTCACATAATTTCGCATGTGACTATGAATTAATGTAAAGATTACTTAAAAATAAAAATAAAATAAAAAATATATTATCGCAAAATTGCCGATAAAATAATTTTTTTTTTTTTTTTTTTTTTTTTTTGGCTATTTTTAGATGAAGGGAAAAATTATTTAAAATAAATCAAATTTAATTAAATCCATCAGATCATATAATATATATATATATATAAATATATATATATATATATATATATATATATATATATATATATATATATATATATATTTTACAACGGTTGAGATATGTATCTCAACTTATAACGGAAATAAATCAATTAATGTCGCAAGCTACATTAAAATGTGATGAGGCACACTTCCAGCTCTCTCTTCTTGAAAATCCCAGTAACTATATAAACAATAGTTCTCGTAGTGATATGAACCCGATTCAAAGGACGAGGATGTCCACAACTGAGCAGGCATTCTCTCATATGTGCCATACTTATACGATAAAGTATGGCGTGGATACGAGGATGTCTACGATGTCTACTCATACTTACTATTTATACTCTGAGAATTATGAATATTCCCAAACTCTCTTATTTTAGAGGTCTTCTCTTACATCTGGTGATTCAGATCGAAAAATGTAATCAATGCAATATTTATTATACATAATTTTTATTTAAGAACTTTTTCTAGGTTATTATTTAATAAAAGGTTAAGCATCTGGAAAATCTATCACCAAAGTTTTAAGATCAATATTAAGCAAGATAGTCTAGAACCTTCCAAAAACCTGTCGAAATTTTATAGACTTTTACGCCAAATCAGGTATAAATACCTCTTGCCAGCAGCAGAGAGGAATTATTAGTGAAGACCAGTCTTGAATGCTAGTCTGGTGTACAGAAACTGTTGTCTGTCTGGTGTATTAGAGACTTCTGTCTTTGGAATTAGTTTCTTGCTGTATTAACTGAATCGGAGCTGTGTAATTGCGACTTCTATAGCTGGAAATTCTTATATCTGGTAGAAATTGTTAGAAATAAAAGTGTTGTGATTTTTAACAGATTGTTTTGTCGACTCTAAATTTATACGAAACCCCGAAGGTTGATACAATATGTTTTCTTGGTATGATATGTTTTTCCCGTTAACATATTATTTGATATGATACCTTATATTTCGTGTAGGATTTTAATGATAAGTTTAAGCTATATTTGACATTTCTTCTCGGCGAATTGTACTTGCGTTTAACATGGTTGGCTATGAGAACAGAAAGAGAAAATTAGAAGTGACAATAATTCTGTCTGTTTGATAATATACTAAAAATATGAATATTTTATGTTTAAAAGAATCAAAATAGTCTTTCTTACAGTTTTGAATTTTCTATTAATCTATCTTAATCCAATTTCTTCTATAAGTCAACTAAATAAGCTCAAAACCTAAAGTGTTAATTTCAAATGACAATGACGAAAGAAATTTCTGCATTTCCCCAATGAAACACAACATGTTCCATGTTGTAGAATATTGTAAAAGACATTTTTCTAATAATTTCTTTATTATTCATCACAAAAACTATCCACAAATCATATATTATCTGAATATTCTTAACTATAATCAATTCCCTAAAAAGTTTCAATTTTTCAAAATAATTCATTTCACTGAATAAAATGTTCTTCAATGAAATTTAAAATTGAAATGAAACAATGCTGCAGCCTATTTTCACTCTAACAATGAAACGAAAGAAAATAAAAGCACTATCACAAAATATACACAAAAAGTGTTAAATCAATTTTTTTTAACTGGTTAAAAGAATTGAATTGACTTCAACCCATAAACATACAAAATGGGTAAAGAAAATAATTTGAATTAAAAATCACAGCCTAAATTAATAATTAAAAATTAATAAAAGGATAGCTCAAAAATAAAATTAAGTTTAAAGCAACAAAAAGTTTTATTTGTTTAAAGAAATATAGGACAATTTTTATATACAAATTAAAAACATTTTGTGAAATGTTCACATAGTTAAAATAAGCCACAGAACTTATATCCATAAATAATTATCAATCAGTCAATGATTTAAAAGTTGCGTATAGAAAAAATTAACAAATTAGGTTTATAGAGTCATTATTCTTAATGCTTTTAGTTAATGGAATATTCTCTAAATTCTTTATCGGATAGATGTTTGCGGTATCATTTTCAAAAATATACAGAAACATGAGAAGATATAAATATCAAATTTCATAATTAATTACTGATGAGCCCTTATTTATACAAATTAATTTAATTATTCATTAATTTTTGCTTTAGTAAAATCAAACAGATTTTGCTTTGAAAATTATAAATTAGTTTTCTACAGTTAAAACCATTTTATAAATATTTGTACAAAATAACATATTTAAAAAATCCTTGTTTTTAATTATAAAATCATTATTCTGAATGAAAATTAGACAATGGTTGTAATATTTTGGTTTTTCTATTACCGTTTTACGAAGTTTATTTTGGGATATAGCTCTTTTATTGTTTTTATGCATCATTTGTAAATTCTTTTAACGACATTCAATATGCAAATTACGTTTCACAATTTTTACTAAGCAATAATTCTAATACTACTCGATTTCATTATTAGACTGAAATGAAATAACAAGAGACCATTGAAATTGGAAAAAATAATTTCTTTGATGCAAAGAAATTATTTTTTCCAATTTCAATGGTCTCTTGCATTTTATTTGAAGAATAATTCTAAGACTACTGGATTTCATTATTAGACTGAAATGAAATAACATTGATGCAGAGAAATTCTTTTTTCCAATTTTAATGGTCTCTATTGAAAGGACTTTTTAAAAAAAATCCTAAATAGATTCATTAATACATTCATCATTTTCGATTCAGTCGAAGATGAATATGTTATCATCCTGAATGCATAATACATCCACCATCGACTGAAGCAAACTAAATTAAAACTGAATGAGAATGTATTATTCACAGGAGATATTTAAGCCAGCTAGATAAAAACAGGTAACGTTTAAGAAATCTATTAGACAATATAAATTATTTTAAGAAATACATTATTCTTCTCCTCTTCATATGCGCAACAACCCTCTACAGGCCTTGTCTGTTTCAACCACATGATCCCTCCTGCGCCATTTATCATCGGCCATCTTAGCAATTCTTGATTTTTAAAACAGTTAGGTCACCATCAGTATCATTCAACCCTCCAGCCGGTGGTCTGCCTTTAGCCCAGGATCCTTCAGGCATTTTTTAATGTTAAATGTTTGTGGTATTATCCTCCGCGCTCCTCTAAACATGGCCAAGCCATCTTAATCGGTTACTGCGGATAATGTGTCTCATCCGTTGTTGTCTATATAGAACTTGTACAGTTCAAAATTTTATCTCTGGCTCTTCAATATCCTTCTTCTTGCTCTGGACAAGAGATTTTTCTCTCCTACATATCCTGCAATTGTTGTATATCTTTATTTAGTGTCCACCATAGAATAAAACAGGTCTTATAAGCTGTTTATAAATTTTTAATTTAATTTTGCGATTAATAAATTTAATTTTTAATTGTCTTTGCAGGACAAAACACCATTTATTAACAATTTTAATTCTATTATCAAAAGAAATATATTAGAAAAGTAAAATACATGTATTTAATGTATTACATAAAGCTCTAAAAATAACTACTCCTTATTTATGGTGTAAAGTTTTTCTGTTGTTTTCTGGAGACATTTTTTCCCTGGGATTGACGGAAGATTTCATGCATAATTAGTAAGGAGGTGATAAGAATCTGTCAGGACCAAGTTTCCTTAACATTACAACCACTGTACTGCATAAAGAGGGGTCATTATAAATGAGCTAAACTGTATTTGAATATTTACTTCTTATATTTTCTAAATTTCAAAACTTAAAATATTTATGTAAAAGTAAATAAAACTTTAAACATTATTTACAAATTATGGCTTAAATATTATTTATAAATATTACGATTTAAAATAACATATATTTAATATCTTTAACTTTTAACTACTTATAAAATGTTGCCATAAATCAACACATAGAAATGGTATATAAAATATATATAAATTTGTTAATTGAAAATTAATGAATTTCATGGGAGCGTTTATAGAAGCATTATAATTAATAGAATTCTCGTTCACAAATATAAAAAGTAAGAGTTGGAATCCCCTGATTCTTTTAAAATTTGAGGGAATTGGATTGAGATTTTATTTGTATTTTTCTTCTTTCTCTTGAATATTTTTTTTTAAATTTACTCAGAAAGCAAATTTTATGAAACGACAAGAATGAATTACAACACTTTTTATCGCTTAGCATTTAAGTGTCGATAAAGACATATTGTCCACATAATTCTTTTAACAAAATTTTGCTTTATAATTAAATGTGCTACTCAAAAATTAAACGAAAATGCTAGTTTAATTTATACGAAACATTCAAAATGTTCTGAAACAAATTTGAAATTTTACATAAATATAAGTAAAACATTTTATAATTATTTAATAGGAAGGTAAATATATGCATAGAATGCCATTAATTTTGCTGATAATAATATCTTTACAGTAAATTTTTTAGGTCATTTATACCTAAAACAAAAATAATCAGTTTACTTGTCTTACGCTGCTGGAGTTTAAACATAGACCTTGTATACAGACTTTGAATACCATTTAAAATAAATGATTAATTATTAATAGACATTGTAGTTTTTCTTTAAAAAATTTTTCTTTCTTTTAAAGATTTATCTAGGATATTTTTCTGAAGGAAATGCTTATATCCAAATTCAATCCAGGTATAAAAGGGAGTTTTTTTAATAAAATTTGAGTAGAAATCCATATGGATCCAAAACTATAGTTCAACCTATTTCTACTATGGATATAAAACTGTAATAAATTAATAAAAAACTCTTTTTGAAACTAAAATACACTACTGGCCATTAACATTGCTACACCAAGAAGGCGACTTGCTACAGACGTAATTTTTTTATACGAAAGGAAGAAGGTGCTGTGATATGCAAATGATTAGCTTTTCAGCGCATTCAGACAAAGCAGGCGCCAGTAGCAACACCTACATTGTGTTTAAATGAGGAAATTGTTCAGCCGGTTCCTCATACACAAATTGCATTTGAACGTTGTTGCCTGGTGAAAAGTTGTTGTGATGCCTCGTGTAAGAAGGAGAAATGCATACCAGCACGTTTCTGACTTTGATAAAGGTCGAATTGTAGCGTACCGGGATTGCGGTTTATCTTATCGCAGTATTGCTGCTCGCGTCGGTCGAGATCCAATGACTGTTAGCAGAATATGGAATCGATGGGTTCAGGACGGTAATACGGAACGCCATGCGGGATCTCAACGGCCACCTATCACTAGCAGCCGAGAAGACAGGCATATTATATGGCCGTAATGGATCGTGCAACCACGTCACGAGCCGTGAGTCAAGAAACGGGGTCGTTTGGAAAACAATAAGTGTCTGCACGAACAGTTCGACGACGTTTGCAGCAGCATGGACTCTCAGCTCGTAGACCATGGCTGCGGCTTCCCTTGGCGCTGCGTCATAGACATGAGCGCCTTCAATGGTGTGATAAACGACGAACCTGGGTGCACGAATGGCGAGACGTCATCTTTTCAGATGAGTCTAGGTTCTGTGTACAGCATCATGATGATCGCATCCGTGTTTGGCGGCATCGTTGTGAACGCACACTGGCAGCGTGCATTCGTCATCGTCATACTGGCCCATCACCTGGCGTGATGGTATGGGGTGCCATTGGATACACGTCTCGGTCACCTCTTGTTCGGATTGACGGTGCTTTGAACAGTGCACGTTACATTTCTGGTGTGTTACGACCCGTGGCTCTACCCTTTATTCGAGCCCAGCGAAACCTTACGTTTCAGCAGGATAATGCCCGAACGCATGTTGCCGGTATTGTACGGACCTTCCTTGATACGGAACATGTTCGGCTGTTGCCCTGGCCAGCACGTTCTCCAGATCTTTCATCAATAGAAAACGTCTGGTCAATGGTTGCCGAGCGACTGGCTCGTCACCAAACGCCAGTCACTACGGTTGATGAACTGTGGCATCGTGTTGAAGCTGCATGGGCATATGTACCTGTACATGAAATCCAATCTCTGTTTGTCCCAATGCTCAGGCGTATAACTGCTGTTATTGCTGCCAGATGTGGTTGTTCTGGGTACTGATTTCTCAGGATCTATCCAGCCAAATGTTTTGAAAATTTAATCACTTGTTATTTCTAGTATAATATATTTGTCCAATAAATATCATTTTGTTATCTGCATTTCTTCTTGGTGTAGCAATTTTAATAACCAGTAGTGTATTATCTAAACATTCTAATCAGTTTTCCATCTGCTTCTACATTATTTCTTACATTTTTTTGCATTCAATAGATGGCAGTTCAAATTCATTCAAACCATTCATTCATACCGAAATTCATAATTGCGAAGGAAATTCTAATAGTTTTTTTTAGTTAATCTGTAAGAAATAGGCTATTAAATACAAAATAAATGAATGAATAAAATATATGATCCTGATAATCAAGCTTATTTTTTCAACAAAAAAAGAAAGCAATAACATTTTCTCTTCAACTTTTTTTCCATTCATGTGTGTATGCATTAACAAAAACTTTTGTTATTAAAATCACTAGAGAAATATTTGTTTTTATGGATGACATGTACATGCTATTATTCCGCATGAAATCTTATAATACGCAAATGATAATGTTTTTACTTTTATAACTGCAGAATTTTTTTTCCTATTATAATTTAGTTCTTTATATAATTATGGCTTTTTTCCTGAATTACAGAAAAAATAATTCCAAATATATGTGTTGTAAAAAACATATAATTAAAAAGTAATATACAAGATTAGTTTACTTTTTATGACTTCTGTAAGGAATTAAAATTTTCATAAATTGTATCCATAGCTTATGACACTCACAGTTGCACATTCATCTTTAATATATATTCACCTTTAAATTAAAAATCCACAGAAGATCAGATCGTTACAAATTTAAGAAATTCTTCAATTTTCAAGTAGAAACTTATTTTTAGAACATGGATTTCGAAGGACTAGTCAGAGAAGTCTGTTTAAATTTATTGAATCATTTACATAAGTGAATATGTATAATTCAATCAACCAAAAAAAATAAAGACTAACAACTTATTTTTCCCCCAATAAAAAACTACTTATCAAATACAACTGGACATGAATGAGGAGAATGAAAAAAAATCAAAAGATTTGACGTCAGTTTGGTGAAGTTTGAGACAGCTCTCCTGGTCAACAAGACTTTTCACATATACTTTTAACTTTTGTATACTAAACTTCATACAGAAGGTTCCAAAATCCCTGAAAAAATTGTGGGAAAAAGACAATTACGAGAACATAAAACCTAATTTTTCAATAAAGGTATGAATGACAATATATACAAGAGGTTTCACCCAATCTGTTGGTTTATTTATCTGTGAAATTATTCCCCTTTTCTCAAGGTCTGATAATGTCAATTTCAATTCTTTATATAATGCTAAAGGTACTCTCCTAGGAGGATTAATTACAGGTTTCACACTCTCCTCTAAAACAATATGGTAAGGCTTACCAGGAAAGTGACCGAAACCGGAAAAAACTTCATGATATTTACTCAATACATATTGTTTATGATGAATTTTTATTTCATCAATACGCTTAATCAAATTTAACTTTTTACAAGCTTCTAAGCCTAAAATTGGTGTTGATGAGACATCTAGAATAATAAATGGTAATTTCAGAGAATAAAATTTATCCGTTCTACACTCAAGATTTTTTTTTTTACCTGTCCCCCAGGTTTCAATTTATGATTGCCGTATGATATCAACACAGTATTAGTAGGAATTAAATTGCACTTTCTATACAGTTTACAACTATATTTGTAAAGAGATAAAGGCAAAATATTGACCTGCGCTTCTGTATCAAGCTTAAAAAGTTTGCCTTGATTACAAACATATGTGGTTTTATACCATGATTTTTCATTTGTTTCTTCATTTCCTACAGAATCAATATACAAACAAAGTGAATTTTCATGGTCTTCATTTACCACTTCATCTACAATTTCATTTTTATTGGTCCTTTTTCTTCTTATAGTGAAATTGCACATTGAAGCAAAATGATTCTTTTGCTTACAATTATTGCAGAATTTTTTGTAAGCAGGGTATTCTCGTACAGCATGATGTCTTCCACATCACCACAATCAATTATCTCTATTTTCTTGATATGATTTCTCTAAAGTCGGTTTGAATTCACAGAATCTATATCAGCCAAAGTACTTCCTAGTTTTTTTATGGATTTAAGCTGCTCCTTGCTAACTTCAAAAGCTCGAATAAATTCTGCAGCCTTCTTGAGAGTTAATTGTGGTTCTCCCAGCAGTCGTTCTTGTAAAGAAGAATCTCGAATCCCTAGAACAATTCTATCTCGAATCAGTGATTCTTCTTGATCGGCGAATTCACATGATAATGCTATAGTTTTCAACGGTGTCAAATATGAATCTGTCAAATATCAACGGTGTCAAATTTGACCTTCTTGCTGTGAACAAGAAAAAAACTTGTATCTTTCAAATACAACATTTTGACGTGGTATACAATAGTTCTCAAAATTTATAAGGACGTCTTCATACTTTTCCGAAGAATGTCCCTCTTCATACTTAAATGTATCAAATATTGCAACACCTTCATGACCTAAAAGATTCAGCAAAATAGCGATCTTTATCTTATCAGGCTTCAAGTTCTTTTCAGTCACCAACATATAGTTTTCGAATTTTTGGCGCCAAAGTTTCCAATTTTCAACTACATTTCCGGTGGTAAAGTTGAATTCACTTGGCTATTTAAATGTTTCCATTTCTTCTGACAAAAAGTAACTTCCTGAGCAGAACGTTGACAATCATCAATTTGATCCAGAAAACAAGAAACAATTTCTCTTGTAATATTATACGCAGTATTTTCAATAAGCCATGTTAGACTTAGCAATTAAAAGAAACTTTTCTTCTTTATACAATAACTTTTTAATAATTCTTCTTTACGAATTATTATTATTTTTTTAACTTCTGACACCATATATTTTTTTTATTTATTAAAGATAGATATTCAAGAGATTAAACATAACTTTTATTAATTACAACAACAATAGTAAGTTAATTCCATCAGATTTTTTAATTATCTAGCACATTATTATGTGACAACTCCTAAAAGCAATCTCTCTTGTTGCCAGATACAGCTTAACTAATTATAATTTATTGAATGCATTGTTTTATATATTAAGTACATCACAATAATCAAGTCAGACGGTAATTTTAAAGTGCGCACCTCCTTTCATCATAAGGAAGAAAGATAGATGAGTACGTTTTTGTCTGTAGAGTGTAAGTCAAGATTTACCACCAGACAATTCCGTAAGAGTATAAATTGTTTTTTGTCGATTATTGTCCCTGAGAGGTCATTTGGCATTTTGAAGAGTAAGATGGATGGAATTTCAAAGCCTCTTTGGCCAATTTGTTGGCTTGTTCATAGTCATCTATACCGCACTGGGAGGGGATTCACTGAAGAGCAACCAGTCTTCCATTGCTGAGGAGTGAGTCAATAATTTGCTTGCATTTAAATTTAAGTACTGACGGACTAGTAAGGATCTTAATCACAAATTGTTTTAATTGCAACCGGAGAAGTAAGGTGTTGTGTAGCAGTTTTCCAAGTAGCGCACCTTGAATTACCCCAAATATGTTGCCACCTTCACCATTATGTCACAAGTCTAGTCAGATTTAATAATAATTATCGTTATACGATACTAGAGCTTTAATTATAACAAAAAAAATTCTATATGAAAAGGAACATCTTATTTAACTTTCTTATGTGCAGATACCGATGTCCCACTTACAGCAAACCAATTTCAATATTTCTCTAAGCTAAAAATCATTTAAAAAATTATATAATATAGTAATTTTATCAAACAGAAATTATGTTATTTATTTAAATATTTAAACATCCAAAAATAACACAACAAATTAAGAGCAGACTACTTGAATAATTTACGATTAAATAATACCGCTAGCAGAAGGTGAAATTTGGCTTATCTGTGAAATGTTATTCCATCCTTTTTCTTGAACTATCTCATTTGCACAATCAGGATTCCATTTCTTCTTTCAAATTTGAATGATGAAAGTAATGTTGCTCATGATAATAAAATTAAGAAATAAAATCCACAATATTGTTACAAAATACGAAAGAATTTTTCTTTTTTTTATGCTTGTACGGTTACAGTTAAAACTTCATATCAAACTAAGAAACTTCTTGACTTATACTCCTAACTTATGGGTGTAGAAGATTTGCTTTTTCATGCATCAATCTATCAATAGCTAGTGACGAATCCAATTAAGCAAAAGACGCGGTAGAATTTGCTTATGTTGGTTGGCTTTTGCATTTCATCAATATCCCGCCCTTTCTGGTAGTAAAAATAATATTAGTAAATAATAACTTTTTTTTTTCATCCAAAAAACTGTATTACTTACTTTATATTGCATATTATTTTATATTATATGGCTAAATAATTCAATTAGTCATTGTTTATATGTTTATCGTAATTCAAGTTTTAAAAATAGCTTGATGAATAAATTTTTTTCATATTTCCCATACTAAATATAGAGTTTTTGATGAAATCCTAGTATACAAAACACGTTTCTTTATGATGTAGCTACTTTATTCTTAAATCAAATAAGTTTTACTGTAAATATATATTTTATGCATTTGTATAAGCTTTAAAAATTAGAATATTGTGTGACTGCCGTTATTAGGGTACTATGCACAACCTAATAATCAAACTGCTATTTTGATATTGGAATGTCTTGTTAATTCAAAATCTTTCATTCAACACTCAGATGTGACTTTTTCTTATGAAAACAGCCATAGTGTTCTTAGAATTTTTCATACATGTCATGTTTTGTGTTTCGAAATTTATAAAATTTTTCCTTTCTGACTAATCTTTCTGACAAAAGAAACGATTATAAGAAAGTAGAAAATAAGAAAAAATTGCTAAATTTAATTTGGGTTAAAAGTCTAAAAATTATCCTTTCTACTTGATATATTGCAATATGGATTGGGAAATACTCCACAAGTTTCATCTCTGTTTTTTTCTGTATTTATGTTTTACACACTTTATTTCTAATTAATCTCCAGATATTCATGAGCAATATTAATTGATGTGGTATATTCACTGCATGAAAATTTTAATATTTTATATAGCTGAAAATATAATTTATCTCTTATTGTAAAAAAGCAGCAAAATTTCATAATAAGTATATTAATATAGAATAAAATAGCATTAAACTTGAAGGAACTATAATTATTAAGTTGCAAATACTTACAAGTAGTGTAAACAATTCATAATACTAGCAACTGTTGATCCTCAAATTTAGCTTTATCCCAAAATTAACAATTTTGATTTCGTATTCTATATATAATTATCATTTCTCCCTTGCAAAGATATGAACACTTGTGAACATTGTTGTATTCAATTTTAATTTTTTAAATGTTTTTGAATTATATATTTTGAAGTTTTTTAATTAAGCATGTCTTCTATATTTATTTTTGTTTTTATAGGTTAAAGTGTAAAACATTTTTGTGTTTAAATAAATTTAATTAGTCATAATTTTTATAGATTTGTGTTTGCTGACTTGTTCAAATTAATGATGAATTAATGTACCCATCTCTATTCTAAATGATGTCTAAATAGAGTATAAGTATTAGAATTTAAATAGCTTTTATTGCCATCTTATTTAAACAATATTTCAGATCAGTGTTTATCAAAAAGCTCAGATGATTCATTTTAAGCTTGAAATTAAAGTATAAAGTTCATATTTCTTTATATATGCATGTTGTCAGGGACATGGAAAATTAAAATTTATTTCTTTTAATTTGGAATTTAAAGGAATTAATTTTCAATAAAAATTATATGAAATAGTAAAATAGAAGCACATTCAGTATGCAAATTTATTCAAATATGTTATTAATATTTTATGATGTATCTTACTTATTAATTAATTATAGTGTGATTTTTTTGTATTTTATGCTGATTAATTATAAACACATTTTAAGAAACCGTATTTGTGCTATTGATTTACTACAATTGCTTGGTTATTCTTCTCTACTTAAAACCCAACATGTATTTTTTCTAATATATATGTCATTTTTCTATTAATTAAAAATATAAAAACCAGGTTGATTTTACTTTAATTCTGGATTATTGATTCTTTTTAGATAGCACATTTTTTAATGTGTGTGCAGTTGCTTGATTAATTAAATTGAAATATAATAACAGTTTGTTATTGATCAAACATTATTAGTTGCATGTTATTAATGAACAACATAGTTTTATTTTATTTATTTATTTATTTTTGTTTATTATTTTATTCTATTTTACTATATTTTCTAATACATAATTGTGTAAAATTAACTTTCCATCATTACCAGTAAATGATTGTAAAAAATTTTCCTAATGTATATAACACTTGATAGTTATGTTGATAATTTTGATAGATGCAATAAATAATTATTCTGAATTAATAAATTTTATATTTATATAACTAAAAATATTTAATTTTTTCTTTACAGATTAGTTGTCACTTACTAAAATGTTTGAAAATAAACAAGATACAACTCTTTTCCTAGGCTCTTTGGATTCAGCTTCCAGTTATTTGATTTCCAAAAAGGTTCTTTTAATAAAATATTGTCTTTAATGGAAAATTTACATTTATTTCAAAACTAGACTTTTTATGAAATTATATTATTCATTTTATGCTATAAAATCTAGTACTTTACTAACTAAAAATATTATACAAGAAATAACTTCTAATTTTTTTTACATTAATTATAGATATTTGCTGTATATATTTTAAATTTCAACTAAATTTGATATTCATCTTAGAGTAACATGATAAGGAAATTATTTTAATCATTTGGTGCAAAAGGATTTCCAATTACTTCTATTTTGTTCCCAAACCCAGATTTTTATAAAATCATAATATTATTCACAAAAACATTCTGGAATTTATCAACGGTTATAAAAAGAGTCCTAATGTGATTTTAAAGGTGTTACTACTAGATGTCCCTTTTATTTTTATTTATTTTTTATTATTTTACTTTTTCCTAAAACAAAAAATATTTTTGGTAGTTCAGAATTTTTTTATTCATTTTGAATTTCAGTCAGCAGATATTTTAAATACTTTTTTTCATTGTTTTTAGTTGTACAAAAAAGTAAATAATTATATGAACATTTTTTTCTTTAATTTACATATTTAATTCCTTTTGTCATACATAATGTTGACTTAATCAAGAAAGTTTGTTTAATTATGAAATAAAGAGTGAAAGTTATTAATAATTTTTTAACATTGATTTGAAATACATTACTATTGAATATTACATATACCTGAATAATATCTAAATATTTCTATATAAAATATTAAGTTGCAAAAAATATTTTTGCTACTTAAATATTTTATTTAAGTTTATTAATTGCATTTTTTTTCTTTTTTTAAAAAGAAGACTTAATAGTAATGTATTATTCAATGTAATATTCAATAGTAATGTATTTCAAATCAATGATTAAAAAATTATTAATAACTTTCACTCTTTATTTCATAATTAAACAAACTTTCTTGATTAAGTCAACATTATGTATGACAAAAGGAATTAAATATGTAATTAAAGAAAAAAATGTTCATATAATTATTTACTCTTGCTGTGATTTACACATTCTTTTTGCTTGAATTTGAAAGTACATATTTATAAAATGCAAAAGAATTAAGTATGCATACCATGTTATATATTTTTAAAATTATTCATCATTTTTGTATTCTTATAATAATGCCTTTTAGGTAATATATAGTATTTTACTGAATATCTTTAAGTGGTTTGTTTTGCTAGTTATTTGCAATGTCTAAATTCCTAAATAACTTCAACTTCTAATAAAAAAAATTTCCTGAAAGAAAATGGAAGATTTTTGAGGATTTTTTTATAAAAATATATAATTTATAAGAATTGAATGTTATTATTCCTCCAATAATAAGTATGCTTATGTTACCTGTAACATGTAAAATTGTTGAAATGCATATTTGTTTTGATATATTCTCATTCTTCATAATTTTGCAATTATCTGCAAAATTGGTTTCTCTGCAATAGTCGCATTATTCAGTTCTTCAGATAATTAGGAATCTTTAAGAAATTTGCTATTGATAAATTAAACTGTAGCAAATTTATATAGTACATGTTTTTGCACCTAAATATTTGTAAATGATTAATTTCTTTTTTATTACTTTGCTAATGTTTACCTATTTTTTGTAGAACTCTAATGGAAATAATAGCCTTGACGATGAAGAAGAGGCTCTCAAAATTGTGATATCTACAATTAATTCTTTAACTTGTAATTTATATGATGTCAAAACAATTTCAGAATTATTTGAAAAGCAACTTGTTTTAAGCCGCAGATGTCACTCTATAGCATTTATTGCATTATTAAGGTAATATTATTTTCCTGATTCTGATATAATAAAACTAAGCTGTAATTCTGTAATAGTTTATGGATGTTTATAATGATTCAGTTTAGTCTTTTCAGTGCAGATCTTTATTTAATCAGTTTTCCTATGTGAAAAAAAGACTATGAAAATAAGTTTCTGTACAATTTTGTGACACTCGTGATTTTTAAAATAGATGTAGTTTAGTAAAACTATAAAAATTTCAAAAAGTTGTCTGGTCAAGTAATCTTAACTATTCAAAAATTTGATTATTTTATCCAGAATTGTTAAATGTTTTGTAAAACCTTTTTTAAGCATTTTTTTTTTTTTAAATTACGTCTTTATGTTGGCTCTTTCGAGTATAATAAGTCTTTCAATCCAATAAAGAAAAGAAGTATCTCCAGGAGTGGAGAGCATCTTGAAATGTGAAGAAGTGCGGGCTTCCTAGAGGCCAGAACATTTCCAAAGATGCTCCGCATCCATGTCAACATGCTCCATACATAAAATGCAGTCGGGTGAATCCACAAGCCCTATGTGATATAGATGTTTCTGGAGAAACTCATGCCCAGTAAGTAACCTGAAGTAAGAAACCCCTATAGATCTAGGTAGATCTCTGGGGATACATGAGCTCAGCAAGGTCCTCCAAAAGGCATCCATTGCATTCATTTTGTAATAAATTTTTCGCTGATGATGGATAACCCGTTTTAGAAGGAGTTTGACATTTCTCAGGCCAGTAGGTGTATCTGGATGGTTTAAAAAAGAAGCCTTTTTCATGAGATTGTCTGCTTTTTGATTACCAGGCAAGCCACAATGGCTAGGTATCCATTGTAAAGTAATTTCCTTTCCCGCAGACAGTAAAGTGTTAATGATGGTCTTACAGTTAAATTCTATAGATATAGGTAGAGGGGAGAGTCTTTTTGAGCATGAATTGTTTATTGTTTAAAAATTTATCAACAACTAAATTTGCTGAGCTTATAATGATTGAGTTAAAACCATTTATTCACATTACACTTTTTATTTCTTGTCTTTTTCTAGGATTATATTCTGTAATGGAATATTTCTTCATATAAATTTTTATAGTTTTTTCTATTCTAACTTATTCTATTCATCTCTTAATTATGCATACTTTAGGAATTGTATAATTTTCTGTTTTGAATTCATTCTGCTAATTATATCCGGAATCTATAGTACTTATTCAAAAGATTTATACCTGAGCTCCATTGAAGAATTGTCAGACTTTTTATGAATAATGTAGGCGACCCTAAAAAGTGTAACTAGAATTAATTAGGTTTGGTGAACTTGGTACAAAATGGTTTTAAGCAGAGGTATTTATGTCAAACTCAATATAGAGGAAGGAAACTACATGACAATTTTCTCAATAAAATTTAAAATATATATAAAAATTCTTCAAACAATTTTATTAGAGTATTTCAGATTTATGGTCAAAATTGGAAAACTAACCCTCAGATTTTTTTGGGGGGGAGGGGGGATTGTTATTAGATCATTATTTGATTCATTACAACTAGTGTCTTTATGACTTGGATAGATTGCATTAGTTTCAGTGCCATCCAAATTAGCAGTAAAGTAACCCTTTTTAAATGATTTGATTATCATTTCAGATAGTATCATGTCTTAAGTGTTTTTCACTTACTGTGCTCTCAAAGTTATGTTTAGCTTTCAAATATTTCCACCTTTAGTTTTAATAAGCAAATTGAATTTTATCCATTCTACCCAATATTTGTGCAGCCGAGCTGGCAGCCGATGGTTAGCGCTCTTGCCTTCAGTTCAACAGTTCATGGGTTCAAATCCCACCTTGGGCATGGATGTTTGTAGTGGTTCGGAATCCATTTTAAACCGTAACTAGTTCAGTATCCCCATATATTGGCGAACACAGCGAATTTTTTTCGTCGCCAAAGTAAGCGCGCCAAGTTAACACTGGAAATTTCCCGAAGTTGGATCGAAAAATAAGCATTTTAGAAAATCAAAAAAGGGAAAAAAATATAAATGATGGACTTATTTGATATGAAGTTTAGCTGATATGCCAATTGGTATGTTTATTTCGGCATTTTTTCGCTATCACCAGTGTCACTTTTTTTTTTTTTTTTTTTTAGGCATGTAAAAAATATTTTTCTAAATGTATACATTTTATAAATTTTAAAATAAGCATGCAAAAAATATACTTTTAAATATATACACTTTTCAAATAAATGAAGATAAAACACTAATACAATAAAAGAAAATACATTCAGAATTTAAATAAAATAATTATACCTTCTGCGAAATTTGGTATTCATCCCAATTAATTCCCGAAACGATTTCAACAAATTTATTAAGACAATTTTCATTTGCAGCTATGCAAACTTTATGAAACATATACATTGCAAGGTAAAATTTAAAATCTGTCTTATGATTATACGTAGGTAAAGATGCTTTTACATGCCTCCACATACTTTCAATTATATTCGTGTGACATCCAGTTTCTGGACCAACAAATGTCAACTTATGGTTGACTTTTAAATGTTCGAATCCCTCCTCAGTTAAACAGTCATAGCTCTTCCAACAGTCGGAATACACTGAAGTGCCTGGCAAAATCCAATCTTTAATAACTTGTATTAATGTTTCCTGTGTTCTATCGTGGACAGCAACTAAAAAAACCCTTCCAGAATCCCTCTCAACCCCCCCCCAAACAGCCACTAACCTTATGTCCCTTGTGATATTTTCGCTTGCCAAATTTGGACTCATCTATTTCAACAATTTTGCCATTCCCCTATTTTTTCTGAATTAAGTTCAATGTAATCTAAAAGAGTTTCCTTAATAAATTGCCTCCAATTGGCCAAAGTAGCTTTTGAGAAGGAGTACTCTTCAATTATGTGTTCCGTTTTGGATCCCCTTAAAATTTTGTAGGTAATATATAAAATTTCAAACAAATTTAATTTAGAATTTGAAAACCAAGAACGATGCCTAATAGATTTTTCAGTGTTGCATTGCTTTCCATCAATACTTTTTTACAAACAAAAGAAAAACCATTGAAATAGCCTTTCTTTGGGGTAATCTTCATTTTTTTATCCACATTTTCTACAATTTGTGTATTTTAATAAGCCTATTTCCATTAGAAAATTAATTAATTAATTGCGGATCTTAAGCCAATTGAATTTAAAAAATTCTATTAACAATTCTGGGTTTTCCAACTGTTGGCTTAGAGCTTGAAAAATTAAAATATCCTTCATTGGTTTCTTTAATTTTAGCTAAAATAATCTGTTGAAATTTCTCAACAACACTATGAGCATGAGACTTCATGGAAATATAACAATAAATTAACAAAAATGTATAAGATAATAATAAATTAAATTAATAAGATAATAATAAATATATATAATAAATAAACCAAATAAAAAGAAATAATGTAAAAGAAATTGTAAAAAAGAAAAATTTAAGATGATTGGACGCTGGCGACAATGAAGCACAACTGAGGGAAAATCCCCTAATTGCACCAATAACAAACAAAAGACAAATGGCTTCCAATTCCAATAGAAGCGTGGAACAAAGAATGTTCTAGAACAATGAAAGTCAAAGTAAAATTTAAATACCTGTAAAATTTATGTAAAACACAAGAAAAATGAATAGTGGCAACAAAAAAAATAGTAACTAAAATTGAATTTGGCAACACTACAATAAAAACAAAAGCTGAAATCGGCAACACTACGAAGTAAACAAAGGGTGCCAGATTTGGCGAGAAATCATATATGGGGATACTGAACTTATACCACCGTAAGTCCAGGTCTAATTAGCCCTCATGTGCAAAAATGACCGTTGCGTGACAAACCAAACCAATGCTTGTGCTCGTTTATTTTGACATCCAGCGTTTTGTGGACTTCTCTTTAATTATGTAATCATATCAAATCAGTTACTGATTCAATACAATTATGTTAACTAAAGAATTCTTAAACATGTTAAATGCTGAGCTGGCAGCTAAATGATTAGGGATCTGGCCTTCAGTTCTATAGTTTGTGGGTTTAAATTACACCTTGGCATGGATTTTTGCAGTGCCTCTGAATCTACTTAAAAGGTAAAGGCCAGTCTTAATTAGCTCTCATTACCAAAACATGATCATTAGGTGACAAACAAGCAAACTGATAGGATTGATTTCTTACACCAGATGATAAAATTACATTAAAAAGTTAATAAATAAGAAGAGAAAACAATTTCCATATGAACACAAATAAAATCAAATTTGCCTAGTTATCATTAATTATCAGTGACACCAATATGGAATTTTTGCTTAGATTATGCATATAAGTCAACTATGTTTTTTGAAATTTGATTTTTTTAAATTCTTCACTTAAACATAGATTATGTAATATTATAAAGTGTATAAAAATGTTTATTTCATTACAAACAAAAATTATTAATAATCACTCTCCGTAATTATTAATATTATATTACTTTTTTTTTTACATTTTATATAACTTTATATTCTATTTTTATTTATTTACATTACTTTCTTTCATAATATTTTTAACTGTCATTAAAAACTTCTATTTATATTGAATTGATGACGATTATATTAATTCTTAAAACAGAGCTTTTAGTGGCTTTATGTAAAAACACTTTCCTGTATTAAACATTCATGAGAAAACAGTTAAAAATTAATTTAAAGTTTGTTGATTTTACTATTTTGAAAGAGTAATTATAAATTGTATAAAATAACAGTTAAAGATTTGTATTGCCTTTTCATACTTTCAGGAACTCATTTATAATTTTATTGTAATTGTTTTTCTATTGCTGATATTTGCTTATATAATTAAATTTATAAATAAAATTTTTAAATGATACTATTTTTCTCATTATTATAAAATTGCTCATTATTCTTTACTGAATTTGAAATTGACACTATCTTTCTTGTTTAATTTCTTTAGATCCTTAGGTATTATGAGCTCTGAAGCAGATGCACACTATCAGAGTGTTTTGCATAATCTTCCCGAAGTTAAATTGCATTTTTATTTGAAACTGAGCTTCTCTTGTCATTGGAGTGAATATTTCATTGAGGTAAGATTATTCATTAGTGTAATCAACTTTATTTAATGGCCATTCTTCCATGATGATATGGGTAAAATTCTGGAACATTATCATTCTGTTTACTTAAAATATTACTTTCTTTCTTCCAAATATATTAATGAAATCAATTTTAACTATGTTAGAAGCTCACAGATAAAAACATTTTTATAAGCTGTTTTTTTTTTTTTTTTTTTTTTTTTTTAATATTATGTTTATTAACAATTTTCACACATATGCATAGCTCTAAGAATAAACATTAACTTGACGCATGAACAAATATATATATTTAAAGAAAAGAGAACCACTTACTAAGTAATAAGAAAGATTCTACACTAATATTCATCCATTCTGTTTTTGCTTATTGGGCTCAATTCATTTAAAATAATGGTGCTGTCAATCCTGTATTCATATTTATTTTTGTAATTTTTGCTAGAGTAAAATTATCTGGCTAAAAATTTTATTTTGACTACATCAGATAAGCACATAGCCATAGAGATATGTAAGCCACATGAAGAATTTTGATATCTCAAAACTTTTGAGGAAAATAGATTTTAATATATATTTATCTTATCCTGTGGGTAAAAGTCAATACAAGAGGTATTGTAAAAATTTGATTGATTTTTAATTTTCCTAGAGTATTTTTGCCTAAGAGTAGAGTACTGTACTGAGGGTAAAATGCGCCAAACTGACTTAACAGTTCGGAATGCGTTCGTTTGACAAAATTTTTGTTTTATTACATAAGGTGGTCGTATGACATTCGCAAAATTTGTTTTGTGTGCAACCCTTGTGTTTAATTTTATTTGTTTACAATTTAAGAATTGTTGAAAGTTATATTATTACCCATTTAGTGGGAAGAAGGCTCCATTTGCCCTATATTTAAAAAAGACCCGCTCGAATGTCGTAATTATAGAACAATCAGACTCCTCAATACAGCATTTAAAATCTTCTTCAACCTGCTTTTTACAAGACTTCAACCTTACACTGACAAAGGATTTGGAAATTACCAATGTGGATTTACAAAAGTTTTACTATAAATCTAATCCACACCCTGAGACAAATATTATAAAAACCAAAGAGTACAACATTAAGACCTTTCATTTATTTATAGACTTTAAAGCTACTTATGACAGCATTAAGAGAGACAAGCTCCTTGAAGCAATGATGGAATTTGGTATACCCACAAAACTTATTAACCGCACTAAAGCCACTTTAGCAATGTACACTGCAAAGTTAAAATTCAAAAAAATCTATTTGCACCCTTTACAACTGAACGAGGCCTGTGTCAAGGTGACTCACTTGCATGTCTGCTCTTCAATCTAGCATTGGAGAAATGCATCCAAGATAGTGGTTTAGACTGAAGAGGCACTCTTTGGAATAGAATAACACAAATTTTGGCATATGCAGATGATATAAACATTGTTAGATGATCTGAAAGGGCAATGAAAGAGGCCTTTCAAGTGGTAGAAATAGGTGCCACAAATTTGGGACTTACCATAAACGAAGATAAAGTTTATGGAAGTCTTATCTTCGACTGTGAGCTACAACACACCCTACATAAACAGCCATATTTTTGAAAAGGTATGTGAGTTCAAATACCTTGGGACAATTATAAATGATAAAAACGAGCTGAAAGTTGAAATCACCAACAGAATGAAATCATCTAAAAAATGCTTCTTTGGACTGAAAACTGTCTATGGGCCTGTACAGGAATAGGGTTGCTGGTGAACCAAATATAATTTTGAATTGTATAGCCTGTATAAAACCAGCCGCAGATTACTCAGGTTATCAGAAGCAACAGGCTATGATGACTTGGCCATGTCTGGAGAAGCCGGGAAAACAACCACACTAGAATATCAATGTTTAAGAAACCCGAAGAATCCCGTGCCCGAGGAAGACCACCAACAGCAGCTCGTTGACACTGAAAGTTAGGTACTGGCAAATTGTCGTTTTGGACAGACTGCGCTGGAAATAGTGTGCTGTAGAGGCAGACCTGTAATAAGTTATTACACTATTAAAGAAGGAAGATATTATTTCGAATTTTTATTTGGTTGGCCAATAAAAGAGCTGTACATTGGACTAATCATGTACCTGGGTCGGTTTGAGTCATACATTGCAGAGTATGTATGGCAGAAAAACCATAAAAAAAATGCAGTAGAAGATTTCTTTGAAGCTCTTAAAACCATTCTTTCTCGGCTGGGTGAGTTATTTTATTTTTTAGTAAAATTTCATTCAAAGGGATTGGAAATTCTAATTTTTATAAAAATACATGTTTACATAAGTAACTACATTTTTAAGTAAGCTTTATTGCCTATAAACATTAGGAATTTTTTATGTGCCATAAAAATTTTCATGATTTATGATGCAGCAGCACAATTTTTTTCTTATTTTGATGCCTACTTTTCTATACATATATAATATGTGTTTGTTTATTTATTTATGTATTAATGCTAACATGAGTCATATTTTCACATGTTAATTTTTTGCTAAAATACATATTTTTAAATTGAAGTTAAAAATATAAGCAATTTATTTATAATTTGTCATATCAAAACTTGAATCCAATTTAAATGTTATGATTAGATTTTTTGTTGAATGCAGTTCCATTATTTAAGGCATCAGGGATTTTATTAATACCATTTCTTTAAAAATGTATATAAATTTTAGTAATTCAGTGCATTTTTATTTTTTATAGTTCTTGTAGTAATGATTATTTTAGGAAATAATAAAATATAGTAATGAAACAAACAATGGATTTATATTGTTTGCATTATTATTAGTTTTTAGTTACAATGTTAATTTGTATTCTACTCTTATATAACTTGATTAATATCATGTTTTTAGTGTGCACATCAACTTGAAGCCAAAGTACTTTCTGCTGTTTTGAAACTATTACTTGAAGTGAAATGTGAAGGTGAATTGAAATATTATATTTGGCATTTAACTCTGCAATCTATTATTTGGAAAATTTTTACCATCCAGTTTCCATATATGACAGATTCAGAAAAACTTCCTCCATTCCAATTTAAATTTTCTGTTCCCGAGTTGCTGATGGACAGAAATGAGAATTCAACAAAGGAAAATATGCTTGGTGATCTTTCTCAAGTCTATGACACTGTCTTGAAACTTCTTTCACAGCAAGCTGAACAAGAAATCAACAATAATGATTATTTAAAAGTTGTTTTCCATGCTTTTAAATCTTTATTTCAGTTGGTCATTAAAATGAGGAAATGTGATTATCCTATTATGGAAATATTCAAGGACTTATATCCTATTTTTGCTCAATGTCTCACAGAAGAATCTGCTGTTTCTACAATTATTAAGGACTTCAGTGAATGTAATAAATGTGCTATCGATTTGTTCCATCTCATGATGTCATGGGAAATAAGTGATCTATATTTACTTTTCGTTTTGCAGAACCTGTGGAGGGATTTTAATGCTTATTTTAAGAAAAATTCATTTAATACATGCTACATTAATGATTATAAGAAATTCCATTCCTTTATGATTGAAAAAAACTTGTCATGGAATTCCTTAAAGGAAGTCATTGAAGAGCAATATGTGAATAAGTCTGATGGTGCAATGAAGAAATATTGTTGTTTACTTAAAAATGTTGTCAATAATCATGGTCCATGTGCTTCAAGTAAGAAAACTCTTTATACTTAATAGTTTTAAATGCTCATTATATTATATAATTAATATGCATAATAAAATATTTTTTGACCTATTATAAAATTAATTGAGCAATGACATTGTATCTGAGCTGTTTTTCCTTAGTTATATAATCAGTTATAAACATGAGAAGTATTGCTTTATAAATATTATGTGAAAGGGAATTCTGAATAATTTTCTTTATTTATGTATATTCATATTAATTTGTAAAATGTATACATATAAATATATTCATTTGCATATTCATCCATATTCAATTATAGCAGTAGTCACTCAAGTTATAATATTTGTTACATACAAATCTATTTCAACTATTGTAGTCCAATATTTTTTTTTTATTTGCTTACTTAACTTTTTTGTACTCACATATATAAAGACTTTGTAGAAAAGCTCTCTTTCTTTCTTTTTATTACATTTGTATTTACATTTTTACAAATTATTTCATTTATTGATGTTACATTATAACTACAATGCTTGTGTCAACTAATTTAATTTGAGAATCAAAAAAGTGCAGCTAACATATTTTTAAACAAAATCACCTATATTATGGTCTTTTATGTCCCTGATTTTTTTTCTTAGGATTCAAATAAACTGCTTATATGGAAAAACAAATTGGTGGCTTGTTTCTCACTTCAAATAATTACTAGCTAATTTTAATAGGCATGCAAGCAATTTTTCATAATGATTCTATTAAAATCAATATAAAAAATCATTGAAGCTGCAGGGGTATGATTAATAAAAATGTTATTGTTTACTGAATGCAGTAAATTCTGTATCTGATATAAATGAAAATCTGTAAAATAGTTGTGTGGTTACAATGATTTCTAAGTTGAATTATAGCCTTAGTGTGATAATAGGCCATATCTGGGGCTCTTGTTCTAGTTCCTGCCTACAAAATATAACAATGTATACTTTTAAAGAGTTGCCAAACTATGCCAAGTAAGTGATTTTCAAACACCATAAAACAGGGTAACCAAAGGGTTTAAAGGCATTTATTCTGTAAGAATAAAAATGTCTAAATTCTAACTAAATAGAATGTTTATTGTTTATCCTTTTTTTAAAAAAAAAAAATAAATATCTTGTATTTGAAATTGAATTTTTGTAATTTATGTTTTTACAGTAAAGATCAGGAAAGTTCAATTTTATTCATGCTAATTCATTTCAATAAAAGATTTCTTGAATTTTTTTAAATAAGGGTTATTAAATTTCATTTGGTTGTTTGCCGCTAGTCATGTATATCTGTGTGGAAATGAGAATCGATGCATCTGCTAAGTCTGCAACAAACCCAATTTTACAATTTGTTCCCCTCTTTAATATGAGAAAGGGTTTAAAAATCTTTGTTCTTTTTAGCTGAAATCATAGAATATTCAGTTCAACATGCCATTTTTCCATCTATCTCCTTGTTGTCAGTGTTATCTTATGAAGTACTAATGTTTTGGCTCACCTTTGTATCCAACACACACATTTCACACACAAATATTTGTTTCTAAATAAATTATATTTAGAAACAAATATTCTATGGTGTGAAACATGTGATGAACCTAACACAATTTGTAATATTTTTATTTCATGTCGTTATTTTAACCACCATTTATTTTTTTAAACTGTGCTGTTTTAATTTTTTCTGATTTGTGATGCTACCTCTCACAAATTATTTCTTGCAGTATTTATAAATTTTATAAAGTATATTTAAGTCATCAAATTTGCTTATGAATTGATATTGTTAAATTCTTTATGCATATAATTAAAAATTAATTTATTAACATTTGTGCTTAAAAAAATTGCTTTCTTAAAATCTAAGTTTTAGCAAAATCTGTCTTATTCTGGACCTTATATTGCAAAACCCAACCTCTCAACCACTTCATAGTTGTAAATTCAAACAATGTTTGGTAAATACTTAATGTGTGCATGTGTGTACATACAATAAAAAAAAGTAGCTTCAAATGTCAATGACTACTTTTTGAGTGAACTTAAATTTTTGAAGATTAGTTTGCAATGAATTTTTTATTTTAAGTTTCTTTTCTTTATTGAAAGTTTTTTAATTTATTTTGAAAGTTTATGAAATAAATCAGTTTTTATCCTTTTAAATTACTATTTTCCTTGCTTAGAATATATATCCGCATAATCTTCCTAAGAACGTTGTATCATAATTTTTGTGCGCTGTAAAATCTGTCTATTGTAAAACTGGTGCTTATGATTCTGCAAGTAATGATGTGATGATTTATGTATTTATTTAATTAATATTGCCTGTTGTATACAATATTTTATATTATATATTAACTATTGCTTATAAATGTTTCATTTATTTGTATTTAAATTTTTCAGTATGGTAATATTGATTAGTTAGAAATTCTAGTTTTTTAATGATGCTCACTTACATTTTAGATATATTTTTGTGCTCATTTTAAATTAGGGCTAGATTGCACTACATTGTGTTTTTATATTTTTTAAAGCTGTGTGCCACTGCCCAGTTTATTAGTTTTCATAAAAATGCAATTTGTTTATGTAACAAATCCGCACGATTTAGATTTATTGATGGTGTTGGATTTAGAGTGTGTGATATTTAGTTTATATTAGTTTTTTATTATGTAATCTTTCTGAAATTAGCTACTAGTTATTAGCATTTTAATACTTTTATTGTAAATAATTATAGTGAAATGTTCAAGAGTTTGATATTTGCAATTTAATGTGCAGTTGTAAAATTGAAGTTTGAGCGCTGTCTGCATTTGATAACCAAATATTGTGCCTAGTGATGTAATTTAGGTTAGTGAGATATTGTGCTGTACTTGGCACAAAAATTGTAAACCGGGCCAAATCCGCACGATCATAATCTTTTACCAAATATAAGAACAAATTTTTTTTTATGTTTTGTTTATACCTGAAAAATAAATTTTTAAAAAAAGTTCTTGTTTAATAAATGTGATTAAATTAAAATTCTCCTCTTCCTTTTATGGAGCTCTTTCCTGTTTCTCATGCCCTCCCCTAAGAATAAAAAATATAGATTTATAAATATTTTTCATTAGTTTTGTTAACAATTTGTAGAAATAATATTCAGGATTTCTAAAAATAAAATTTATGATTTCCCTAGAAAGAAGTGATTTATAAATTATATTCAAAATTACTTTTCCCACTAAAATACTAAAACATGCTATGGTCACTGAAATTTTTTTATAAACAAGAAATGATAGAAAAAAATCAACATTTAAATTTGAAAGTATGCCTTGTATTTTATTGGCTAATTACAAGTAATTTAGTGTAGAATAGCAGACTATTTTTTATGGGATAGTTGTGGGAATAAATTAAGATGATAGTTGCTTGATAAATAAGATAATAGATGATTAATGATAGAATAAATTTTAGAAACTAAGAGTTTTTGAAATCCTAAAACAAAGTATTGATGTTTGCAAATGATCTCTCACTCAAAATAGTGAAATAATGTTTCATGAAAAAAGTAATGCTTTCTGAAAAAATACTGGATTAAACAAAGCTATAAGATTGGAAAAATAAAATAGTTTAAACTATCCGGTACATGGTTTCCAGATGTTTTTCAAAAGAATAAGTTTTAGAAAATGTATCACAAGCATTTTCTTATTCCAGGGCAAAAGCTCATCAAAGTGATAGAGAATCTGCTTTATTCATATCAGTCAGCAACATGTGACTTTTTTGTCTTTAAAAAATGTGTGGTTACACTTTTATTTCAAAGAAAATAATTATGGAGCTCTTTATATTTTTTTCATTGATTCTAAGAAATAAATATTTGAATATATAATCTTTGAAAAATGTTAACTATATAAACCTATTGATTCTGTAGGAGATTATTTTATAAACTGAAATCTCATATATATAGTTAAAAATCTAAGTATATAAAAAATTTCAGAATAACCCTTGTTTGACAATATTACCAAATTTATACATTTATGCTCGCTTTTAATCACTGCATGTATTTTATTCTTATTTAAATATCAATATTTGTAAATAAAAATAAAATTAAAGCATTTTTCAGTTTTATTAATGAAAATATGATTTTAATATTTAATATATTTTTATACCTATAGGGGCTCTTGAATATTTTCTTTTAAACTTTGATCTTTGGGAAGAATATAAGTAAGTATAGTGCAATTTTTACAAAAAGAGAGGAATAACATATTTTTTGTTGAATATAAAGTGTTAAAAATATTTTAAATTATATTTCTAATTTAAATTTATTTGAATTATTACTGTGTATTCACATATATTTTAAGTAGTCTTAATGCAAAAATATTGCATCTGAAACAGTTTTTGAAGATAAGTGATGCTTTTATTGCATATAAGTTATAAAAAAAAAACTTCAAAAAGGAGCTAAGCATTCATTATATATTTATTGCATGAATAGCTAACAAAATTTATTTTGCCATTTAAATATAATAGTGTTTATTAATTATTGATTTTCATAAATTTATTTGGAAAACTTTAAAAGTAATTACATATGTATTAGTAAGGTGACAAATATTTTGTTTATTTTTGAAATAGTTTAATCAACAATATAAGGAAAACTCACAAAGTATTTTAATAATTTTGGATTGTGTGTGTTTCTTAAGTTAAAAAAAAAATATATATTTATCCTAATTATTTTTTCTGTGATCTAGTTTGATTAATGAAAAAGCATCATGAGATATTCGGTTCTTAAATGTCAATATTCTATGGAAAAATTCAGTTTTCTTCTTTGGAATTTTTTTTTTCAATTATACCCAGAAAATGTATTATATGTCCATATTTAATATGAATAAATAAGCTGAAGTAATGTTCTTATCATTGTATTGTAATATTTGTTTGCTCAGAATATTTTACTAATTTTCATCAGTAATTATCTTAAAATTTATAGATAAGTCTATAACAAAAGAAATTATACAAGTCCATTTTATTGTAAATAATTTTCATAAGAAATTTTTATGATTTTTCTAATGTTAAAAGTATTTACAACAATTATAAAAATTTTATTTTATTTTTCTTTTTTTATTTGTTTGAATCTCAGTTTTGTATTTTGTATCAATTGAATAAACAATTGATTAATTGAATAAAATTTATGAACCTAGAATTTTTTTTTATTTATTATTATTATTATTTAGAAATACAAGGCATTAAATTAAAGTATGAGTTTGCTTTGACTAATAAAACTTACACCCCTTCTTTTCAAATGGTTTTAATTCATTTCGGAGTATATTTCTCAGATATAAAACAAAAATGTGTGTTTTTTATTCAAAAAAAAAACTTATGTTAATTGCATTTCTTTATATTATATTGAATAAAAGTAAGTTCTTTGTTTCAAATTAATTCAAATTCTTATTGCTTTTGTTTATATAATTAATGCCCTTGTAACATGTATTTACATTTTTATAGGGAATGATATCTTTTGCCAATTGAAATTATTCTATTTCATGATTATTATTTTTTTTTTCAAGGAAAAAAATATTGTGATTCCCAGTATTTATTTTTATTTACTTATCACAATACCAAAATATTAAAAAAATTAAAATATTATGATTAAAAGTGTTAGACACGTCTTAAAAAAGCTTGTATAATGCTGCTGGGTGGAGGTCAACAACTGATTAATAAAAAAAATCAATATGTGAATATCAATTTTTACAATACTTGTTTTTTTAATAAATGCAGCACTGGTATATTCTTTTAATATATAAAATTATTTAGAAATAAAATATATTTTATTTCACTAGCATATGATATTTATTCTTGCATTCCTATATCCAGATTTTTAAATATCAGGCTATGACTTACCCTTAAGTAGATGAAATCATTATCTGAAGTGGTCAGCAACCTAATATAACCTATAATCTTGGAATAATACAGTCAATTAAAATTTTAAGTAAAACATCTATACTCTGATTTTTCAATTTTACAAGAGAACACTTACCAAATCCTCCAATTGTAGATCCTACTCTAATTAGCTGTCTTATGCAAAAAATGACCATTGAGTAGTAAGCAAACCAACTAAACCTTTCCAAATACTTCTTTCATCAAACTTACTCTCATTAATCTTCATAATACTATCTATCGATTTAATTGCATTTCACACATATGATATTTTTTATGAAAGCTCATTCAATCCATTGCAGTCCCCCTTCTATACTTCTGTGCCAAGTCCAAATCATTCACGATAAAATTATGCATATATTCTTTCATACATGTCACAGTCATTTCCAACTTGATCTTTTCGAACTAAGAATTTTTTCACATTAATTTTTTAAGATTTCTGTCCACATCTTCCTTTCTTCACAATCATTTGTAACATATTTTCTGTCATGCAAAATTGGAGAAGTATGTGTTCATTCATTCATGCGTATTCCATTCAATCTAATTTTCATACTCTGCTCAGCAATTTTCTTATTTTCTTTGCCTTCCAAATTTAAAAATATTGCCAATTTAAATTTTTACCTACAGTATCTCTTACTAGCAACACAAATGTGCAAAAATGTTTCTAAAAGAATTTTAGTATAAACTTTTATATAAATAATTATAACTTCTAAAAAAAACAATTAACTTTAAATTTGAAAAATATTAAACTTAAAACCTTCTAATTTAACCACAACTTTAAAAAACTTTTATAAATTATTAAAATAATATTGCTTAAAATTTTTTGTTACTAAAATTTTAATCAAATTCTACTTGTGTTAAAATTTATAAAAAAATCCATTTGCTGCTGTAATCAACATGTGTTTCGCATTCACTTGCATGTATAGTTACTAATTTTACCACTTTTTATTTGACTTTTTAATTTCATTATTAGATGAACACTTATATTTGACTTTTTAAATTTCATTAATGAATTCTGTTCTGTTCTATTATTTGATTATTTTTCTTTTAAATTTATTACATTCTATTTTTAGAATTATTGATTTATTGGAAAAAAATCTGTCATCATTGGACCCTTTTCTCATCTATGAACCTTTAACTTCTGCTATAATAAATTCAAGCTCTGAACAAAAACACAGGCTTCTAAGGGTATGTTACATTGTGTTTTAGAATTTAATTTAGATAGAAATGCTAACATTTACTTGATTTTTGAGAAACTTATTATATTGTATTAAACATTCTTTTCACCTAATAGTGCTTTCACTCTATGCTGACTCAAGCTCCACGGGAAATTTATGGTCTTGTTCTCGATCATGTTATAAACAGATGGGGATATTGTGATTATTTCAAATTACCTGATTTTGACTCTGAACTTACCCAATTTACAAGAAAAACAATGACTTTGGAAGAGGTTTGTTATCTTAAAATATTTCATATTTTCTCTTCTGCTTACTTCATCAAATTATATTACTTCTCGAAAAAGAAATATTTTAAATTTGGCAATCTATACCTCTTTGATTCCTAAGTTGCTTTTGTCTTCCTCTATATATGTGTGAACATTAAATCCTTATGGTTAAATTGTACATATTACTGTAAATTAAGATATACATCTTTTGTTGAAGTAGTAAAAGTAGAAAAATCTTTCATTTTGAAGTATAATGTGCTAAATTTTTCAAGTTTTTAAATCTCAATGTTTCTCATTTGTCTGAATGTGTACATTCATAGCTGCTAACTCTACTTATTTTATTAAGAAACTCCTGATTTTTCACAATTTTCTCCGATTTCCTGATAATGTATGAAATTCTACTGATTGTTGACAATTTCAGTTAACAGCTTAGAAACAGCCAAAGTTTTGCCACAAAAAGTCTATTGGGCTGTTTTAGTGGCTTAAATAGTCAACAGAATGCACATTAATATAATGTTATAATATTATAAAATCATGAAAATGTATTCTTAGTTTTGAACCTAATCTTTCCACAGTGGTAGGATGGCACCTTAACTACTTGGGTGCCAAAAACTCCTACGACTTGGCAGTCGTATAATTAACATTCAAAGCAGACACCAGGTGACTGTTTACATAAGCATTTCAATTAGGAAAATGTTTGTCACTAAATTAAAGTTATTTAGCATTGTATGTTTGGTTTTTATGCAATTTTATAAGTTTAATATTTATAAATTGCTCTAGAGTAGTAAAATTTGCTCTATAAAATAAATATTGGGACCTAAGCGCATTGATGTTTACTTTTTACATGTAGTATATTCTTTTATGTTCCATAGTTCCTTTATGAGGTTAATGAATATTCTATTCAAATATAAGATTAGCACAAAATATGCTAGCATAAATCATTCTCAGAATGTATAATCTAAAGAGTAAAATTATCTTTTTGTGGTACTACTGTTTTAAACATTCAAGCAAAAATGTCGCTAGTAAATGTCTCCTGGTTTTTTCTCTCAAAATTGTAGAATCTACTGATTTTTTTTTTTCTCCAAGGTTGGCAAGTATGGTATATTTATTATTTATCGAGTTTTTATTTTATTTTTTATTTACATAAATTCTTTCAAATTGCTTACATCTATATATAATATGGACTTCAAGATTTATTTTTCAAAAATACTTAGATTTTTATCCTAATATAATTACTTTTGGAAAAACTATCTTTTTTCATTTGTATTATGTAATTATTTAAAACATGTTTATAAAATTACATGATAATAACAAATATAAATAATGAATAATAGAAACTTTTTAAACGTCATTTTTTTAAAATTAAACATCCTAAACTTTTTCTGACTATTATACTGTAAAATTATTCTATCATTAGGCTGAACAGTGTTTGCCTGCATTATTTGTACAATCTCCAAAGAAAACCTTGAAATCTCTGATTGAACAAGTGTTAATACAAGGTACAGGTGCCATGAAAATTCTTGAGGTATGAATATAATGACATGTTGCAAGATAAAATACTTCTTTTGTATTTAAAATACTTATTTATCTGTTGCTTCTTCCAAAACAGGTATTATCTACCTTTAATATTGTTTGCCTTTATGAATCCAGTGAAAGTGTAGAATGCCCTCTTATAGATGTGTTGTCTCATTATTTCGAAGATGATTTATCCGCACAGCAAGCAAAAAATCTTATGTTAATTATAAAGTCATTAGCTGAGGTAAATGTATGGGATTTATTGAAATATGAAAAAATGGTTCTTCTCAAAATTTTATATTTTTGCTTTATTTAAATAAGTTTATTTCTGTTATGTGATGTATTGTGAATTAAAATGAATGATTAATCTAACACAAAAGCTTGCATTATTCATGTAGTTATATTCAATATGTACAAGAAAGTGACAGTACAAAAATTTGCACTCTCAACTGAACAATATGATGAAAAGCAGAGCGCATTCTTGCTACCATATGTATATGGTTGTTTTTCTGAGTTAGATGTGCGAGTGACTGACTCCTCTTTTTAACAGCACCAGAAAACTAAAAAGAGTCATGCTTAGTTGTTCTGTTCTGGGTGCACAAGAACAAATTATTTTATTGATCTATTTTTTATTGTTTAACAAATAAGCACAAATATCAAAGTTAAGTAATGAAAATTAAATGTTTTGTTTTAAATCACACATAATTTTTTATTTAAAAATTATAAATAAAAATTGTATCAAATATTGTTTTTTAAATTATTTTTATGTAAGACACACAATGTGATTGTTTAATTTAATAAATAAGTTGCTGTAATTGTATATTATGATAAATAATATTTAACAAATATTATTTGTATTATAAAAAAAACAATAAATCTTGTCCTGAATTTTAATACTTATGCAAAATTTTGAAAAGTTATGAATGTGTAAAGTAATCCAGTTCTAATTTTCTGACATTCAAACTTCACCTTTTCAGTAATATTTCTCAATGTTTCTTTCTTCTTCAGATTTTATTTTATGTTCTTTTCTTCTTTTTTTTCATTCTTGATTATAAGGATATGTTATTCTAAAAAACTTACATTTTAAAATATTTTATTAGTATTTTCAATTATGTAAAAGATTTTTTGAAAATGCATTTTCAAATAATTTTTCCAATCTTAAAAAATAACTAATAATTGAAATTGTAAATTTTTATTCAAGTTATTTTCTTTTTCAATATAAACGAGTAAAATTTCATATCAACACTTACTAAAGTTAATGAAATCAAAATATCTGTGAGTGCTTTATATTAGGCATAGTATAATTTTTACATAATTTAAGTTATAGAGATATTATACATTATTAATTGAATGTAAAATTATTTAGCTAAGGAAAATACACAGATATAAATTTATATGTAAAAGAAAATGTTATAATGTGTAATTGGTGAAAACAGAATCCTCCTATTTATGAGTTGCTCAATGTTAAATTGCTAAATGTGATCATTTATTCCTTGCAATTTAATATTGAAAGTTACTGCCAGAGTAAAACTTTTTTTTTTTTTTTTTTGCTTAAATATATCTGCAGGTGCCTGTTATCATTTTGAAAGAATGTGATGTAATATTCATTTCATATCCCTTTGATTATGTAAATTTCTTTATTCATAAATTCTTTTTAAAGATATTTATGATATAAAATTTGAAATATTATTTTTTTCTTATTGATTTTCAAAGAATTCAGTAATTAATGGAAATTTGTTATTTCTTTTTTCAGATTGAAGTAGTTCATAAAAAAATATTTCCTTTTGATTTGTTTTTCGAAAAGTGCATTTTATCCAACTTAAGTCCATGTGATTCAAGTAAAGTAGAGCTTTCTCTTGAATGCTTATATGTAAGTTTTGCTCTAATTAATTTTGCATCTGTTAAATTTTAATGTAAATGTAAACTACTACCTGTGCTGAATTTTGAAAAACCATCTAACGATGAGTGACTCATCATTAGCTCAGGTTATTTAATTTATAACACACTCATAACCACTCTAGTTCAATTTTTTCATATAAAATTTTGTTTATTCAAATCACTAAAAACTCCAGATTTTACTCCAAATAAAAACATCATTTTTGATGAATATCTTTGTCACACAGCTTGGAAGATTTCTCTCTTAATACAATTCAAATGATATGTAGAGGGTGCTTCACGCCAAACTCACTCTGTAACCAGGAAGCACAGTATGACAACACAGAACATACTGGCCCATATTGAAATGTTTACTTAAACTTTCAATAAATCAAGAAAAGCATATAAATATAAACATAATAACAATAAAAAATACAACTCATTACATAAATAGATCACTCAGGTGATGGTAAAACACAATTTTTTTTAATTGAACATTTAGAAGTTCCATTTTTAGTTTTACAACTCTTATTTTCCCATCAGTACCATGGTACACTTCAATGACTCTACTTAGAGACCATTTATTAGTAGACGAATTTTCCTCTATTAATAGGACCATGTCCCCAATTTTAACATCATCTTTTTCTAATCACCATCTCATTGAACCCCGCTTAAATAATTTAAGCGCCATTTTTGCCAAAATAATTTAACTAATTTTAAAATTTTTTCCCACTTGTTAAGTCTATTTTCCTTTATGTGTTTTAAGTTTGGTCCAATGATGGAATTTAAAGAATGATGGATCATGAAGTGAGCAGGAGTTAAAACTCCAAAATCTTCTTCATTCGCTGTTAGTAGGCACAAAGGTCTCGAATTTAACACTGCCTCAATTTGTGTCATACTGTTAACATTTCCTGATAAGTCAAATTCGAGCCTCCCACACTCTCTCAAATGGTACTTGAGAATTTTTACTGCAGCCTCCCAGAGATCTCCAATATTGGGCGACCTGGTAGGTATTTTTTATTTTTAATTACGTCCTTATATTGGCTCTTTCAAGCATAATAAGTCTTGCAGTCCTATAAAGAAAAGAAGTATCTCCAGGAGGGGAGAGCGTCTTGAAATGTGAAGAAGAGCAGACTTCCTGGAGGGCAGAACATTTTTAAAGATGCTCGCCATCCATGTTATCATGTTCCCTACATAAAATGCAGTCGGGTGAATCCACAAGCCCTATGTGATATAGATGTTTCTGGAGAAAATCATGCCCAGTAAGTAACCTAAAGTAGGAGACCCCTATAGATCTAGGTAGATCTCTGGGGATACATGAGCTCAGCAGGGTCCTCCAAGAGGCATCAACTGCATTCTCTTTGTAATAAATTTTTCGCTGATGATGGATAACCCGTTTTAGAAGGAGTTTGACATTTCTCAGGCCAGTAGGAGTATCTGGAGGTTTTAAAAAAGAAGCCTCTTTCGCGAGATTATCTGCTTTTTCATTATCAGGCAAGCTGCAATGGCTAGGGATCCATTGTAAAGTAATTTCGGGGTGTAGTGTAACAGGCCTTCTCCTGGTGCACCCTGAGTAACACTAAATCTGTTACAGCCTTCGTCTTTTTCTTAATGAAGGCATCTTCAACCTGGGAGGTATAAACTTCCACTCAATTTCCTCATTTGCCAAATATGTGGCTAATTTTTCATCCGGTTTTTTAAGTAACCGAAGTAATTCTCTAAGTAAGTTATTGGCACCAGTGAAGTTGGTTGCATTGTTAGAATAAAGTCAAGAGCATTTACCTCTATAAGCAATGAACCCCTTTAAAGGGGCGATAAACGACTCTGATGTCAAATCCGATAATATCTCAATGTGCACTGCTTTAAATATAAAACAAACAAAAATACAATATAAATTTTTTGTAAGATAGTTGGACGTGCATATGCAACTTTAATCATAAAGGAACCACATAAGTCCACGCCAGACACATTGAAGCAGTAGTCCAATTGGACTCTGTTCTTTGGCAGATTGCTCATAATTTGGTTTGCAATGATAGGTTATGCTTTAAAGCAAGAAATGCAGTGGTGAACTATCTTTCTACACGTATATCCATTATTTATTGGCCAAAATTTTTACTAACCAAACTTAGTAGTGTCGAAGCACCAACATGCAAATAATTCAGAAGATAATGTGTAATTACACTTACAGTAAATTTGTTGTTTTGGGGGAAAATTGCTGGATGTTTTTTATAATAATTTAAACTAGCATTACCTGGTTGACTTTCAACTCGTAGGATACCTTTATCGTTCAGTAAAGAATTTAAACTCTTTAGGTTACTTTTACTGGGCACTGATCCTCTGAGTTGCAGGCTTTTAATGTCTTCAGTGTAAGTTTGACATTGTATCAATTTTAGAAGATGATCCTCAGATACTCATAGCTCATCAGTGCTAAGGGGTCCTCTATTTCTTTAGAGGGGTTTTCTACAATTTTCCACAAACCTAAGAATAAAACTAAAAATACGCAATATTGTTATATAATTATTACTAAGAGAGAGAAGGTTATTAATCAACTCATTTACATTAACAGAAAAATTAAAATGTTTGTTGTTCGACTGTCCACGATTTTTCAGTTCAGAGGTGAAGTCATGGTTAGCTTCTGGAATAATGACTGAAGGGTTGGGATAATCATTGTTCATCAAAACACTAGGTCCATTCCATCACAAGGAACAACTCATGAGCTTATCAGGATCTATGCCTCTGGACAAGCCGTCCATGGGGTTTTGTTCGGATGAAATGTAGTTTCACTGTTCAGGATTAAAATTCTTCTCGATTATAGGTACCATGTTTCTGACAAATTGTTTTAAATCTATTAGATCCTTTCTGATTCATGCTAGGACGATTGTGGAATCAGCCCACAAATGGACGGAATTCACTGTGACCTTCATCTCTGCTAACACCTTTTTTACAAGTTGAGAAAGTAAAACAGTAGCACATAATTTTAACCTTGGAATTGTCAAGCTCTTGATGGGTGCTACCTGTGATTTGCTAGTTACCAATTTCACCATGACGTTTCCCTCTTCATCTCTTGATTTACAATAAACAGCTGCACCATAGCCAAGCTCTGATGCATCACCAAACCCATGAATTTCTACAATGGATGGACGTTCAATAAGGATACATCTTTTAACTTTGATGTCCTTTATACGCTTTGAAGACAATAAAAATTTATGCCATTCTTCCTTTTCTTTCTCGGATAGTGCATCGTTCCAATTCAAGTTCAACCTCCACGGTTTTTGCATAAATATTTTTGCTTTCTCTATAACAGGGCCCAAAAGACCTAATGGGTCGAAGATTCTGGAGATTGTAGATAACACTTGTCTCTTGTTATAGTAATAACTTAATTTCACTTCTACTCAAAAGATAAAAGTATCTTCCCTTGGATTCTAGAATCCACCTAAAGTTTTAGTTTCTATATCCATCTTATCAAACATATATCCAGCCTCAGAAATCACTGGAGGAGTGGCAAAGTTTGTAAACCATTTATGCAAAGTCATACCTGCACTGTTCAAAATGTCTATCAGTTGTCGTTGCAACTCTTCGGCCTCGCTCTTTGTGGGTGCGTCAGTCAAAACATCATCCATGTAGAAATGTTCGCAAAGAACTGTTGCTGCTTTAGGGAACCTTTTCTCTTCATCATTCGATAACTGAAGTAAAGTCTCATCGCTAAATATGGGGTGCTCACTGTTCCATACGTAACTCATAAGTTTTGAGCTTCTCAACAGGACTCTCACTCCATACAATTCGTTGCAATGGATAATGATCTGGGTTTATTTTTATCATATGGTACATCATTTTGACATCAGCTGTAAAGGCATATAAGTGCTTTTTGAAACTAATCATAATGGAGAATAAATCTTTTTGTATTATACCTCTTTTTAATTGTATGGAGTTTAGGGATGTATCATTAGAGGTTTTAGAAGAGCAGAGTTTGTTATTTGCTCTGTGTTATCTATGCTTTCAATTTCCTATAACCTTTTTAATGTGTTAGTTAAATTATCCTCTCTGATTAATCTGCAATATTGAACTTTATCCGTATTTTTTGCTAATCCGCAGTAATTTTTAACCTCATTGTTCTGTTCTACACAATCATTTGTGCTATGTATCCAAAAATCGTATTTTGTAGTATTAATTTAGAATTTGGGCAGACGATCTGACCTGTCTTAGTAACTCGTAAAATAATTCTGCGTCTAGTAACATGTCAATTCTGTCAGGAACATTAAATAGGTTGTCAGCTAACTCAATTAAATTAGAAATTTTTTTCATTTACTCTCACCTCTATTACTCTTTGCGGAATCAAATCTGTAATTTTCTTTACTTCTAACATACTTATTTCTCTCTCAAAACTCCCATCCTTATTTGAAATTGTTGTCTTTACAGAATCCTTAACTGTCATGACTGCATTATCTAAACCCCAAATTAAAGTATTTGTTTTATTAATTTTTAACTGCAAATTATTATCACACTGTGATGTTAAAAGGCACGTTTGATAGCCTACATCTAATTAGCATCTAATCTCCTTATACTCTAAAAACTTATTGTTTATAAGAATACGAGCCATACTTAGCAAAATACTTTTTGTTTTATTTTTAATGAATCCACTAGCTACAATTGACTGGTTTGTTTCTGGTACCACATTAGAATTGTTAATTACTTCATGTGATGCTGAATCGCAAGTCTTTTTCGCCTTTAATTTTGCCTTGATTATTTTGATTCTCATCTTTAGAATAATGAATTAAAGTGTTATATGGTAAACCACAGAAACAATTCTTTGATCGGCATGTTTGAACAGAACAATTATAATTTAAACATTTGAAACAGGCTCTATTCCTCTTTACAACTTCAACTCTTTCCTTTACAGAAAGTCTTTTGAATTGGGGACAACCATATAACCCATGTTTCTCATTTGAATTACACCCTACTTTTAGCAATTTTAACCTCAGACAAAAATAGATTTGTATTTCTATTATACCTTCAATTAACACTAGTGTCTTAATAATATTTTTTCTGCGAGAAGTGAAAAATAAATCTATTTCTCTTCCCAATTCATTTGTAGAAAACCACTTATCTCCTTGCCTTACACTTATAAATGAGGCAGTTTCTTTGTCTAGTGTTTGACATATTTTATCTGAAATAATAAGTTCTTCAAGAGTTTCAAAATCAAAAACCTTTTTTTAATTTTAGATAATAGTTCCAACTGGTTATTAGACGTGACGCAAACTGAACATGAGTTTCATTAGGTTGTTTAGAAGTTTTTCTAAAATTCTCTAGGGAAGAGTATACTGTTGGTTCAAACTCTCTCAAAACTAAAGATTTTATTTTCTCATAATTTGTGAAATCTTTATTTTGCAAATAAGTTATTATATTAGAATCTTGTTCAGCAATTAAATTTAGCAAAATCTCTGCTTTTAAACTCTCTAATACATTTTTTGTATTAAATGCCCTTTCTAAAGAATCAAAGAACAACCCCCGACCTTCTGGACGAGGTGGCGCCTTTACCATTAAAGTTTTTATATTCTTTATAATTTGATCTAAAGACTCGAATTATATTTTACTCATTAACACTCATTTTATTCTCATTTCTAATTTTAACCAATTTTAACTCGTTTTGCGATCTTTGAAGTTTTAGTTTTTCGATTTCAATCGCTCGTTAATCCTCAATTTTTCTATTCTCTATTATTATGTTTCCTAACTCCTTCACAAAATCCGGTTTTGTTTTATAAATATCACTCGTTTCAATAAATTCAATTAACGACGTAATTGTCGCTTTTTCCTCGACCTTTAATTTTAGTTCGATCGCGATTTGCTTAAAATCAGCTTTTAAAGCACCCATAAACAATTTTTGTTTTTGTTCTCAGATTATCAAATTAATGATAATGTTTCTCACAAATAATTAAAGAAATAGTAAAGCTCCTATAACTCGTAAATAAATCAATAATAATGAACAGGAACACTTCTGAAATATTTAATGAAAACGAAACTCTCAAACAAGAACTAATCGAAACTAAAGAACACAAACTCCATATCTCATAATTAGAAATTACTTGTAAAAATTCCTCAAAACAAATAACAATATTGTTCTTACTTCAACTCCAGACACCATAGTGAACGAAGAATTATATTTGATTAAACCAAAAAGGCAGCTATTCATTTTCATAATTGCCGCTTGTAGCACAACATTCGAACACTCGTTTTCAACAGTCCACTATTCACATTATTCTCAGTTTGACACTTTAAATTTCCCTTCCACCTCGACGGACCAATGACTCCTCATTAGCTCAGGTTATTTAATTTATAATACACTCATAACCACTAGTTCAATTTCTCCATATAAAATTTTATTTCTTCTAATCACTAAAAACTCTATTTGTACTCCGAATAAAAACATACATATCTTTTCCACACAGCTTGGAAGATTTTTCTCTTAATACAATTCAAATGATATGTAGAGGGCGCTTTACGCCAAACTCACTCTGTAACCAGGAAGCATGGTCAAAACAGACAAGTCTCTAATCTTATGTTATCTACATTGGGTTTATGTTTTGATATCATGTAGTTGGTAACGTAACTCCCATCATTCTAAGGAATTTGAACATTGGATGCATTGCATCTTCCAAGAGAGCTTCATAGATAATACTTTTGTTAAAAGGAGGAAGATAAAACTCAAAAAGCACTTCATCTCAGTAGATGGGAAAATATAGCATCCTTTTCTTGTTATTTAACAGCTACTAAAATATAATCCAGAGGCTTCCACTCTATAGAATGTGATTTTTCCATTGAGCCACAATAACTCAAGATTAGTATTTGACAAAAAAATTTTAAAATATAGAAAAATGTTGAATTGTTAAGAATGCAAGACAACTTTTTGTGGGATAATGTGAAATAATGGAAGCCAGTTTTGAAAATATTGCAAAATAAGTAAATAATAAAAATTGAAAAGTTATTAGACTTTTTGCCATTTATGTAAAATAAACTTTAACAAGAGGAAAATAGAAAATGTTTTACAAAATTTAATTCTTAAATAAATGTATCAAAATATTCATTTAATGATTTTATGAATGAGGAAACTCTTTTGGCTATATGTGATAAGCCATAAGGCAACTAATTACCATAATCATACTTTTTAGCTTTGACAATTTAATAACTGATCAGTGTCTACAGAGCCTTAAATGAAGTCATTTTAATGAATTTGACAAATCAATTTTTTCTATCAATTTTAAAAACAGTCTATTGTAATAATAATAGCAACAGTTGATAGTTTGCAAATCAACCAAAAAAATTAGCATGCGGTTGACTAATAATAGTTTTAAAAAGCAATTCTTCTAAGAATATCCTTTTAATTGTCTTCCAATATTAAATATAGCATTTGAGTTTACTTCTTTCATTGTCAATTATTCCATTCTTTTGTCATCACTATAAACGTTTCAAGATACAACATTCCAAACATTTCTAATTCAGTTGAATTTTACTACCAATTTGGTTTATTGAATCTATTTGATTTACAGCTTATCATTAGAACTGCTATGTTTAAGTTTCTCTAAATAAATCTTATGGTCATCAAGATGAAAACTTCATATTTTAAATTATTTGTTGAGGGTATGGTGAATTGTGTGGAAAATAACTCACAGCTAGTGGTTTCATTACTTATGATATGCCTTCTATTTACCCCAGTCAGATGTTGCTGTATCATTGTTTCTAGATAAAGTTAACTCCCTGAATACTGTAGTCACTTATCAATCTTCAGTGGTTCATGCTGCTTCCTGTTAAGATCAGCAAAGGGAAGCATCATTTGCCATGGTCAGTGATTAGGAGGGTAACCACGTGTCATCCTCACAGAGTTGCTGGAGCTCCATGTGTTGGGGACATGTGGATGTTAATATGTAATGCCCAAAGTTTATCCTCTGTTGTGACATGGGTAAGGAGAGGTGGGTGTCAGCTCAGGTGTGATGTCATCACCTGACTCTGGTTTAAAATTACAAGACACCTGGTGATGGGCAAGTATTCCAAACCCATTAACCTAAAGATACAGTCCAGGATTTGTTTGCCCTGTTATGCATGTATGCAATCACTTGTCAGAAAAATAATGAGTTTGTTTCAGTAGTTTAGTCCTATTTTCCCAATGTTATCTCACAACATGCCTACAAATATAAACTCATTTAACTAGTAAATCTTTAATGCTTAAATAGTGTGAAAATTATCAACCGATTTTTACCTACTTAAATCACAAGACTATTAATGACTTGGAACTCATATATTACCAGAAAGATAACAAATCATTTGATAGAAATACACATACACAATTTTATATGCATTTTATTGGAATTCATCATCTCTGTAAATAAAATTTTTGGACATCTTTAGTTAGTAATAATTATAATTGGTATAATAATACATTCTCTTTCTTAACAAAAAATGTGAAGTAATTTATAATTGCCAAAATTATACTAATAATGATGAAAATAATTTTTAATTTTCTTAAGTTAAATTTTTGGAATTATCAACTATCAAAAAGAATATATAGCTATCAAATATTGTATGTTTTCTTTATTAATCTACTATCATAATTTATCATAATCCAGAGTTATGTTATTATTGTACATTTTTTATGTTATATAATAAATGTTTTCAATTTTTATTACTATTTTGGTATAAATTTGTGTACTCACTGTGTTTTTAATGAAAAACTTTCTTGATTAGTTGAAAATTAAATTCCAAAATAAGCTAAAATTAAGCACTTTTAGATTTTTTGGGCAAATTTATAAATTTTATTTTTGTTATTTAAAGATATAAAGTATTAAATATTCAGTTAAAATTAATCAGAATTACTGAGAAAAGTACTATAAAAATCATTTCTAAGTCATTAGTTTTTAAATAAATCTAAAATTATTTAAGTCTAGTATTAAATGATATTAATTATAAGGTGTAAAAAATATTTTATTAGATAAATATTTATAATAAATATATTCTGTGAAAAACCTGTTTTATTAGTGCAAATTTTGTACTTGAAATTAATTTATGAAACTTGAGAATAAAATGTTGTTAATTTTCTATTTATTAAAATTTCTAAGCAATAAATATTTGTACCTAATTTTTATTGTTTTATCAGTTGTTCTTTTATTTATAATAATCAATAAAAGTGAAGGAGGAATAAAATTTTCAGTTTAAGGCATCAAGTAATTATATTTATTCTTTTGCATCTTTTAAGTTTTTCTGTTAATTACTAATTAATTCTTCATTTATGTGTTATTATTATATGGTAATTCAAAAAATATATTTTTTCTTAAATTTTAGGTGTATTTTAAAGTTTTGATGCCTGACAATGGTGATAAAATAAGTGTTCATAGCTTTGCTGAACTGATTAAACATTTAGGATTCATCTTAATATTTTGCATTGAAAATGGTTATATCAAATTGAAGGGAAAAATTTTATCTATTTTTGATCAGCTTGCCAGTTCAAAGAGTAAATTTAGACTTGCAGCTGCTTTGATAGGTAATGAGTTAATTTAAATTATTAATGTTGTGTTATAAATCAGTATTTTCTTCCAAATTTTTAAACATATAATTTTTTATATATAATATTTAAATATAAAATCAGTATTTTCTTTCAAATTTCTAAATAACTTACTTTTTTTAAATTCTTTTATTTTCATAGTTTTGATATAAATATTTTTATTACTATACATTTCAAGAAGTAACTTTTTTTCAATTGAATGCTCATGGATACCTTTAAAGAAACATTAGTAATTTAAGATGTTTTTAGGATTGTTTTTTCTTGTGTGTGTTATATTCCAGAATATATTTTATGTTTACTATAACTATTGCTTATTTTTAAAAATAATTCAAAATTAATGCTTGAAAAATATTTTTAGTTAAAGTACTATAATATTTATATGCCAAGAATTATTGTCAATTATAATAATTCTATAGAGAATTCTACAACCTTTATTCTAAATTATAATTAAAGTAACCTCTACAAGAGGAAATGGAAATATTTTTTATCAGTGATGAAGGATTTAAAATAGCTTTCTTGTGAATTGCTTTAAGTGCATAACAGTATTGTGTTCATAGTAATATACCAGTAGTAATAATTACTACTTGGAGTTAAATATTCTTATCCTTCCTTTAATTTTTAAATTTACCTTAAATATAAAGAATTACATATTGTTACAAATTATAAATAATTATTGTATTTGTCTTAAAATATCTCAGGTAGATTGGAAATACTCACATTTTGGGCAAAAATTGCAGTATTTGGAAGTGTTATAAGTTAAAAGCGGGTTTTCTTATGATTTGGTGACTTGGCAACAGTTGGTGAGAAATAGATACTTCTGAATACATCCATCACCTAAGCTCTAGGACCAATATTTAGTGAGATAGCCTAGAAGCTTCCAGAACCTTGGCGAAACTGGTAGATTTAGCTGCCAAGTCAGGTATAAATACCGCAGCCCAACATAGAAGGAGTCAATTTTGTGAAGACAAGTCAGTGAGTGAAGATGATTAGTCATGACTGCTAGTCTAGAGAAGCTGTTCTCTGCCTGAGGTATTTGAGACCTGTGATTGGAAGCTGTTACTTATTGTATCTGACAAATTGTAGATGTATAATTGTGATTGTTACAGCTGGTATATCTAGTGGAATTTTTAGGAATAAAAATCTTGTGTTCATTGAGTGTCTGTTTATTCAACTCTCAATCGACACCAACCCTCGAAGCTCGGTACAATATAAAGAACTTAGATTATGTATGCTTACATTTATTAATTTTTATTAATTTTTTCAGAACCACCATACAATGAAAATGATGTGGCAAAACTGTACGTTTTGGGCTCATTTATTAAAAAGATTAAAGGTAAATGATATAATAATTTGTAATTAAAATCTATTATTCTATTGTTGAAAAAAATTACTATTTATATTTTATTGTGAGTAAAAACCTTGAAAGACTGTTGTGCATAATGTAATATTCATGGTTAAAATTGAGATCCATGTCTGTACTACACGAAAATTGCTTTCTGCATTTGTGTGTGTGACATACTTGAAATTTCTATTACAGTGTGTTTCAATACAATCTAAAGCTTGACCATATCAAATTAAATTTGCCACAGCATTGTGGATAGCTGAATAATGATGGTTTTTTATGCTTCCTACTGCTTGTTTTTTTATCAACAGAAAAGCTGTAGTAACTTCATAATTTTGTAAACCATGGTCAAGTGATTGGTTCGACACCTGAGCTGATATCTTCCTCTCTGTGTCTTACTACAACAACAGAAGGACATTGTATTTTCAAAAGTATTTTTTTATTTTTAAGAAAAAGTCTTAAATTAATGTGTGAGTTTTTGGAGAAAAATGTTTCATGAAAGAATCTTAATCATGTTTCTGCAAAAGTAAACCCCAATAACTTCCAAGTAACTTTAAATAAGTTGAAAAAAAATTTTTATAGGCTATTTTTGTATACAAAGGATTCAAAAGTCTCTTTAGGCACAGACTGATATGTTTTTCCAAAGAGTATCTTGTATTTCACAATCATAACTAGTTTGTTTCGCACATACCTCATTGTCCAATCATAAGTTGCTCCAACAAATATTATTGAATTATTATTATATTTAGATCTCATTGAAAATTTCCAAATTTTCTCAGCATATTTGTGAATAATTCAATTTTATGTTGTGGTAGTGTAATCAAATTGTGTATATAGTAAATTTTTTACTCTTATCCTTTAATGCAATATAAATTTTACTTAATAATTGTACACATCGACTCCTAATTCCGACGCTAACTAGAATATCATGAGTTTGAATGTATTAATATTAGTGCTGATTATAAAGAGTTACATAAGAAATCAGAAATGAATGCTGTATGAATGAATAAAAATCATTCTGTTATTGATATAAACTCATTAATGGGCTGCCCTTTAAAATATTCTTGGAACACAAGAGTGAGATGGAGTGTAAATGATTGTGCTTACACTCTTATAGTTGTCTAAAAAATTAAATAATGCATGCATAAATGTATGTTATATTAAATCAATTAGCATTAAATCAGTTATGATGCTTGCCATGCTAAGTTGGGAGTATTGACATATTTCCTTGTAACTAGCCCTTAGTTGAGCTTTGTCAGTTAGAAGAAGCCAGCCTGCTGGAAATCTTCATAATTTAGAAGCAGAAGTCAAACTAAAGATTCCCCCGTGCTTATCTACCACCCTTTGGAAGTATCATTTCAGTGGAGTGACTTATTTAGCTTGCCCCAGGTGCTTTCAATAATGGATCTTTAATTTAGTCAGGGTCTGTTTTCCTTACCCACTACTTCATAGAGCTAAGTTGCAATAAACCCTTGGAATATTAATGCCCCTCATAAGTTAATGCACAGTGTTTACTAAAGTATACTGAGAAAGAACTTTCATGGTAAAGTGGCAGAAAATGTCTATTACAAGGCAACCTCCATTGCTGTCTGCATTTTCTGAGAGAAATGCTCAGATCAATCAAGATTTGCTAATTATCAAAGACTTGCTGTCAGTTCGCCTGCTTAGAAAAACATATCTACATCATCAACCAGAAACACACAAACAGTGAGGCTTTCAAATTTTATGATTTACTGAAATAAGCTGGCATGATAATAAACAGCTTGATCTAAGTTTATGCATCGAAAAAATTCCTTATGTTAAGAAAAAAATTCATTTTCTTAACATTTTTAGAAGCTGGGCTAACTTAATGGACTCTAGCTCTTGAACAAAAAATGAGGTTTGTCTTACTTAGCACACAGCTCATTTTTATAACCTCCATCATGATAGTGTAAATTTTAAAAAGTGGTAAGATTATGGGTCAAAATAATCATAATAGTCTGACTATAATCACATTGTTGTCACTCTTATGTATTTCTATGCAGTTATTTTGCTTTGTATTAAAAATATTGCTTATTAGTAATGTTTATTTTTTCTATTTTATTATTTTTTTTTTTTTTTTTTTTTTTTTTTTTTTACTTCTTTTTGTATACATTTTATATATTTTTGTGGTCATTAACCTCTTCACGTAAAGCACAAGTCCCCCACCCCAGAAAAACCAGTAGATAATTATCAACTTTGCCAGCTATGTTAAATAAATTTAATTATAATCTAGCATATCTATTTTTACTGGAACAAATCTCAGATGGGCATTAGAAATAAAATAGTGCGAGTTACTAGAGCGCTCATGTTGGACACAGGCAAATATGTTGTTGTTTCTAATCCCTGGTGATGTAGCTAAGCTACACCATCTCCATAAAACCATATATTTCAGAAAGTCCGAATATAAAATCAGATTCCTTAAAGTCTCAAAAACTGTAAAATTTAGGCAAATAAGAATGAGTGGTGGAGGCTTGAACAGCCGCACACCAATGACACTCTGAAAATATCCTCTTGTTCTGGTAAAAGGTAAGTGATTTAATATGGCCGCTCAGAAAGTGTGAGAACCGTCTGCTGTTTTTCTCAATATATTCAGCTTGTGGTACCAACGAGGTCTCTTGCCAAAGTACCATGGATGAGGAGGAAGAACTCTCCAAAATGTACTTAATTCTTCCCTTTTGATTGAGGAAATTTTTGTATAGGTTAATTTACCATTGTCCTGCAAGTTATCAGCAGTGACAGCCTTGACCAAATTATCGACAACCTCATTACCATTCAGTTCAACCTGGGAGGGAACCCATTGAAAGTGTATAGAGTGTCATTCATCAAGCTGATTCAAAAGTTTTAGTATATCCAGGCTTGTCATTTCCCCAACAGTCATCCAGTGAGAAAGATGCTGTATAGAGGCTCAACTGTTTGATAAAATCCAAATATCCCTGAAAACGAGCTCAGAGGTTGTATATATAAAATGTAGTCCCTTGTAAATTGTTGAAGTTCATACCTGAAAACAGAACAGCCATCAGTATTTCTAAATTTAAGATCAGTTGTGTTATTAGGTGTCTTGATATGCACTCCACTGCCATATACAACACTGGCACCCTTGCTACCATCAGTGTACATTTTTAATCCCCAGAGAGAGGTACCATTTATTGTCTCAAGAGCCATCTGTCTAGTGAATTCAGGAATGGGACATTTTACACACCCTTGTCACGAATTCTGTCTGGAAATGTATACACTCTGGAACAAGCATGAAAAAAGTTGTGGGCTTTAAGAAGTGCAGTTCCATTTCATCAGATAACAGTCCCATCTCACTAGCAAAGGGAAAAGGACTGTGTTTCTTTAAGTGCTTGTTGTCTTGCTGAAGACAACAAGTCTTGTTCAAAATATAATTAATTGTAAACCATTAACCAAAGAAACTCCTTTTGAACTTAGTATGCTTATTGAAAAAAAGGCAGAAGTTCTATGCTGATACCTGAAGCTATAAAGTTTATTGTAATATTTTGCAAGACAGATGTTTCTTCTCATATAAAGCGGTGGCAAATCACTCTCATACAATACAATGCTGTAATTTCTGATGCACAAAAATAAGTTGGAAAGCCATACTCTAGTATTGGTCTAACCATAAAGATGTAAGTTGTTCTCAGGGTATCAGCATCTGAGCCCCAGACCCGGCCAAAAATATATTTAAGGATGTTAAGTCACTTTCTGTATTTTGCCACCTGGGCCTCTATGTGTCTATTGCTCGAGATTTCATGGTCCAAAATGTGTCCCAGGTATTTGGCGTTTTTTATATAAGTCAGTTGATTGCCATTCATGTAAACGGTTGGTGATTATAGAGAAGTCTGTTGTTTATGTTGGCGCTAGCACTTTGAAAGTTGTCTCATTTTTCTTTACGCCAAATGCACCAACAACCCCAAGGGCCGTTGGAATAAACATTTCACTTTAGTAGTAGTTCCTATATCCACTAGTTCTTCTTTGTTAGCTTATTTGAAAGCGGGTTTAACCACAATTGTTAATTGCTAAATAAAACTTTATTTGAATTGCATGTTCTAAAAATATTACACTGCATTTATTGGACTTCCTTGCCGGATAACCAAATAGGAATTATATCATCTATTAAGATATTAAATCAAAAACGCTGCAGTATTCAAGCCAAATTTGCTGAACTTTCATCAAAAACATTAACAGATTTGGAAGAAACTGAATTTCATGTAGTTCTAGATTCATTGGAAGATATTTAAACTAAATTTGAAGTAATAAAACAGGATTGCTTGGAAATAGAAAATGACGAGGTATTTAAAGAAGCTGAAAAAATTCCTGACAAAATTGACAAAAAGATTCAAGAATTTCAGTTCAGTTCAAAACTTTTTCTGTACAAATCGATTAAACTTAAAAACAAAAGTTATTGTGTTGAAAAAAAATATTTAATTACCTGAAATTCCTTTACCACAATTTGATGGTCAATTTAATAATTGGAGCTCTTTTAAGTGACAGTTTCAAAATTTATTGGAAAATAACCCAACATTATCAGACTCTCAGAAATTTTACTATTTGAATGCTTCCCTTAAAGGTGCTGCAAAATGTGCAGTCCCCGAATGATAATTATCAATTGTTGTTTAAAGCTCTCACGCTTCATTATGTGATTACTAAACTAATTGTTGAAAGTCATGTTCAAAATATAATTAATTGTAAACCATTAACCAAAGAAATTCCTTTTGAACTTAGTATGCTTATTGATAATTTGCAGAAAAAACATTTGTTCTTTGAAAGCACTGGAATTTCAACGCAATGAATTTGTTGACATTTTATTAATAAATTTAATTTATGTTAAACTAGGTAAAGAAAATGATGATTTCAATTAACTATTGATTCCCATGAAATGCCAACTTGGAATGCTTTCATTAATTTCTTAGAAAAACAACATCAAATATAAGAGAATTTAAAAGCTGCTTGTTTTGATTCAAAATCCAAACTTTCAAACCTTATTAATATTAATGGAAAAAACTCATTTTCATTTTACAAACCTGAAACATTTTTGATTAAATCTGCCTCACAATATTCCATTCTTTGTGATTTGAATCATTCATTGTATAAATGCCAGTTATATCTAAAAATGAAAGTACTTAAACGATTTGATTTTTGTAAATCTAAAAATTTGTGTTTGAACTGTGAATTCATCATATAAATTAAATGAATGCTCGTCTAAATTTAGATGTGTCAAATTTCACCAAAAAACATCTCTTTTGCATAGATCAGAAATGCAACCTTTCTCAAAACAACGCCCAACACTGAACATAAATAATTCTGAAAGTTTCGAAACTGGTTTCCCCATTTCATCCCCTCACCAAGCACCACTTGAAAGTGAAGACTCTTCATCTGGCGTATTGAAGCAAGAGGGAATTCAGAATTTTATTTCACAAACAAAAATGGCTCATGTTCTTCTTAGTACTGCTTTTATTTATGTGAGAGACAATCACGTAGAACTATATTGAATAGCGCCTCTCAAGCTTCATTTGTTACTAATGATTGTGCAACATCATTATGAAACAAGATTAATGTTCCTGTTGGAGGATTAAATGAGTCGTTAGTATCAGTGGTACAATTAGTAAATACAGTTATCTCTAGTGAAGATAATGAATTTGTATCAAATATCGAATTCTTAGTAGTTCCTAAAATTACTACCATATTTTCCTGTATATAATCCATAGTGGCATATTATCCACAAGCTCCTTTTATTCGAGCATAAGAGAAAAAAAGCACTATATAATCCGGTGCAATTTTTCTGACAAATAGTCAAAAACTTATACTACTGATAATTTGGTTCAAAAATAAAAAAGTACATATTCTGATTAAAAATATGATAAATTCTACAGAAAAAATATTTATAATGATTAATATTTATTTGAAACCATCTCAATGGAAAGTATGATTAACTAAGATGAAAACACAGAAAGGATCAATATTCGAGAAGATTTTAGTAAAACTTATCAATTTATAGATTTTAATAACTTTTAAAACAAAGTCAGACATTTTAAAAATAAACTATATTTGTTTCGTTGATAATTAAATAAACAAAATGAATTATTTTCAAAATGTGCATGGAATTTATTTTTTCTTTTATGCCGCGCATGCTTTGTTTTTCACCTCACATTACATTTTAAAATTTGTTCTGTAACTTAATAATTTGTGCTTCACTATGATGTATAAATTTGAATGTTCAGAGAGAAACAGTTCATGTCAAGACAGAATGCGAAATGATGTTAGTGAATTGCAACTTTACTATCGTCCACACCAACTGAATTCGTTCTTTAACATAAGACAATAATAATTATAGTTAAAAACAAGTTGTCGGAGTCATAGTGCAATCTGTTATTAATTTTATGAAACACAAATGACATTTCTTTCAAAAATTTGTTGTATGCTTTTCTTATGAAAAAATTTTTTGTCAAATTATCCACAGCGGCGTATAATATGCCCAACGAAATGTGGAACTTTTTAAACATATAATCAACGGATATATTCAGGAAAATATGGTAATTTGATACCTTCTCAAAAATTATATATCCACAATTTACATTTGCCTACGAGTATCACACTTGTGAACATTAAATTTTTTGAACCATCAAAACTGGATATTTTGCTTGGAGCTAGAACTTTCTTTGAAATTTAAAACCTAGTCAAATTAGAATAAATGAACATATTTTGCTCCAAACTACATATTTAGGATATTCAATTACTGGTAGTGTGCCATGTAATTCTATCAACAAAACTTTTTGTCAGTTACTCGTCAAAGAGAGTGACCTAGACAAAACACTAAGGTCGTTTAGGGAGGTTGAAGCTTTGGAAGAAAAGTCTCCTATGACAGATGAATTGAAATATTGCATGGATCATTTTAATGCCACTCATTATAGAGACATTAAAGGTCATTATATAGTTGAAATGCCCTTAGTAAAAACAAAGACAAACTTGATTTATCCAGAGATTTAGCCCTTAAAAGGCTCAATAGTAGTATAGTTCAACTTGATAAAAATCCAATTGTTTTGGAATTTTATCATGATTTTTTCAAAGAATATGAAGAGCCTGGACATATGGAAGAAATTGACAAAAGTGTTCCTCCACATCCTCATTATTATATTCCTCACCAAGCTCTATTAAGACCAGACAAAAGTATGAGCAAACTTAGAGTTGTATTTAATGCTTCAGCAAAAACTTTTAATGGTATATCGTTGAATGATATATTATTAACCCCTTGCCAGTGTCGCCCGAACTCAGTTTGGGCAGAAGAAAAATAAATGTTTCTTTTTTGTGAAGTCCGAGGTGAGGTCGTTTCTACTTTAGGATATTTTATTTCCTATTTTCCTAATAAATGACACAAGTGGTCCTTTTTTTTTACCAATTCTGACTTTGGTTGGGGGAGGGAAATATGGGTGTTGTCAGCTGCTCATATAAACAAAGAAATGTTTGGGTTAATAAACAATAACAGAGTTTCACTTTCTTATTTAATTTTGGTTGCTTTTTGAAGAGTTTTTAGGAAATAATTTTCTTTTTTTCACAATGTCTGATTCAAACACCAATGAAGAGTATAGTTTAGGTTCCTCAGAATCAATTACCAGTATTTCAAAAAAAGAAAAAGAAAGGCTATGTTCTTGCTGTTCAACATGGGAACATTAATGCTATAAAATTTACTGATAAAAAGGATGTTTGTTTGCTTTCTTCATTCCTGTCAGTCCATGAAATGATTGAGTTTAAATATAAGAAAAAAGAAAAATTGAAAGTGTAGGAAGTTCATGACTACAACATCACTATGGGAGGTGTTGATAGAGTCGATCAACATCTTACAGACTACCCAGATGCTAGAAAAGGAGGTAAAAAAAATAGTAATAGAAAATATTTTTCCATCTCCTACAGCAGGCGTTATTTTGTGTACTTCAGTAGGAGGTGCGAAAAATAATATGAACCTCAGAAAATCAATTGTTGAATTAAATAAACCAAATGTTCAGCTACCAGGATCAAGGTGTCCTAATGTAAGCTTACTGTGCCTTACAGGTCGACACTTTCCAGAACACATCCCATCAATGGGGAAAAATATATACTCCAAAAAGGCAGTGTTTTATATGCTGTCGTAAAACCGATGAACAAGGGAGGAGAATAAGGCTTGAGACAAGAGTTTATTGTAAAGAGTATGATATATAGGCTTGTGCGCAGTACCGTGTTTTAAAAGTACCATACTGTAAAAAATTTTAAAATTTATGTATTGAAAATCATATTGTTTTTTATATTATACTAGTTTATACTAATTATATTTAGCTTTAAAATTTCTTTTAATCTGCTCAATATGAATAAGATGTATGTGTAACAGATGTTTTATGCATATGTAAAACTTATAAACATAGTAGTTATTGTATTTAAAATTTTATTTTTGTAATAAAAAGCATTTTCTAACTCTTATAATATAAAAAATAAAATTAAACAGTCAAAAAAAATTTCCATTTTTCTGAAATATGTCGCAGTTAAGGGATTAAAGAGTGGAACTGTTAAGATTAAAGAGATGAACTTTGGTCAACTCTCTTACGATTTCGCAAACATTTTATTGCTTTCACAGCCGATGTGCAAAAGATGTACTGACAAATAAAGGTCCACCATTCACAGCAAGAATAACTTCAAATTGTTTGGAAATTTAGTGACAATGCTCCATTGAAAACTTATCATTTGACCACTGTTACATGCGGAACAAATTGTGCTCCATTTCTAGCCACCCGAACTCTTCTTCAATTGGCTGAAGGTAAAAGGAAAAGATTTCCATTAGCATCACCAGTAGTTAAGAAGGATTTTTATGTTGATGACATGCTCAGTGGTGTACCAAATGTAGAAAGAGCTTTAAAAATTCATCATCAACTAATAGGCATGTTGAAAGCAGGTGGAATGCATTTGTATAAATGGAGCTCTAACACTCTTGAACTAATTTCACAAGTACCAACAGATGATACAGAATATGTCTTTGAGAATAATAAAAGTACTTCTGTGAAAACATTAGGGATGTCTTGGAATTCTAAGCTGGATACCTTTCATTTTACATCAAACAGTACTGATTATCCAACCATCTTAACAAAAAGGAAAATACTATCATTCATTGCCAAATTACATGACCCTTCGGGTCTGGCCGGACCTCTTATTGTGAAAGCCTAAATTCTAATTCAAAAATTATGGTTGCTAGGTTTACCTTGGGATACAGAAGTTCCCACGAAAGAAAATCTAGAATTTCAAAATTTTATTGTGTGCCGCTGTGTCATCCTTAAGGAAACTACACTTGTGGAAATTCATGGTTTTTCAGATTCTTCAAAACAAGCTTGTATTGCCAAAGATTGCTTCAATGACATCAGTGTGAATTTGTTATGAAATAAATCTAGAATAGCACCATTTAAACGAGTGAGACTTCCACGTTTTGAGCTTTTAGGAGCTGTGCTTCTATCACAACTTTTAAATAATTCTTGAGACAATGCAACTTAATGTTGAAGCAATGCATCTTTACACAGATTCAACTATTGTTCTTTCATGAAGAAGAACACTACTTCATCATTTAAAATGCGTTGTAGCCAACAGAGTTGTCCAAATAACGAACTTAACAAGCAAATTTGAATGGCATCATGTTAAATCAAAGGACAACCCAGCTGATCCATTGTTAAGAGAACTTTCCATGGACGAACTTATCTAGTGCAAATTTTGGATGCTAGGTCGTGAGTTTTAATATTGTGGTTTAAGCTTAACAACACACTATGATTGTGCATCTACTGATCCTACACATACAAAATAATTTAAACCGTTAGTGAACACCTATGTTCAGTCTATCACCCCCAATGACTTTTTTGACAATTTCTATAAACTGTTAAATAATTATTTGAAACTAATTCAAATTCTAAGTTTTGTTTTCAGATTCATTCAAAAGATGCAGATAAAGATAACATTTGGTCAATTTATTAGCTGTGCTGAACTTAATCATGCTCATGACGTTTTAGTTAGAGATACTCTCAAGCTAAAGAATTTGTTGCTGATAATAAAATCTGTGTTAAATTGAAACTACCAAATGAAAATTTTGTTAAAAGTCATATGTGTATGTTGTATCGAAAATTGCTATTTTACCTATTGTTTAAGAATTTGTTATTATTTTATTTTATTTTTGATTAGATTATGTATGTGTGTTCTGTAATTAAGTATTGTTCTCTAATTTCTCATTTGTAAAATGTTTCGAAATGATATTTCAAGGTCCGACGGAATGTTGGCACCAGCGCTTTGAAAGTTGACTCATTTTTCCTTATGTCAAATGCACCAACAACCCAAAGCGCACAGTGTAATAAACATTTCACTTTGGTAGTAGGCCGTATATCCACTAGTAGTTCTTATTTATTAGCTTGTTTGAAAGTGGGTTTAACCTCAATTGTTAATTGCTAAATAAAACTTTATTTGAATCGCATAGAATTATTCTAAAAACATTACACTGCAGGTGGTAAAGAAGGTAAATAATGACTTTGACAGTGTTTATATATATATATATATATATATATATATATATATATATATATATATATATATATATATATATATATATATATATATATATATATATATATATATTTATGCAGTTCAGCAATGTTAAGAATCCTAGCAAGAGCAGAGTCAAGGTTAGACTCTTATTTTCTTGTGTCAGACCCAGAAGACTAAAGAATGACATCAATGCTTTAAAGGGTTGATTCCAATTAATTAATTTGCTTTCATTATTTTGAAATATTTTATAATGGAGTTTCAATCCTAATCAAGGTTTCTTTACGAAAATTGATTGTGAGGATTCATATATGTATATATAATATTTGTATATATATATATATATATATATAAATAGATAGATAATTTTAGATGAGTATTTTTAGTAATAGCCATATTATAATATTAATAATATTTTTATAATATATAAAATATCATAAAATGTTTCAATAAAAATTGCAGTTTAATGTCTTCTTTTTCAGAAGTTTTGCTTAATTAGTGTTCAAGAAATAATATTTGTAGTTGCAAATAATATAATTTTGAATTTATTGTTATTAATTTTAGTTCCTTACTGTATATTTTAAAAAAGATGATTCACACACATAAATTTAATTTCATATCTGTTTTATACAATACAATTGTTTTGAATGCCCAATTTTAACATTTCTACTTCAAAAGTATAGTGAATGTTTGGTAACTACATTATTATAAAAAGATTAATTATTATATAATTTATTTATATTTTTTTGTTTAATTTTCTACATTATTTGAAAATTCAAAATCATTTTATGTTCAAAACTCAAATTATTCTGCAATTTATCTTTAATAAATAATAGTTTAATAAAGCAATAAATATTTTTAATAAAATATTCAACTTATACAATATTTAGGAAATACTTGTATTTAAAATTTAAAAAAATATTTTTTTTAATAAAATTAAAGTTTATGTCATAAATTTATTTCAATATTAAAGTAAACTTGTCATTATATTACCATTTACATTATGTTAAAATGACAAAGCTCAGCTTCTGAAATAAAATTTGGTAAGGAATAAATAAACTATTCTAAAATAACTTAATATTTGGGCTTAAATTTTTAATAAGCTCAATTAATTGGTGTCAGAAAAAAAATTATTCTATGAAAAAATATATCAATAAACATAAGTTCATACTGTTTTATAGTCACAAATAGTATTTTTTTTTTTTTCCTCCCTTTGTATGGATTTTTCTCATTCATCTATATATTGAAATATTGTAAATTACAAATGTTCTTATTCAGGAGCTTATACATTCAATCAAGAATATTAAAATGAGCTTACATTGGATATGATATTTAATCTCTAAATTTCAGACTCTACGTATTTAACACATAAAGACCAAATGATTGGAGAAAAATGTGAACTTCTGTGGATTTGGTGCTGTATTACAAATGATGAAAAATTATTTTCTGAAAAAATCAAAACTTTTGATTTATCATATGAAAATTTGTTGACAATTTTAACATCTGTAAGTATATTGTTTATATAATTTTATACACAAAATATTTACAATATTGTCACAAATTATTTAGCTGTAGCAATTACTTTATTCATTACTTAACTATATTGATTTATTTACTTTATTATTTTATTAAGTTACTTTCTGTCAATGAGACAGCATTTTTATTATTCACTTAAGCAGATATATTAATTGTTTGCTTTTTTTTTTTTTTTTTGTTAATTAATTAATTTTAAATCTGACATAATCTTTTTAATTTAATTTTAAAAAGTATCTTTAAAATAATATCTTATTGAGGATTTATATTTTAAATTTTTTCAAGATTGATTATGGCTTTTTACTATGTAAAATTTACTAATATATCATTAAAATTATTTTAAAATTTTATTCATAAAATGACAACTGATTACATATATTTTATAACATCCTCTAACAAAATATTATGATAACCAATGACTAGTTAATTATAGTAAAGTGCAAATGAAACATTTTTAATTAGTATTTTATTTTAAAAAAATTAAGTATTAAATCTTTGTTGTAGCTTTTGCCACACCTTACAAAACTTGAATGGGCTTATTCAACTAAACTAATTTCTCAATATATGACATTATTGAATATTAAAGCATCAGACTATCCATGGTTATTACCAGGTGGTAAGTTAATGCTTTTGATATTTCTTTATGAGTGTGTGTGAGAGGGACAAAGTGTAACCCAAACTGATTTTTTTCCATATTTTTTGCATCCTTTTTCTTTTTTCATATTATATATTTATCAGCATCATCTTGTTCATATTAACTGAATTATCAAACATTGAATTTACTTACATCATATTGATGTAATCTATATAATGAAGAATATTAAAAAAATACAAAATTCCACTCATTTGTTGTGAAATCTTAAATTTTTTTTAAATATATTTCAAGAAATTATATAGGCTACATATTTTTACAACTTAAAATTTCATAAAAAACAACATTCTGTAAATATGTATTTATATACAGACAGAAAAGTAAATATATTTGGATAAATCCTACACAAACATGCTGTAAAAATTTTAGATAGTCAAGTTTGAAAATGTAAAGCATTTTTCCATTTCTTAAGTGAGATTCAATAATAAAAAATTCACGGTGCAAACATATAAAAAAACTTAGGTAGAGGTGAGAGTAATTTATGTCTGGTGTATAGCTAATACTATTAAATGATTATTTTAAATATATCTTTAAAAATATTCAAGTGCTTATAAGTGTTGGAGGTACAATCAAGCAGCATCTATGCTCTTTCAATTTGTTGGCATTTCTTTGTCTGAAATACTGATTATGATAGAATAGCAAGTTAAATAAAAATTATTCAATATATTATTCAAATATTTGTATGTACAGTAGCATTTGATTACTTACATAAATTTATTTCAAATGTCAAGCTATGTTCATAAAAATATTTGATATTAGTAACAAAATAATTGCATTGCATTATTTTATTTAATATCAAATTTCAAGTTTCCTCATTTTAATATGATGTAAGTTTAAAGTCTCACAATACCTCTGGTATCAATAGAAGCTATTTATCGTCAATTGGTAATTTTTTAAAATATGCTGCTTGTTATATATTATAGACAGAATAACAGAAATCTGCCTTAGTATATATTGTATGAATAATTAACTACCTGATTCTAAAAACAATTTGTGGATTAGTAATCCACTTCAAATTATTGATCATTGTTACTAATTATACATAAAAGTTAACTAATGAACAAACAATCACACACAAACCTAACTTTTATATAACATATTTAGATTCTTATTAGAAATTTTTCCACCAATATAATTCATATAATAATATATCACCTTAGTGTGGATGTTTATTATTGATTTTGAATGATGATTATTTCAAGAAGTGACTATTAAAAGATTTTGTATGTAAAAAATGATCATAAAGCAAAAACTAAAATTAAGCCTTTTGTAATTCATCAGAAAAAACTGTCACCAAGATAGAAGTATTGCAATTTATATTCCTTAAATGTAACACAAATATTTTTTTGATCTCATATAATTTGCCTAAAATGCCTTATTTCTTTATTTTCACATTAATTTCTCTGCAGCTTTAAAAAGCGTTAAAATACTATTTTGTACAACTTGTGTTGCTATAAGTCAAAATATTTGTCAGACATGATGCCACTTCTAGATATTTTGGAAAAAAATTTATATATATATATATATATATATATATATATATATATATATATATATATATATGTGTGTGTGTGTGTGTGTGTGTTTTATCTTTTAGCTGATTTAGAATTGTATGGTATCATCCGCTGCTTAATGGATTGCTTCACTCTTATAATACAAGGGAAACCCTCTAATGATTACATTAATGTCAGCAGTAACTTTGTGAATACAATAATGGTCAGTATATTTAATGCTATATTTTTTATTTAAAATATTTTTTGGACAATAGAAATTTTTCCAATGTTTTCTTATTTAATTTCAGAGTCTTTTGAATAAAACTACTGTTCCAACATCACTGCTGCTGAATGTTTTCCTTGATGTTTGCCAATTAGTTTCACTCCTTAATACAGAAATGGTTTATATGTTTTCATCACTTTTGTTAAATCTAAAAAAAAATATTACTCTAACTTATGATGTAGAAATGGAAGCTGACTGCATGACACTCTTAGAACTTGGCATAGAGAGTTTACAAAAGTTTAAAGAAATAACATCTTTTTTGTCATAAATGACTGTTGAAATATAAATGATAATTTAAAAAATAAATTTATTTTTCAATATAAAACGGTTGTACACAAAAAGTCTCTGTTGTCAAAGTACTATTCACATGTTGACTTTGGTGGCCAATCCAAATGAATTTCCTGAAATATTTAATCAATGTAATTATTTTTTTTTAAGATTTTAAATGTAACAAATTGCATATAATGCATTGATTATTAAAATAACAAAATCAGAAAAAAATTTCATATACACTTAAAGTTTAATGACTAATGTATGTGTTTATAGTCTTAAAAACAGAAAATTTTCTAAATGAACATTTTAACACCAAAATATGTAATAAATAAATTCAAAAGTATTGTGATCCTATTTTTAGGAAAATTATTAAAAAATTTATACTGTATACATTTTATGAAACTTTTTTTACAATATTCAAAATTTTATGGTTTAATACAAAGTTTCATGTATTAGAAGACACACAATATACCAATGCAATGAAAATGAAAGCAGAACTATTAAGTTATTTTTTGGCACAGAATATCAACATAAAATTAGAGTTCTACAGCTAACATATAGTGTAAATATTATTATTTTACAATATGAAATTAATATTCTTGTACATATTTGGTTTTAACTTTTCAAATGAGATGTATAATGCTTGAAAACTACTGAATTATTGAGGAATGAAAAAGACACAAGGCAAAAAATTAAATGTCTCTCTTTTTTTATTTTTAAAATTTTCTTTGTGTGTGAGCAGGAAAAAGAAAAGGGATTTGTTCCTCTACTTTCAAAAATAAATTCGTAGAACGTGTTTTTCCTGAAGAGGGAAAAATTCCAACCAGAATGTTGGAACACTTAAAGTAATTATTTCACACCATAAAAAACAAATAGATTTCAAACTATTACAAACGTAAAAAATTTAGAAAGGAAATTAAATTTTTAGGAGACTGATATTCTGATTAAATTCAATGCAAGCATTCTCATTTTGAAAAAAGACAGAATTTGGGTGAACAAGCAAATTTAGGAAGATTGTATTTTCTATTATACACTTTACCTCGACATCAAGCTCCAGTATATCTGCATTTGTACCAAGTAATGTTCCTAAACTGGGTATGGTTCTGCCAAAGTCACTATGTACAAATTCCTTAATATAGCTAATTTGTGTCAAGGTTATTTAAAAATAAATCATGAAAAGAGAACTATAATATGAATGAAAGCTGTATAATTTCATAAAAAAAAATTAATTGGAAGAATTAAATTTAGTTTGTCACTCAAAAGTCATTTTTTGCACACAATGACTAATTAAACCAGGATTTACAATTTATAGTATATTATGGACTACTACAAACACCCAAGTCTGAAAGCCAGAGCAGTAACTACTCAGCTGCCAGCTCAGCTTAAAATATAGGTTTTAAAACAAATGTGATATTTTAACTACAGTGAAATTAAGAAGGGACTTCCTTAATTGAAATACTGCAAGAAATTTATTAGCATAGACACTTTTAAATAAATGGATATTTTCCTATGTAAATATTTTTCAATTATTAAATTTTACATGTATGGAAAAACTTTATAATCAAAAAACGTTTTTCTGTATTAATATTAAATACTTTATTTGACTTAATAGACAAAAACATAAAAGCTACACTTTTAATTCGCCTAGAACACAAAGCAATGTACTGAGGCCAATTATCTTTTTTATACAAATATCTGCCTAGAAATGTTAAAAAAGATAAAATCAATGTCTTTTTATCTACAACCATATAACCTAAGAAAATGCAATGATTATATCACAAATCAGAAAACTAGTGCAGAAAATGGAAAATTTAACTTAATGCTGGAAAATAAATCGAATACAAATACTAAATTTCTGTTATTCGAAAGATAGTTTGTTTTATTTCTCACTTAAGTCATTTTTTACATATGAGAGCTAACTTAGTGCAAACTGGGTTTATAATTTAAGATGGTTTTACAGTCATCATTGAAATGTATGAATATAAATGATGCTTTATAAAATAATTTAAACTTAAATGTTATTAACTAACAGAAATAGCTAAAAATATGTTTTGATGCAATGTAAGTTTCAGTGAAACCTTTTCTTCATAGTTTGTTAATTATTCCCCCCCAAAGTATCTATGAATTTTAATAATTAAAAAAAAAATAAAATAAACTGAGTTTAAGATGTTTGAAACGTATTGATAAGAGTTCAAGATTACTGTCAATTTAAACTAGCGATGTGTATGTCATGTACCTATATCATACCAGGTGGCAGGGTTTTATTATGATATATATATATATGTGACAAAGCTTTAGAGTTCTTAGGCATATACATATCCATTATAATGCTGCAGAGAACTGGATGTTGTCTGAAAAGATAAATTTTTCTGTTTAATACCTAATTTTGTTGTTGAGAGGACTATATTTGTTATCTGCTTATGCTGCACTATCAAAAAACTCAGAATTATTAAAAATTAATTGTTCACAAAAAATTAAAAACTTTCATTTCATAAGGTGTCATTTTTATTATTCTATTGACATACACCATCATACATATTATTGCAACCAAAATATTGCGTAAAAGAAATACCCTAATTTCATTTTGTTTATTCCAAATTTCAATTTATAAATTAAAAATGAAATATTTTATTAATAGCACTCACATTATTCAATAGCATTTCCAGCTTTTGTCACTTATAAATAAAAATGTGTAAATAGTAAATAATATGGGGAAAAATTTAATGGAAAAGAAATTAAATGCAGAATGAATATTAAAAGTAAGGATACGTTCCAGCTTGAGTTTCTAAAGACAGTTGTAAATGATGATCATTTATTATTTTTCCTTTCATACTGTGCAACAATCTCTCCCTTGTGGCCAAAGTACGTCTATGAAAATCCATAATTCATGAAATTAAAAATTTATGATTCATATATATTATAAAATAAATATACATTCCTTAAAAAAACATGTATTATCTATAACATTATATCTGCTGAATATTTATGCTAAACATTTTACTTACATCTTCAACGGCTATATAATTTTATAATTTTTCATAAAATTTGTATATTCAAACCATGTTGAAAAGAAGTACTTAAAATTTAAAGCAACTATAATTGCAATGTTATTAAAATATAAACAAAATTTTTTTCGAAAAAGCAGTATTAACGTAAAAGCTGTTTTCTCAGAAATGCCACATTTAGTTAAACTAATATCATTGTGAGCATCACAATCGCTTAATTTTAATCTATGTCTCATATTACATAGCATGAAAATTAAATTAATATATACACAAAATAAAATCATAGACCAAAAAATAAATTATATGTAAGAAATCTAAAATATGTACTGAAAATGTTTTCTTACATTAAATTGGAAAAAAAAAAAAAAACTATGCTTTCGTTCACAAATTTACTTACTAATTTAATTTAGTAATGGCACAGCCAAAATTCTCAATCTGTAACTAAGGAAAAGAGAGACTTATCCTCCATAGCACATAACAATAAAAATTGATTCTCATGGGCAAAAATACAACCAAAAAGTTTTATCATAATGAAATGTGACAGAGGAGTAGAAAGCAATTTAAAAATTCAAATTACCGAAGGTTATAAAGCAATAACTGTTTAAAACTCTGAGACAAATGGTAATTTACAAAGAAATGCATACTATCTACTTCAATTTAAGTACAAATGACTGATTTATATAAAACCTCCTAAAATAAACTATAAAATGACCATAATTGGTAAAAAATTGAAGCAGATAATTATTTGACCAGTTTTGCTTGATACACATATTCGTGACTGGGGTGCACTCAAAGTTGCCAGGTCTGCCACAAGCTCACAACATGCCTCCTAAAATCACACAGAACGCTACCAGAGGATTTAGATACCCTGTATGAAGCTATAGGTAATTCTACTGCTTGACAAAGACAGACTCTGTCAATTTCTTAGTAAGGGTACCTACTTGGGTCCTAGACCTGCAAAGGTAGAAAGTAAAACCAAAACTGTCCCTAAACTTCTCCAGATATGAAATGGTGTTAATTACTATTTTATTATATTTAGGATAATTGCAGACAGTCTGCAAAGCACTATAAGAGTCAGAGATTCTGAAATTTAACATAACTCTGTTATGTTAAACTTTAAAATCCACTCAAGAACCAGCCCAATGGAAACTAATTCAGCCAAGAACTCAGATGTGATGTAATTCAGCTAGACACCATGATAACTTTGATTGATAACACATAACTTTGATTGATGACAACAAAGGCTGCATCTATGCTATCATCACTCTTAGAACCGTTTGTGAAAATCTGCCAACAAAAACTTTTATTACAGTTTGTAAAAGAACAAAGCCTAAAATTAATAGAGGTAATGGAAGAAGACCTATTAGGAAATTACTTCAGTAACAGAAAAAAAAACCCTACCATAATAACTAGCAAAATTAACAGAGTTTTTAAATTTGTAGATCACACAGTCAAGAATACTCATTAAATCAGTAAGCAAAATGCTTACTATTATATTAAGCACACTGGTAGAAGAAGTACAAAAGGCCTTAGTTATAACTGAAAAAGCTGCCTGATAAATTTTAATTATTATTTTCTTTATTAATCCTATTTAAATCACTCCACCAGAAAAATATTCCATACAAGATTTTTTTTTTTTTTTTTTTTTTTTTTTTTGATAACTATAAAATAAATTAATTCGAATACAGAAAAGAAAAGTACCCAAGTGTTTCGCGAAATTTTCTTAATATTATTGAAGATAATATTGATTAAAATAAAACTGAAGTGTGCCTGCCAATTGAGCCTATTATCAAACTTGGTATTATAATCTATTAACTACAAAGATTGGATGAGAACTAAGAAGAGTAATCATTAATTCTACAAGATTTTATGAAGAATAAGGGTTTAGTTTTATGCCAGCCAACTTGTCTAGTGGTCAGCGTGCCTGACTACAGATAAGGAGGTCCTGGGTTCGAATCCCAGTTCAGGCATGCGTGTATTCTTTCTCTCTCTATCCTGTCTTTGTCCTCTCCTTGTGTGTGTGAATGAAGTATGAATGATGCCTACCCTATAAACGGGTCCCTATGGCATGTGTGAGGGTGCGATGGTGGTGCACCCGGGGCAACGCCTCGGTGGCTAAGAAGTCGCTGCGTCTGGCCGGTTCCTAGGTATCAGGGAACAATAGATTAATAGACTCTGTTGCAGTTGTAACTGTCTACAATCTGCCATTAGAAAAAAAAAGGATTTAGGTTTACTGGTATCGAATTTCAAGGAATATTTTTTATACCCAGATACCGCATTCATATATATTATTTACCCAGATTAAATGTTCTATCAAATAACTGCAGCTGGGCTCTAATTTCGGGAATGAATTAATTTCCAGAAATAAGCAACAATATTATTGGCATATGCAATTCAATACAAAATTTTCTGGTAACAGAATAATAAAATCGTCATTAACAATAAAGTTCCAAAACAGGAGGAGGAGATAGCATCTTATGGGATACTTTAATCATACTTGTTATTAATTTCAAAATTATAAACATAAAATTTTATCAATATATAATTAAAATAATAAAACTTTTATTATATTAGATAATATGAGAAGGGAGGTTCCCATTTAAAAGTTAGCTAGGTTCCATCAAACAGAATTAAATGCATTTTTAAAATTTAATCAAACTAAAGAGTAATTAAGCTGGTCAACTCACTAAAAGATTACTGTAACCATATTATTTATAAAATGTTATAAATAAAATTGTAAAAACAAATTAGGTGAAAAAAGTCCATTCAGTTTGGCAAATGAAAATAATTCACATAGCTATTGGGGTCTCCCTTTCTGTTTACTGACTGTACATGACTTTTTACTGGCACATTTGCTCTGCTGGAAACTTAAAGACTCTTCTCAATGCATTTTGCATAAAATCATTGTTGAGATTAACTCCAAGCATATCTAAAGTTGTTCTGTTTTCCCAGATGTCCTTGATTTCCTTTCATTTCAGATGTTCTTTCCTGCTTAAGATACTATTTATTATATTACATTGCAAGACTTTGTATTCTCGAAAGTGCCAAATGAGCATTCATTTTTAACAATTTAGTGCAGAAAACCACATTTAGTACAAATGTTTCTATCTCAAATATTCAGCATGGTTTCCTGGCATAAATATTCAGCATGGAAATAGTAAGACTTGAATGTGCTAAAATGTGAATTTTAACAATAAAAGTCTATAAACTATTTCAATTCAAAATTCACATATTTAAAGTCATTATTACCCATTTAAAACCTCTCAATCATTTTTTGTTAGTCATATAGGGGGTTAAAATATAGTAGTATCTCAATTCTTAATCAAAATTTACTAAATGCAAAAACCATATACAATTTGTGCTACTTTAATTGTTGTCGATTAAATTTTGAAAATTAAATTATGATTTAGTAAAAAAGACTTTCAGCTTTTTTTTTATCCAGTCTGAAACAGAAGATGAATGTTGGATTTTTTTTTTAAATCAACATGTATAATTTTTTTCACAATAAAAACAAAAATTTTAAAACTAGATGTCATTATTTGCTGTACAAATAGGTCCTCTTACAGGGGCATAAATTTAATTTTTGAAGTAATCTTAGAATATGAGATTTCAATAATTATTTACAATTTTAATTCTTCTGGAATTTAATCATTGTAATAAATAATATGCCTCTTCAGATATTCTAAAACCAAGTTTTTTATGTTGTTTTACATTAATAACCAAGAATATTCTATTCTATTCAATCCTTATTTTCATTAGCTATTTTTAAGTTATAACAATAATGATAAAATAATTTAATTAATGTCAATGTTACTTGCAAATTATTTTGGGCATAATTATTTTTCACTAAATAAAAACATTTTTTTACTGTAAATATTAATTAAAATATAAAAGTAATTGATAAAAAAATAATTTTATTTGATTAAAGCTAAATATTTTAAGTTACCACAGTTATATTTTATACAAATTATTGTTTCAATACACATTTCTTCATTTTTTTTCAATTTTATAAAACAGAAGGCTTGTTTTATGCATTAGATCATTCCTAATAACTTTTTCATAACCATTTGAAATTTACCTTTTTATTTGAAATCAAAGATTTAAATTTCAAAAAATATGTTACTTTGATAAACTACCCACCTATGTAAAACACGTATTGGAGTTTTCTGAAGTAATTTTACATCCTTCAAGCTCTCTAAATATTCAATGTCTTCTTGTTTTAAAGACTTTTCCACAACACAAAGGGCAGAATAAGTTTTTTGCTTCATTTCTTCTCCTTCCTTCAAAAGTAAAGTATCATCTCTAGTTAAAGACAAAAATATAAAAAACATGAGTTTCCATATAATCTATTATTTTTTTAATGACCTAAAAAGTATAAATATGTATAATTTAGTCATTTTATAATTTATCAAATGAATGATAAATTAAAGATTCACTCAAAATCAATAGGAAAAATTTAAAGTTGTTTTTGGTAATCAAAATTATTTCAAAGCATAAAACAATAATAGATCCAAAAATTATACAACAAAAAAATTGTGAAAATAAAATTTATACATCGTTGTAAAAAGCATTTAAGAATGTTATTAAAATTTTCAATTAAGAGCATAAAATAATTTTAGATTCAATTAAAATTAATTAAATGTGAATTAGGAATTAAATATAGCATAAGTGCATATCAAAAATAAAAGAAATTTATGAGTTTGAACTATTTAAATTCTTTTACAAAGCAAATATACTTCATTTATCACAGAATTCAGAGACATAGTGGCAGTGTTTAAGCTCCCACGATACAGGTTTGAGGTTCTGTCCTCAAGCTGGGGAAGACCAACTCAACCTATCATCCTTTCAGTGGGTCAATATAACTGAGTACCAAATATGCTACAAAGCTAAACACTGGAGCTTTAGTGTTAGGCTGACTATCTTACTAAGACATATGCTTTGCTCCAGGGCCCTTGGTCACAAAAACAGATATAGGCACTGTAGACTTCGGTCTTCATATGGGCTGTCATACCATTGAACTTAGCTTTTAATCATAGAATTTATAGTAAAAGCATCAACCATGATATAAATTTAAATGTTGATTTACTATGTATTAACGATGCCAGACAAGGGATTGCCATTACGTTGAATGACCGGTGGACCAACAAGACACATTCAAGTAATGGGCCTTACACAATACAATATAACATTCACTTACCAAAAGAAACATATTTAAGAATATGGACACCAATAAAAAACCAACACCAACAAAATAATGGAAAAAAAGAAAATTGGCATAGAATAGAAAACTGCATCAATTAAACTGGGGAATACAATGTGTGATGGAGGAATCGAAAATATAAATCACATATCCTGTTTATTTCTTGAATAAAGCAAAATTTCTTTCCTTCACAATGATATAATTTTAAAAGAATACAGTTCAGAAACTAAGGATAATTTTTGGGATCTAAAGAACAAAGTAAAATATCCTAATTTAAAAAAAATTGCACACATTGTTTAATCTATTTAAAATAATTTGATAATAAATAAATCATTTAATATGATTATATTTGTAACTATTGTTATTATGATCGTATCTTTTCTCTTGCTATAAACGCGGTTTTAAAAAGTAAGTTCATTTTATGGCAGTTACACAAGTAAGCACATATTTTGTATTTGTCATTAAGTTATAATAATTATACACTTTTTATAGCTAACTATATTTATGCTTTTAAGTGAACCACAATACTTTGAAAACATTAAAAGTAGCTAGTACCTTGGTAGTCTGCCAGCCGTGTGTTAGATGGTAAAATTTTAAAGGTATAAAAACAATATTTTATGACAAAACTTGAATCTATATCTAATGAGAAAAAATAAAGAAACAGTTAAATTATTTTGATTGCACTATTTCTCATTTAAAATTTAAATAAATTGTTACAACTATCATGAAGAAACAAAATAAAGCATTAAAATGTTCAATTCATATATATTTATTATTTCAATGTCCAATTAGAGTATAACTTCTTAATAAAATTAAAAAAGCGTTTTTTCAAGATAAGAAATAATGAATTTACATTATTTTTATAAATTAAGTTGATCATGCATTAATAAATCAAAGATTTTATATTAAATTTTACATATTAAAAAATTTACTTAATGTAAACAGCAAAAACTTCATAAAAATAAATTAATAGTAGTTTACAAAGGTATATATTTCTTGCAATATTTTTAATCAATGAATACTTACTTAGAAATTACTTGCAAATCACGTACTGCTATTAAAGTTGTGTTTCGGTTAATTTCCTAAACAAAAAGTAAAATTATGCCTTTAGTTTAACAGACAACAGCTCTTTCCAAATAACTCATTTTTATGAATCAATTATCAAAGTTCTATCTTTACTGATAACAATTAGAAATATTTAATAAAAAACTGATTAACAAAATTGAAAGTATTGATAGCTTTACTTTCTTAAATATTTACAAACATAAGTAATTTTGGCCAATTCATTAATGGAGAAATACAAATTTATTAGAAAAATTTAATTGATCAGTTTCTACATTGTTGCTTGAAGTGTACATGAATTCAATATATGAGAATTTTTCTAAGAGAATGATTCATTTTAATTCATATTAGTTTTGAATTTTTCAGTCCGTTTCCAAAAGCAATTGAAAATGTTATTTTATTGAGTTGTTCATATTTTAATCCTCAGTAGATATTCTTTTGTTTTTAAAGTGATGTATGACGATAATGTAATTAGAAATCACCCATTACTCTATTAAAAAAGTGTTTCTTAAATAATATGAATGCTAATTTAAAGTTTGTCTTTACTTTAATAAGTATTAATAATATAATAAGATACATCATAATAGTAACAAATAACACAAACACTAAAATATCTAAATTCGATTCACAACATAAAGCCATTTTATATGGCATTGGATTAAATGAAGTTAAAAAAAATTTCAAGATTTTTAAAAAAAAAAAGAAAGAAAAAGAAATTTCAATGACCATTTGTTAATTGTAATTTGTTTTTAAAATGTCAAATTGAATTTTTTCCTTTACTGAAATATAAAGAATATTATAATCTTTCAGATATAGCCATGCTATTTAAAGTAACATAAAATGTTCATTTACTGCCTTGTGTTCCATTTATTATTATAACATAGATCCTTCAATGCTTTCCCATTTACAACTATATCATAGATCCTTCAATAGCAGAGTTTTAAATAGTATTATCGATTATTTTTACATGTAATTTATGAAAAATTTTATTTTTTTTAATGTCACATAATCTTTATAATATATGGAGTAGTGTTACTCATGTCCATAGTATATATCCACATGAGATCCCTTGATCTACATGCGATCTTTAATCCACATGAGATCCCTGGGTATGCCTCAACATAGCCCAAACAACATGCCTTCTCCAAGCAATAAGAGAAGAAGTTTCTGTAAAAGGAATTTGAAGATGAGAAATAAAAACAAAGGTCTTTGTTGATGTCAAAATGTGACAGCCATTATACCTTTGGTTTGGAATGCTGGTGGCTTGTCTAGTTCTAAATTTTGTGAATTTTAAACCATATTGACAAGAGAGTTAGATGATATTTTCACAATTGTTGAATCTGGTGCCACATTCAACTCCCTGAATTTTTACAAATGTAAAGGCTATGTTTTATACTCACTAACAAGAACATGACAAATCACCTCAGGCATTATTGTTGAAGTAAAATGCTCTATCACTGTCAAATTCAAAGTGCCACATAAAATGCAAGACAATTAGTTTGAAAGTGTGGAGCTAAATTTGTAGAAAAATAGCACTAGAACCAAACTTATTTTTGCTTATAACTTTCCTTGTAGTTTACCGTTAACTGAAATTCTTGAGAATGCCATTGATAAAAATTTTATTTTTATTAGTGATTTTATTTATCTTTCTTTAAGATGGGATTATAAAATGCAAACACAGAAGGTAAAGCTCTTGAGGACTTTCTTGATTCTTCTTTTATGTCTTTATTTCTGAACAGGGGTGACACTTTTTTTTTCAAAGGGGAAAAAAACCAATCCTAAATTTGCCTTTCCACACATAAGGAGTGCCTCAAAAACTTTACTGAACCTATTAGAATCTAGTACTGGCTCTGGCCATAAAACCCTCTGTATCAAGCACTTTTCTGGCCCGATTTAGATCTCCCTTCCAAAATGAAACCTCAAAAAAGGAGACGGGCAATGCTTTTCTTGCCTAAAAGACAGATTTCTAACTCTTGAAGTCATGGATGAAAATAATATTGATAAGAGCTATGATGTCATTACAGAGATAATTAGAATCATTGCACTTGAGACAATTCAAAGAGATAGGGCTAGAAATTACAAAACTTTTTTGAAATGTTTTAATTGGATTCACTAAAAACTGACTGAGATAATGTGTGTCAAAAAACAGAGCTTACAGGCGACATTGTTCACAAGATGGCCCTCAGATGTGTTCTAGCTACTTTAAAGAAAAGTATCAGACACAGCCACAAAAAGACTTCAGAAAGGATGCCATTCATATCCATATTTTCCTTTCAGCTGTAAACAATAAACTGTCCTCTGATTTAAATGAACCCCTTAATTTAAACCAAAAGCAGTTTACCATCAACAGTAAAAAAGTCCTGGCACTGGCCAAACATTATACTTCTGTTTGTATTTCTCAAAGAATAAAAGGAAAGATCAAAACTCTTTGCAGTTTTGCACTGGATGTTTGACTAGGGATGAAGACATGCATTTTAATAGGGATTTCTCACTTGATGAGCCTCACAAAGCAATGAGAGGGACAAAAGCTGGTAAAGGTCCTAGGCCAAATGATATACCTGCTGACTTCTTTCTTCACTTAGGTGGCAATACAGTGCTTACAACATTTCTCCTTATTTTCAACATTATTTGGAAAGCACATGTTGCTTCTGAATGAAGGAAAGCTATTATAGTCTCAATTCTGAAACTGCATAAAAGCTCCATTTATCCATCAAGCTATAGACCTATATTTTTGACAAATACTTGTTGGATATTAATGCAATGTATGATCGTTAACCATTTATCTTAGTATCTAAAAACTAAAAATATTTGACTTTTAAGCTGGTTTTTGTAAAAAATGAGGAACAATTGAACAGGCAGCTTTTCTTTCATAGTTTCCATCTCAAAAAATCTACTCTTGCTGTTTTCATAGATTTTAAATCTGCCTATGACTCTGCTTTGTTAAGAAAATTAATCAATAAATTGCAAAACATTAGTATCCAAGATCATATGCTAAAGGGGATTAAATCCTTTATCTGTCAGAGACAAGTAAAAGTTAAATACAAATCAATTTTTCCCAAATATGTCAAGATAAGAAATAGTTTACTTCAGGAGGAGGGGCTGTCTCAAGTTACTCTCTGTTCAACATTATATGATAAATTACTCCATTGAAAAACTCCAGATTTTTCCAGGAATTCGGTGCTTTGCCTTTGCAGATGGTGTTGCATTGTTCTTAACAGACCAAGACATAAGTACTGCAACTATCATTAATTGAGCCATGCTCTTGCTTGAAGAATGGTCCAAGAAAAATAAATTGTCATTCAATACTGAGAAAACATTTTGCCAACTCTTGACTTTGTCAACTAAATAACATGACTTCTTCCGATATCTTAGCATTTACTTTGACAGTAAATTGTCAGCGATGAGACATGTAGAAGACTGCAAAAAGGGGTGAGGCTAGACTTGGTCTCCTTAAAAGATGATCAAGTGTTATCTGGAGATCATCACCAGATGTTCTGACCTGTCTTTAAATTTTATGTAAGACCTGATTCAAACTATGGTGGAAAATTGTTGGCTATACTGCACCTGCTAGTAGTTGTGATAAGGTTGATAGGGTCCAAAACAAAGCACTGAGATTTATTACTTCTGCTGCTTGCTCCACACATACCACTGCTTTGGAGGTTTAAACTGGTCTTGAGCCCCAGGCAGTTTGTAGAGAAACACAGTAGCTAAAACAGTTTGAAAAGTAGAAGACTACCTGTGCAGCACAGGCAAAATTTTGCTCTAGCTAAAAAAAGTTTCAAAACCCATCAGACATCCTACAAGAAAGTAGAACTTATGATTAAGTATAATCTAGTTGGTATATACTGGTTGGTATGCTAGTTGGTAAGGGTGATCACCCCTACCAACCTCTATGGCCCTATGCACTAGAAGCTATTGCTAACAGATTCCCAAAAATATTTGGCTTCATACCTATACTGATGGCTCATCCCATAATGACTGTACTTCAAGAGATAGCTGGTACTGTGAAAATCTGCTAGAGGGCTCATGCCTTGCTGGTGCAAATGCCAGGAATTTTGAAGCTGAAATCGAGACAATTAAACAGGCTACTTTTAAACTTTTGTGACCTGTGAAATATCTATGAACTATATAGTCTAACTTGTTGACTCACAAGTAGCCATCCTTTCACTTTGCTCTTTTCATACAAGTCAGTCAAAATGTGTAAAGAAAACAAAACTCATATTAGATAAACTCATTAGCATTGGTTGAAATGTTTTTTCTTCAGTGGATCCTCAGCTATTGTAATATATCTGACAATTAGAGAATAGACTGACTGCCAAAACAGGGATACTTGTCTACACAGCCCTTTTTAGCCCTTTCATGCAATCAAATTTGACCCAAAGTTGCCAATGCCAAAGTACCTATGTCAAAAACATCTTAAATGCTGAAGCTTAAGGAAAAGCGTGGTCCAGTCTCATTCATAGTCCTATTCCTATGGATTTTTCACCACAAATCTTTTGAACAAATTTTAGGCTTATAAATGGACATGACTATATATATATACACACACACACACACACATATATATATATATATTTATGGTGAAGATGATCTTGAAGATATAAATATTCTTAACTCTCCTGACTGCCTCCTATATTTCATAGGACAGGCTATGAATTTTAGACATTTGACCATTTGTCCATCTTTCAGCAATGCAAACTCTCTTAGACTTGACAACTATCATATGGAGGCTATTTTGTACTACACTACTAGAGGGAAAATGGTCGTTGCAGCAACAATAATTATTTTTAAAAAAGTGGAATCTTCCACAGTTGTTCAAGAAAAATATTTTAAAAGCAAAAACTAAAAATGTTGAATAATAATTATAAATTATGATGGAAGAGCAGCAAACAAATTTAGTTATGAATAAAAGTTTTTAAGCTAAAACATTTATTGTCCAATTGTAGAAATAAAATATTTAATTTAAAATGTTAAGAGAATTTACAAATTAGATGTGTTTTATGTTTTATAGTTTGTTTAATCATACGCTTTAAGCATGAGATGACGATAACTAGATTAAAATCATTTAGTTTACACAATATTAGTTACGCAAGTATGTAATAATTAAGAATCAAAGAAAATTTTATTTTACTACCATTTGTAATAAAAAAAATCATATCCTAAAACGCACAAAATAAATTACACAAGAATTTAAATGTGGCTTTTTGATCTCAAACTAATAAAAATTATCTAGAAATATTTCTTTACTTTCACATTCATATGAATGGATATAGATATGAAAATAAATAAATTTTAAGAAATTTTATACATCAAACTTCCAGAAAATTTTGGAATTATATAAATATAAAACATTCATTAGAACAATATTTTTAAAAAATTTATAAGATGATAAGCTACTATGACTACAAATATTAAAGAAAAAATTATTATAGCAAATATTATAGCTGTTAAATTTTAAATATACAAATTTAATTATTAAAGTTAAATTAATGAAAAATAATATTAATAAATTTGAAACATATACTTAAAATCAAAATTGTTTATAAATATATATTATATGTATATGAATATATATATATAGCTTTTGTTTTATACTGAAGATATATAAGTATATCATGTAAGATAAAAACAATAAATACACAAAAAAGTTAAAATTTTACATTGCATTAATATTAAATACTGAATCGTACTTTTAATATTAAATATTATATCAAAGATATGTTTTGTAGGTACTTTTCTACTTCCATTTTATCAAATTTCTACTAATTTAGAGTTTATGAAATTCACTTACGTCTTCTATAACTTTTATTTTTGCTGAAGACCATTTCAAATTACGTGGATTAATGATTTCTAATACAAAAGGCCGACCTAAAACCAAAATACAAAAATAAATAATGCATTAATACTCTTAATTCATGATTTTTCAGAAAACTTTAAAGATTGATATAAAATATTTTTAATAATAAAAACTTTAAAATAAGGTTTAACATACCACTTCCTAACATTTTTACATCAACATCTTCTCTTCCAGAAGCAGAAAATACAATTTCTTAAATGAAAAATAGAATACTTTTTAATAGAATATTTTTTCAATGCATAATATAGAAATAATTATTTTCTTATTAATCTCATTTCTGGAACTGATGTAAGTTTGGAAGATTATAGAAAAGTTTCTGTTTACATAAAAATTATATTTTTTTAATCACAACTTGTTTTCGCAAAAATGCAAAAAAATAAGCCTTTTATTCTAAATGAAGTTTTTAACTAATTTTAAAAAATTTAATTAAATGATTAATTGATAATATTTAAAGATTAAAAAATATTTTAAATAAAAATAACTACTTGGGAATAAATGCTAGCTGTAAATAATCAAATTATTAAAAAAAATAATAATTGTTTAAATATAAATAACAATGTTACACATAAATTTACAAACAAATTACAAAACTATAATTTTACATGCTAACCTTTGAATGATAGAATTTTATGACACATAATATAATCTACAACCGCTCCATAATATAATTATATATTATACATAAAATTATTTATTAACATAATTTCAAATTTGATTTTTTTACAAGATAGACAATATAGCTGATAAAAATATTTTTAAATGGTCAAGATTCAACTTTCAGGTCATAATAAAAGTTTCCACAACTTAATTAATATGGAATTAATAATTAATAAGTATGATATTTTAAAAAAATAAATTCAGCTGATTTTTTTGTTTATCAAACATCACCTTTACAAACTTCATTTCCATACCATTAACAGTATAAAGTATGAGGCAGAATTAAGTGAATCAAATTACAATAAAAAAATAATAAGGAATCACTATTCTGAATCAGTAAAACAAAATTCCAGAATTCACTTCACTACATTTCAGAAATTGCCCAAATTAATGCTAAACTGACACAGAAATTTAAAAATATTTTAAGTTAACTAATAAAGAAGCAATTTTAATTACAGGAAAATTTTAAATGCAAACAATGATTTATGTTTCCTAATTATTCATTTTGTTCTTCAATGAAAAATTCAAGACAAAGAAACTATGGGTTCAACAATTTTTTTAATTATATGGAGAATGACTTCATATCAAAGAAAGAGAGAGAGAATTAATTAGAATTACAAAAGGAAAAATTTATCTTCAATCTGTAATACTAATACTTAAACTGAAGCATATCAATTGTAGAAAAATATTCTGCCAAAATTGAAATTAACAACTATAGAATTACAAGAGTGTAAAGATAGCTCTTAGACATTTACCTTAAAATACATAAATATTTTATTTACTTTGCCTGTTGCAACATGTGATGCTTAAAGACTGTTATAAACAATGAAATAATTAAAACTAAAATGTATTTAAATAGAAATATATTTGTTATTCAATAAAAAAAGCAGATCTGTAAGTGAAAAAAATTTTACAGCAATAAAAAAACTAAATGCAATGTAAAAGCCACACATTTTTAACTTTGTTGCATAAATATCAATTTTTAAGCAGCATGTTTCTTCAATCATTAAATAATTTCAAAAGTATTTTAATAATTATATTCCAACTAATTTTAGAAAATAGGAATTTCAATTTTGTAGTTTTTTTTTTTTTTTTTTTTTTTTTTGTTATAAATGATTTTTAAATTTTTAATATTCTTAAAATGAAAATTATATTATTCCCTGAATAATTTTAAATATAAAAAATGAGATTGCAATATTCTTAATTTTATAGTTGGTAATTTTAACATTTTTTCTTAATAATAATAATGACAGATTATCTCCAAAATTAATTTCTTAGTATGCAAATGATGACAAAATCAAAGAGGAAATATTGTTTTTTTAACTATACAATTTTAAGAAATTAAATAATTTATTCATACTTACTATCAGCTAAAATATGCTTCTGAACAATGTCAGTAATAAGCTCACTAACAGAAGACTCCATTTTTCGAACTCCATCTAAAATCCAAGGTGTTTGGCTTAATTCACGTGAATACTTATTGTATCGTCCTCCTAAGTACAAAGGATTGTGCCTGCATAGAACTTCATCAAAAACACAAGTTTTATCAGGTGGTGCTGGTGGTAAACTGTATAAACTTTTCAAATAAAATAAAAATAAGTTAAAGATAAAATACTGTTATACATATTAAAAGTATTATTTTCAAATATTAATCAATAAAAATTTCTATAAAATGGAAAATACCCTTTATAATTAGCTAAAAGTATTTAATTTGAATCTAATAAAAAGTAAAAAATTCAAAGTATTGTAAAAAAAAAAAAAATTTAAAAATGAAGCCCACAATACTACAAAAATATTCCAGAAAAAAATATATATATATTAATATATAATACATTTTAAATTTTCTTTATTCAAAAGATTCAAGAATATCTCTTTCAAAATTGACTTAAAATTGCAATTAAATTTAAAAACTACAAGAAATATTTTCTTTTTAAATCAAGTTATTTAAAATAAGTTTTTTTAGATACTTACTCTTTAATTTTTGTGGACAGAGCATCTAAAGCTTTTAATATACTTGATTTTGTATAAATATTATCCAGCTGAGCCTAAAACACATAATTAATTTTTATAAAAATGAACTAACTCGGAAGTATTTGCACTAAAAACATATAAATTAATGCTAAATTGAACAGAGCAAAATATTGATTAAGAGAAAAAAACTATTTTTCCTTGTCCTCATAAAGCACATTTGAAATCATAAACTATCACTTTCACAAATAATTATGGAAGGTTTATATTGAAGTAGATCAATCATTTTTAAAATATCACAATGTAGTAATTTTTTAAATTATAATCTTATTTGTTCCTGACCATACAATCTCAGAAGTTATAAGCAAAACTTTTAAAACTATATATAATAAATGACTCAAGTTGCAAATGATAGATAAATTTCATACAATTTAATAATGTTTTTAATCACTAGTAGATTTTTTGTGTTTGACTGTAAATTTTCAGTATCAATTATTGTATAATATATTTTGTATTCTGTGTCAGTTTGTTTTGTCGCTCAACATTTTTTTGCACACGAGGGCTAATTAGACCAGTACCTACAGTTTAAAGTAGATTCTGAACCACTACAAACATCCATACCCAAGGTGGGATTCGAACCCACGAACTGCTGAACCGAAGGCAAGAGCGCTAACAATTTGGCTATTCTGTGTCAGGAACTGATAAAGAAATTTCAAAATAACAAATACAATATTATAATGAGACTAAAATTACTCAAAGTGGAATCTTATATGAAAAAGAATATAATATCAAACTTTAATCAAACAATTTGCATAATAATCGAAATTTGGAATTTTCTCTCAAATTTAGAAACCCTAAGCATTATGACTTAGTTTGGTTTAATTCAAGTACTTTAGACATTTTTTGCAAAAGATGGTTAACTGGATAGGAACCTACCATTTAGATCTGAATTTGGGATCAAATCAATTAATTATTGAATTGAAAGCCAAAATCTCAAATCATATGATTGCAGCAATGAAAGGTGTCATGAAAAATATTTCTTTATGAATATCATTATATTTACTCAAAATGATGCTTAGTAAAGATTATTATCATAAATTTTAATATTTTATCCACACAATGATACATTTTATAAATCTAGTTTCATTTTTCTTATAAAATTAAAGAAGTAGTGTACAACTCATTAATATTAAAGAAATTGATATTAATTTCCTTAATTTAACTAATTATTAAATTAGATTATAATGAGCTATCTAATTACTAACATAAAGGAAAGTATTAAGATGTTCCCATATAAATTTTATAGAAATACTTTTGCTATTCACTTTACATTTTAAATAATAAAATAAAACAAACTTAAGAAGTTAAGGAACAAGTTTAAAATGATAAATTTAATAGTACCTTCATCTTTTTTCTGTTTGGGAATGCTTCTGGACAATTACGAAATCTGAAAGATATCTGAATAATATAAATGTTTACAAATTTATATTTTCTAAAATTAGTAGATTTAATGCATTGGTACTAAGAAAAACAAAAATATCATTTATTGAAAGAACAATTTATTATCAAATTACATAAGCATCTACAAAGAATTTTGATTGCTTTAAACTAATTTTATATAAATATCCATACAATATTTAAATAATATAATTTCTAAATAATGAAGTATTAAAAGCATTTTTCAAATATGGAATAATTAAATATATTATGGATAAAAAATTGGTACAATGATTATTATCTCTACAAATAGACAATACTTAAGTCGATCATTATTATGTAATGTATTAAAGATGAAAAATACTTCACAACATTTGCTACATATTTATTTACAATTATATTGTGTGTGTGTGTATATATATATATACATATATATATATACTTTAATATTTGATATACACACTTTAATAATTGATATTTTTAATTATAAACCAATAACTTGTTAATACATACAATAAACGATAATATATTTGTAAATCATTCCATTCAATATATTTGTTAATGTTTACATTGATATAAGTAGACTTAAGGTGCACAAAAGTTATTTTATAAAAAAATACAGAAAGTCAATGAAACATTTTTCTGACAAATTGTTTTGCATGAATATCATAATGTAAACAAGTTATTGGTTTAAACTGTTCCAAATTACTAAATATCTACCAATAAAGTCAACCCATAAAAAGTAAAACTTCTAATAAATACAAATGAATTCTAATCAAAAACATGTGAGAATGAGAATTAAAGAAAACTTTTTTTTTTCCTCCACACAAATTCATTATTCTAAAATCTTTTTTTCTATTTTGTTAAAAGAAAAAATCAATTTATTCAGAACTCAGGCCAAAAAACTTATTAAAATACATAGATAAAACATAGTTCACACACTTTATGAGCAATTGCAATCAAAGATAAATAACCTAAAAGGAAACTTTCTGTATGGATAAAAACACTGGAAATGGAGAAAAAAGTAAAATAATTAAACTTCCAAACATACATATATGAAATCATGGGGTTAAGATTAACTTGGTAATCATGAGGTTAAGAATGTTATATGCATAATTAAATAAGTGAGCATTTTTAACATAATTCAACATAATAGAAACTTTTGCAACCTGGTAAAAATATTTAAGCCAACCAGTACAAAATTATATCTATAAGGTTAACACTAGCTATTATAGAATGAAGTGCATAAGCATCATGCAGATAATCATAAGTGCAAAATTAATATAGATCTTCCACTTTTTTTTTAAATGATAATATTCATTTTCAATCTCTGACACTAAGATTTGATTGCCATTTATTGCTGCAGATTCTAACATTATGTATACTTGCTTACAAGAGAAAATTTAGATGCTCTATGATTAACACTTAAGGTTTTACTATAAATTAATTCAATTTAAAGAAAATAAAATGAATAATAAGTTGAATTGCAAAAGAAAATCTTCCACACACAATCTGATACTATAAAAAGTCTAAAAAATATTTTGGAAAATTTAATACTTTAAGAATACAAAAAAAAAAAAAAAAATCACATTTCTGTTTCAGAATTGTTTTGAAAACATATCTTAAGTATATAATAAAACTTGCAAATTATTAAAGTCACATAATTGAAATTTATAACATACAAATATTAAGAAAAACAGAAGAATCTTACAAAACAAGGCACTCTTTTACTGTTTCTGGATAAGAAGCAGTTAATAATATTTGAAAGTCACTGAAGGGATTAAAATCAGTCTTGGTCATCTCTCCATACTGTGACCCTATAACCCATTTGCAAATGTCTTTCACAGAAGGAATAGCTTCATCTTTTAATGTGTAAGACTCTCTAAATAATTAGAAAATTAATCATTAATCAATATTTATAAAAGAAATATAAATAAAAATGCATAATTAATAAATTTGTTTTAGATGTTACATACTGTTATCAAAATAACCTTATTATAGAGTATCACATAAAAAGTTAAAGTAATAAAATCATTGCTAGTGAAAATAAAACAAATTTTTTAGTTTTGATAATTACAAATTATTTATTTAAATAATGATTGTATTGCATAATGTGCAAAAAATGAAATTCAATAAAATTATTAATTATTTAAAAACATTATGAACTCACTATATTTTTAATATTTAAAATTTTGTTAATTTATCTAAATAACATAATTGTAATGCATTGAAAGCAACATTAAAATGTATCTATCAACAAATACATAATTAACTATTCACAGAAATAATTAGTTAAATTTACTTAGCTTAAATCATAATTTTTATCATTTTTCTATTGAAAAATATTGAGCTAAATTTATCAATTATTGAATGAAATTTGCTAAATATTCTTCTGTGGATGAATCATTTAAAACAAATTTGTCAGTAGATAAACTTCTATAAGCACTTTATAAATGAAAAATTTTAATGAAATTATATCTTAAGAAACAATAGAATAATGATTATGATTATATAAACAAATGCATAAAAATTCTATTGCAAACAATCATATTGAATTGTTTATAAAAATATTTGCTAATATATTTCTTATAAAATAATTTAAACAAATAAGATAATAAAAATGATTACTCATTTTTCAGTTTAACACATTGTGCAAGATAAAAATATTACAAATCTACACCAAATAGTAAATAGATATGTACATGAAATTAAAAAAAACAAAACATACCCTAGCTCTTCTTCCAAATATAAGAGAAACAGTTTCTGAAAAAATAGGCATGTGCATAAATTTAAATTTATTTACTTTTTAAAAGATAAATATCCTTATTTAAATAAAGAATCTATCATTACTAAACTATTAGAAATGTCTGCATTTGACAAAAATAATTCAAAAATAAATAAAGTAATTTCTGAAGACACAACTTATTTACACAACATACAAATGATTTTTCCCATTTAATTTATCATTAATAATATTCTCATTCATTAACAATATAAATAACATTAAACTAAGAATTAGAATTTGTCCTTAATTATTCAGCAAATTTTCAACCTACATGTGATACAAAAAATGGTCTGTGATGCTTAAATGAGAAATTTTGCATGATAATTTTTACAAATACAGTGTAGTAATTTATAATAAAAAATATGATACCAATGAAAACCTTCTAAGTGAATTTTATGTAAGAACAAAACATATGTATGTATTATGTATTACTCAAGATAATTTCATTTTTTACAATCATAAATTTGAACTCTTTTTACATTAATTTTTATCACACTTTATTCATATTATACATTATTTAAAGAAATTCTGTTCACTCCAAATAATCAAAAGATCACAAGTAATGTGATGCACATTGCATGCATTCTTTAAATTGTAAGCATTACTGTAACATATTTCCTCCTTACAATATATATTACAAAATTATAAGAGAACTTAAACTGCAAATCCTAAAGCAATATGAACAGAAATTTAAATTAACACTGTTTTAAAGGTAATTGTACAAAGAAAAAGAAATATACTTCATAAGAATAATTTTAATTTTTAAAAACTAGGAGCAAAGTTAATCTTAATGCAATAAACAAGTGAAAAGTTACAGCTTATGATTACAGACCAGCAAATGCTCAAAACAAATCAATAGAATTTAAGGCAGTTTTATTTTCTGATGAAAGCAAATTAGAGACTCTGTAAAACTATTTTAATACTAATTTCACTTCCTGCTGTCATAATGACCAAGTTTACTCAATTGAGTTGATATTGTCACTGGTAACAAGATCATAGAGATTTTAATACTTGATTCAGCATAAAGTGTAAATCCGTTATCCAAAATATCATGTTTTCCAACAGTCAGATATCACAATACTGCTGGGCAAAAAATATTTTTCAAGGACACCTGTCAATGGATGACAATAAGACACCTGAAACTCTGAATCTCAAGCTCAATAGTGAAACAATATGAAAGTAATTATTCCATTTTTAACAAAGCTTCTAAAGAGCATGCATGAGAGAATCAATGGTTTTCTTGAGTATGTCATAATTTTTAATGTGAACCTAAATATTTTATTGTGAGGGGGTTAAAATATTAAATGCCAATCATAATGTAAGTTACAGAATATTGTTAAATCTTGCTTAGTTTCAATATTGATTCAATGATTTCCAAAATTTGGCATATGCAAAAACAAAAATTGTGAATCTCAAAATTACAATACATAAACATATCCACCAAGAAGTGTTACCGAATCTTACCAAATCAACAACTACAGATCACAAACCTTATTGCCCTATTATTCTAATAAAAAAAATATGGGGTTCATATAAAATTAAATAAACTGAATGAACTCAGAAAGTAACAGCTGTGTTTAATTATTCAAATAATTAAATACAATGTTAAAATATTCAAAATGTTAACAATAGAATTAAATAAAATTTTAGAATTCTTACATCTCTTAAGTCTATAACAACAGGAAGAGAAATTTGAAGAACAAAATCTTGAAATCGGTGATGACTTTTATTAACAGAACTTTCAACCTGAAACCATACAAATTTGAGTATATGACATAAAAGTGAAAAGAAAAATATACAGCAGTTTCATGATAAATAATTAGTAAAAATTGCAAATATAAGCATGCTAATATAATTTATTCTTTAACATTTGTTTATTTAACATTTCTTAACATAAAAATTAAATTCAGAATATAATTTACATAATTTTTAAATTTTAGTATATCAATGATTTCATATCATTAAAATACATAAATAATTTTGAAAATGGATATAAAATTTTTTTATCTAAATAAATTAATATATATGTTACAGTAACTGATTAATCAAGTGGTTCTGTATAATAATGGATGATATTCATATTACCACTAAACTTAGTATAAATGTGAGATAAATATTATATATTTATTAGATTTACTGATTAGTTCATTAAATCCCCTACTCATAATGAGAACTGCAATATATTCCAATTATTTTGCAGGACAATAATAAATATTTTTAAGTAATTAGAAGCATTTTGTTCTTAAAATTTTGAAAAACATCACAATGACTTAGAATAAAACTTAAAAATTTCAAATTAAAAATTTAAATGAAAATGACCCTTTTGTGCTTTACTTTCAGTAGATATCTTAAAACAGATATATTAGATTATAGCATAAATAATGTGGTAAAAGGTATAGAAAAATACAAACATATTTATTTGGAAGGTACAAAGAACTTAACACTAAGACTTCAAGAGAAAAAAGACTTTACAAAGACTTTAATTGTTACAAGTAGGCAACTTATTAAAAAAATTTTCATGTAAGGGTGGGCATGAAACACACATATAATTATATCACTTATGCATCAGATTTTCGTAAAAAACAAGAGAGCTGTGTAAGTTTGGCACAATTTCCATTTTTCATACCTAAAGCTGCACAGTTATCTCACCATCCTAAATTACATCACTAAATGTAATATCCAGTTACCAAAAAACCAATTGCACTCAAACATCAATTTTGCAACTACATATTAATGGTATCAAAAATTTCAATTGGTTTTTTGAGCACAATTGGTATCGAATATTTCATTATAATTACTATCTACAGAAATATTAGAATGCTAATAACTAGAAACTTATTCCACTAAGATTACATAATAAAAATGAATATAAACTAAATATCACAGAATATGCAACAGGTGATTACAGGGCAATAAAGTTAAATCTGTAACATAAATAAAACCTAGTTTTATGAAAATACAAATTTTAATTAACCAGACATTGGTACCAACCTTAAGAAAAAGTACAATATAGTGCAATGTAGGGGTGCATCCAATTGGACAAATAAACTAAATCTATAATGTAAATAAAATACATTTTATGAAAATTCTAATTTTAATTAACCATCCACTGGCACCCACCTTAAATAAAATCACTGTAGTGCTAGCTAGCCTTAATTTAAAATGGACAATAAAAATATAAATCTAACATAAACAAACATTCTTATAAAAGCCGGACTTTCAAATTAATCAACATTACCATATATCTGAATACTGGTATATTAAATGCTTGTAAATAAAACTTAATAAATAACATAAAATATTAAATACTGTAATCTAAAACATTATTAAATATAATAAATTATCAAAATAATATGACATTAATTAGCTATTTTAAAATGAATATTCAAAAAATTTTAACGAATATTTCATATGTAATTTCATATAAACAATAAATATGTTAATAAATTTCTCAAGATCAAATAAAAAAACTGAATTTCAAGAACTCTCCCTAACCTGCAAACAATATTATATGAGAATACAAGAAAATTATTCACCCAACCTCTGCAACCATTTTGTCAATATTTTGCAGTATTCCTAAACAAGCAGCACAAGGAATACTTGAAAAACGCTTCCGAGAAGGGCCCATTTCATCATTTAAATTATCTTGTTCTGTTTTTTCTTCTTCTGATTTGAAATCCTTATTCACAAATTGCTGAATTGTCTTAAATATAAAAAACAATATTTTCATCAAAACACTCATACTTATAAAATATGCATGAAAATTTTAATTAGGCTTTTTTACATTTTGTAAATACAAATAAAAATAAAATAATTTCATTTTTTTTAAACATTTGAGAAATTTTCACCTTCAACTACAATTTAAATAAAAGAAGATAAAGATTTATCTAGCATATTTCTGAATAAGATTGATGTTTTATATTATGACATAGTACATTATACAGCTGAAACATTGGATGCCAGTTAACTGTTGGTTTAAAAGATGCTAGATATATAATGAATAGAGCATTATGCCTTCTTTTAGATGATGATTGGCTAACTACTAAATGGTTAGCAAAATTCTACTTCATTCCTCTTAAATGAAAATAAACAATTCAAATTTCATTTTAGGTCAAATGGATCTGGCAAGTAGGCAATATTTTAATTCATCATGGGAAAACTCCATTAGATTCAAGTCAGGGTCTTGAGTCACCCAAGTAAGGACTTCTATCTAATTCTCATTTAACTATAATGCAGTGGTATGTACTATATAAATTGAGGCCATATTAAACTTAATGCAAAAAAATCTGTTATAAACTGTGGTCATAGTTTCAGAAGCACATAATTGTCTAAAATTTCTCCATTCTCTAAGAAAGACATTAGCCTGTCAATTAAAATCCAAGAACTAGATATAAATATTAAAAAAAAGCCTTAAACCATCATAACATTTAATTGAAAGAAAAGATGCTTAATGACTTTTGAACATATAGCATACAATATCATTAGAAATAAATTATAATGCAGTTTTAAAGTTTCAGAAATATTCATATAGATGAAATCTTACACAAGTGGTTAAAATTTTACTTATAATTTATTACATAAAGTATTTTTTCTGCTACTGGAACAAATTTATTGCCAAGTGTTTTGATAAAATAGTCCAACAATTTAGATAAAGTAGCCACTTTTCTTTACCATGGTAATGGAGGATTATTAGTTGTGAAAGAAAGCATAAAAAAAACGCAAAATGAAGCTCTAGTTCAAATGCAAGGGAATCTTTAGATCTTCATTTGACTAACTATTATTACTGAAAATAAGACAAAGACACATTGTATAAAATAGGAATATATTCTGAAAATTAAATTAAAGGATCAAGAATGAGTTTATAAATAACATACATCACTTTTTTGGTAGCCTTATCTATGCATGATGTTCAAAATTATTCTTCATTGAATAATATCACTATTAACTAGATATGAATCATTTTATTATTAATTACAACAATTATTAAGGGACGCTATGTTCAAGAATTAATATTTAGAGAAATTAAAATTTTCTTCACTGATAATAGTGAAACAAACAGGTTTATTTTTACAATGAAAAATATTGTTAGTCATGTCTTCCAGCTTCTAGAGTTATATGACAAAATTAGTAAATGGGAAAAATGCCTCTATTTTTGGGCACAGATACTGTTAGAAATTTGATTAAAATCATTGATGTACATTTAATTGCTGGTTCTATAATTCAGACTGTTAGAAAGGGTATAACAATGGAATATATTAGGAAAAGATTATGAAATTAATTAAAATTATGATTGTGTTTTGAACATTTCAATACTAAGCACAGTTATAATTTTAATTAATTTGTGATCTAGATAATCAATACATTAAATTATTATTAACAGTATAAAATTTTAACATAAACAACAGGGTAGTACTGCTTGTAACCAATTAGATTCTTAACTGAATGTTTCTGTGGAAGAAGATCCGTTCTAAATTGCAAAAATATCAGACATTTTATAAATGATATAAAGAATCTCTTACCCTTGTGTTAATATTAATTTCGCTGATTCATCAAATATTTTCATCTTTCTTAACTTATCTTATTCATTCTTAAATACTTTATTCATCTCTGAAAATTTTTATAACTTCAAGCATATCATAAATATTTTCGTAAATATTTTTTTAGTTTGAATTTTCTGTTAAATATTGTATCCAATTTGCCTATGTCAAGACTAAATTAAGATTTTGTCAAAAAAATTAGCAATTACTAAATGTAGTTTTGACATCTCTCAGAATAATCCCAATAAAAACACAAAAACAAAATATTTTTAAAACATACGATTAATCTGTGGCTTGGGTACCCCTTTCTCGCCAAATGGGCAATATATGCACCAAGCGTGGTAACCCTGGCTATTTCATCCTAAATGCACTCCTTGTGTCAAAAAACACATTAGAATATGGAAATATTATGATAATTATTCTCCATATTCTAATGCATTTTTTATTTTACAATTTGTAAAAAAAAACTATTGTTTTTGTTTTTATTGCCATACCAACGGTGAAATTCGTTAAAAACACGGATTTCGGTTTCGTCGCCATAGAAACCTCGTTTTTGCGTAGTGTCTCTCGGAGCATTCAACTCCGCGAGACAAAACGCGCTAAGAAGGTGACCCAATGCATATTTTCACCAATATACAAATAAAAAAGTGTAAGAATGTTGAATGTGCTTTAAGCTACTAGATATGTTCAATGCTAAGCAAAATAAATTATTCTTACCTGCTTTGATTCTAATATGCAAAGAGATATTTTGTAATAAAAACATCTCATTAAAGAGAAAGCTTAAAAACTTGGTACTTAAAAGGGATAATAATGTGTAGTAGCATGTTGTATTTAAAGTTCTAGGCAGTTTCAACATACTTGGTTGGATTTGAAGTATGTCAAAATTTCATTGGTCTTAATATAAGTGACTAAATTGCATATTTAAAATTTTTTTAGCTTAGCTTTCGATTTAAAACATTAAGAATAATTTCCGACAAAATATCACTTTTAAAAGTTAAATACAGAAATTTTATAAAGTATTGCATAAGCATTGGTAGAAACGGAAACAATTATTTAACAATTATAAGTGATAACTACAGATTAACCCAACTGAAACGAGGAAAAACATTTACCTTCTCTACATTTCGCTTTTTATAACTCGTATATTCATTGACGGCGAAAAACCTTAGTAAGCATCTTCGACAAACATAAGCAGATTCAAGACGATTTTTCACTTTGATATAATCAATATTTTTATGCATATTTAAATTCAAATAACAAGAAGTTATTTACAGTAAACAATAATAATTTTTCTCAGAAAAATTATGCAGAAATAATATTTGCATAACAAAGCATTTATATCAAATACATATTTCAAAGCAAAATATTTCTGCTTCGTAGTCTGATTGATTGATTGATTAATGCCGGGCTCTCCAAATTATTTGAGAATAATGCCTCACTTATGTTAATCTATACATTTTGAATCTAACTAAAATAATGAAAATTTTTATATACGTATTAATCTGAATGTAGAAGGAGACACTTCAAATATAATAAGGGAATTACAAAAATCACCTACATTCTGGCATTTAGTTAAAATAAACTTTTTTTATATTTGGTTTTACAAGATTTAGCTATTTGAAAAGTAAATATACTCACAGAAAGTAAAAATATGAAATACATAGGCCTCTCCCATAAAGAGAAACTACCGCGAATGTAGAGATTGAAAAATACTTATCGCACAAAAAGTGTGTGTGTGCGTGCGTATGTGTGTGTGCGTGCGTATGTGTGCGTGCGTGCGTATGTGTGCGTGCGTGCGTATGTGTGCGTGCGTGCGTATGTGTGCGTGCGTGCGTATGTGTGCGTGCGTGCGTATGTGTGCGTGCGTGCGTATGTGTGCGTGCGTGCGTTTGTGTGCGTGCGTTTGTGTGTGTGCGTGCGTTTGTGTGTGTGCGTGCGTGCGTATGTGTGCGTGCGTGCGTATGTGTGCGTGCGTGCGTATGTGTGCGTGCGTATGTGTGTGTGCGTGCGTATGTGTGTGCGTGCGTAAGTGTGTGCGTGCGTATGTGTGTGCGTGCGTATGTGTGTGTGCGTGCGTATGTGTTCGTGCGTGCGTATGTGTGCGTGCGTTGGTATGTGTGCGTGCGTATGTGTGTGTGCGTGCGTATGTGTGTGTGCGTGCGTATGTGTGTGTGCGTGCGTATGTGTGTGTGCGTGCGTATGTGTGTGTGCGTGCGTATGTGTGTGTGCGTGCGTATGTGTGTGTGCGTGCGTATGTGTGTGTGCGTGCGTATGTGTGTGTGCGTGCGTATGTGTGTGTGCGTGCGTATGTGTGTGTGCGTGCGTATGTGTGTGTGCGTGTGCGTGCGTGCGTGCGTGCGTGCGTGCCAAGCTAAATTGCTACTTGGGTGCATGAAATAGTAAATCCTCGTAAAATAAAATACAAAGAAAAAAATGACGCAAAAGTTCATTGAAATAATAGAAAGAAAATGATAAATATCAGAAAACTCCCAAGTAGAAAAATAGCATGGCACTATATTGGTTAATCGTGGTCCAGTATTGGCGGTCTATATCGTGCATATGCTGAATGGTCTGCATTTCGTTATATAGGACCAATATGGTTTGCCTAGATAGGGCAACTTACATTAGAGTTTGACAACTTACATTGGACCAATCTGGGTGGTCAAGATAGGACCAAGCTTGGCTGTCGATATTGGTCCAATTTAGGCAGCCAAGATAGGACCAATCTTAAATTTTTGGTTTCTCGGCATTATATGTAGCTCATAATGATAACAAAGAATTTTATTTTGAATTATTAAATTAGAAGGAAGCTATTTTAAATTATTACAATAAGTACGAAATTTTTAAATTTAAAGCTGTATTGTTGCTTGATTCATGAGTAAAATAATTTTCATGCTTAAAGTGTATTATTTTGCATTCCATTTTGAAAATAAACACAAGTGCCATATCTGTTATTCTTTTAAGCAATATCGAAATCATAATTTAGCATAATTTACAAATTATATGATGAAAATCAGATTATGTAGAAATTATCATTCAAAAAGAAAGAGAAGTGAAATGAAAATCAAGCAAAAACTTATTGCTTTCCAATTGTGGATATATGAGCGATTTAGCATTAAAATCTAACTATCGTGTACGCAATATTTTAAATAATCATATTAGGAATATATTAATTTGATTTATAAAAGAAAATCTAGTTTCTACATTGTTTAATACTCATTAACTCTGTCGATTTATTTTTATAACCATATTCTCGTTTTTTACACAATTAGATATAGCTCAGAAAAATACATATGGCCAACAAAACATTATGCAGAGATAAAATGATTAAAATTACAGCCTCTAATGAAGAGTTGTGAAGTAATCCCATCGCGGCGCTGAGAGCGCCATCTGTCAACAAGAGATACTTAGTTGATGATTCAATGTATAAACACGTATATTGATTCTGTCGATAGGAATTAATCATTTGATTCTTTTACAAATGTTAATGATGGCAGAATCAGAACCTGTTGCACCAGCATACTTCCTAATCCGCAGCTGGGCTAAGCCGTCTTTAGTGAATACGACGGATCTTCAGTTAAGGCGAGAATAGAACCCACTACTTTCCAATAACGAGAATGACGTCCTAATCAACCATACTATTGCTGGCTAAACTAAAATCAGTAGTTATAACTACTGAGTTATTATAACTCTCCTTCACTGGGTTGCTGCAGTTCCGGGGATTGTGGATTTGTCTACGCTAATATGTGACGTCCAAAGTCTTTTGTCTGGTGTTTGTTGTTGCACCAACATACTTCCCTGTATCCATCCCTGAGTTGGGCTCTACCAGTTTGAAGGAAACAACTTTGTGGAATCTTTGTAATTTTGAAGCATTGACCAAACAGAAGAAACCCAATACATAGCCTGCAACCCGCAGAGGTATCATTTCACTTGGAGAACATTGCGACCACACCCAATTTTAATAAGCCCTAGTCGCCATTAGTGAACACGACGGATTTTCGGTTAATCCAATATTTGAACTTATTACCCTCCGATACTGAGAAGACTAGCTTGGACTACATTCTGGATGACTAGGGCGACGGCCCTAGTCAACCAGACCACCACGCTGTTCAACTATTCCTTGTAGTGTCTTTTGAGCAAGTTTCTAAATTTCACTGAGGAAGAATAGTAGCTTATATGGATCTGTAAGATTTTATTCTTCTCTTATAAACTTGCTCAAGAGCTACTGCGAGGCAAAGTTTAACAGAGCACCCAACATTAGACCAATAGCATTTACTAGTGCATATTCAACATATCATCTAGTACATCAAGTAAAAGATCCTTGTACATTAGATTCCCTAAAACAGCCAGTATTAAAAAGCAGTAGGTGCGTCTAGAAAGGAAGAACACGCTCAGAGATTCAATAACAAACAAATCACTCAACGCATGCGCAGTAACCTAAATAATCACAATAGTAGTTCTGTTTATTTATGGCTGAATTATTATTGTGTAACACAAAAAATAAAGAAATAAATTCAAATCATGTAGAACTTTATATTAAATTATTTTTTCATGAAAATAATTTCATAAAAATCCTATGATATAAGATATTATTTTTCTCTCATGAAAATAAGTTTTGATTTTAGTTTACTTACTTTTAACTGGGCTCACTTAATTTTATGAAAAATTCTTTTCAATTATGTGTTCAGGATAAATTTTTTGAGAAATAAAATTTACCATTTTATGGTAATTAATTATGTAATTAAAGGAACTTTCAAATTTTTTTTCAAGATTATACATTTTATTTCTATTATATATGGAGATTATTTGAAATAGTGGTGAGATGTTGTGATTTACGCAAATTATTTTTCAATATTTCCAATAATTGTCTTAGTTAAACCTCAATAAATAGTTCTAGTATCCTGAATTTGTATAGATTCCTGATAGTATAGGCAGACCTATTTTTTCTCAATATGAAAATGAAATACACAGTTAAGAATTTCCCTTTTTGACTAAAAGTTATTCATTTTCCAAAATACCAAATTTGCTCATTTTTTAACTCCCAGAATGAAACAAAATATCCTTTTCACTTACTCAACTTTTCGTAAATTATGTCATTATCTGCCAATTATTACATATTATTTTCTCTCATTATAAAATTTTAATGAACAAAATCGAACATTATACACTGCTGGACAATTGCTAAGAACGGAAAACTCTATCATCCATAACCATCACAAAATGAAAGAAAGCAAAATGTGAAAAATTAGAATAAGTGCGAGATATAGTAAGAAAAAGTATGCGTAAGCAAATTTTTTTCCAAGTCTGTTCATAACGTGATAGCGTTCATAAGAGCTTTAAAGGTTTTGACGTGTGGACAGTTGTTTCAAGTCAAAGTTTTACAGGAAAGATTTAATAGACGAACTTGAAATTTTTGGCATGTCTTCTCGACATCACTTAGATGATTTTATGCGTAGCCAAATTATTGGAAAGATCAAAGAATGGCGAAAAATAACATGTTGTCAGGGAACTCGACAACGCTCACAGCTCTGTTTCACGGCTGTGGAAGTCATTTAAAACTATTGGAATGTGTAGTAGACGGCACGGGGGAGGTCGTGTTAGAAGTACGACGCCTGCAGAAAACAGATATATCGTCCTATCAGCAAAAGGGAACAGACGCATCACAGCTAAGCAGGTGGCAAATCAGTTTCTTGCTGCCTCAGGAAAGCAGATCTCTCGAAAAACTATTGTCAGCCGCTTGAGGGGAGGAGGACTATACGCCCGCAGACCTGTTGTGTGTGTCCCATTGACCAGACAGCACCGTACTGCCCGTTTGCAATGGTGTCGTGAGCATCGCAATTGGACTCAACAGGACTGGGCATGCGTACTATTCTCAGATGAGAGTAGGTTTAGTCTGTCATCGGACTGTAGACGCCAACTGATCTGGCGCGAAAGTGGTACTGCTTATCGTCCAGAAAATATCCAGGAAAGGGACCGATATCCGACGGGGTTGTTCAGTCCAATTGCGATGCTCACGACACCATTGAAAACGGGCAGTATGGTGCTGGTCAATGGGACACACACAACAGGTATGCGGGCGTATAGTCCTCCTCCCCTCAAACGTCTAGCAAGTTTTTCGGGAGATCTGCTTTCCTGAGGCAGCAAGAAACTAATTTGCCCCCTGCTGAGCTGTGGTGCGCCTGTTCCTTTTTGCTGATAGGACGATGTCTTCTGCAGGCGTCAGACTTCTAACACGACCTCCCCCGTGCCGTCTATTACACATTCCAGTAGTTTTAAATGACTTCCACAGCCGTGAAACAACGCTGTGAGCGTTGTCGAACTCCCTGGCAACATCTGTTATTTTTCGTCCTTCGATCTTTCATATAATTCGGCCACGCATAAAATCGGTAATGTCCGGTGTAAAAATAAGTGATGTCGGGAAGACATGCCAAAAATCTTAAGTTCATCTATTAAGTCTTTCCTGAAAAATTTTGACTTGAACCAACAACTGTCAACACGCATCAAAACCTTTAAAGCTGTAATGAATGCTATCACGGGATGAACAGACATGGAAAAAAAATTTGCATACGCATACTTCTTCTAATTATATCCCGCACTTATTCTATTTTGCTTCCTTTCATTTTGTGGTTGCTATGGATGATCGTGTTATCGTCCTCAGCAATTTTGTCCAGCAGTGTATACAGATAAGGAATGTAATTAGAATTATTATTTATAAAAGAATTTAAAATTTTTCTTGTAGAATATGAGGTATTTTTACTTCTTGAGATCTAACATAAATGATTTTATAGATTATGCTATGATAGAAAAAGAGCGATGACAGAAAAAATAGAAATCTGGAACCATCATTTATGTGTTTAAATAATGTCTCTGACTAATGGATTGTCTTTTATAATAAACTTTATTTGCATTTTTATGAGCTAATATTTACAGTGTAACCTTGCTTTAATATTTTTACTCACTAGTCATGTAATAAATTACTGAATACATACAGTTAATTTTGTAGAAAAATGTTTTATTTCAAATCAGATTACATTAGGATAGGAATGTGGTTAAGATAATAAAGATTTCAAATTAAAAAGTGTCAAACCTTTGATGTTGTATAATTTAATTTGGAATGATTTGTAGGAATATTTTGTGATTTACATTTTTCCAACTAAATCTCAGTTATTTGCTATACCTTGACAGCATTTTTATGAAGTAAACACATTTTTGACATCTTAATATTAGAATTATATAAGTGAAATGGTATTTTATATATTGTGGACAATAACAAGAATATAAAATTTGATAATCAGAAAAATTAAAACTCAGACTAGAGATACATTGCTCATTGCGCTTGCTTTGCTGAATTTTATTTAAATCATTTTACATCTGGCTCAATATTGACACTCTAGGTTTGTACATCTGGTTTATAAATTTGTACCTAACTTACCATTGCATATATTTCGAAAATCCTTCCTAGTTATAAACTAAATAGACAACAGAATATAATAAATACTTTTTGAATACAGCATACTAAAATAAGAGCCTACACAATTAAAAAAAATCACTTTTGACTTTAAGTTTCAATTTGAGCTTGAAATTTTAGTTTTAACATAAAATTGCATTAACATTTAACAAGTATTATAAAATATAGTTGTGAACTCAAAAGACAAATTACTGCAATGAAAACAATTTGCTTCATGTTTTTGTATAAGGAATAAAAAAACAGGAAGCATGAAAAAAAATTAATAAATAAATAAAATCACTTCTGGCTAAAGTTGCAACTTTAAAATGTAAAAATTCACTTATAAAAGTGTGCACATTACTAAATAACTTAACAGATTTTCAAAATAATATTTCACATTGTGAAATGATCTCTTGTATAGATTGGCTAAGAACAAACTGAACAATGAATACATTTCTTGAAAACTTTTTTTAATGAACAAGTACTAAAGTTTGTTTTGTAAGCATTTCAATGCAGTGAAGCATTGGGAAAGATGAAAATCAGCGAGGCTTCTTCAAAATACTGAAAAAAAATCATTCGCTTTTTATATTACATTGCAGGGATGTAGATTGATTTGTATATTTAAATATTTTTTGCCATAAGTAATGCATAGATAATAATTTTAAATGAGGAAAATATGTTTCTGTCTTAAAGCAAAGAAGAGTTCTATAATGGAATATTATGTTGCTTAAATTAATTATATCAGTATAAGCAGTTTTACTGTGAGCTCACATCAGCATTGATAAGATTTAAAAAAAAAAAATTTAACCACAAATGCTGTAAAAGTTATTTTATGTTGGACTGACATACACTAAATTCTGTCCAGACATTTTCAATTCGATCCAATAAAAAATTTCACAGACATACGAAATAAGGATCATATTAAGTTGATGAAACTTTTGCATTATTTGAATCTATGATCAATTATTGTATATATACAATTTCAAACTCAAAATGTTGATTTAAAAAAGTAAATAAAGTATTCAGAATTTTATGCGCAAATTGTTATCCATAACAAATATGTATTTAATATTGATGGAAGTGTTTTCTTTTATTAGAAAATTGTATATTTTCTGTAGTAAATTTTTTTTATCAGTGTGTTTTGTTAGTTAATCATAATGCAGTAAGAATTTTAATTTTTTGAATGGAGCTTTTGGAGAATAATTCTTTTACTCCAAAAAAAATAATAATAATAATAATAATAAATAAAAAATACATTATAATCTTCTTTATCTTCATGATGTTCTTATATTTGAGCACCCTGAAGCTTTATTTACATAAAAAAAAAGTATAAATCATTTGTTGTATAAGATTAATATAAAATATATGATCATTATAACAACAAAAAAATGAATAAGTGAATTTAAAATGACTCTTAACAAACAAAACTCGATTAAAGCAGTTTATTCAACATCAATTAAAAAGCAATTGAGATAAACTACATATTAAATATTGATACTAATGCAAATGTTAAATTATTTAATTATTTTGAAAAATGGCACTAATCAATAAAATAAAACAAATATTATCAAATACATTATGTTGAAACAAATAAGTTACTGATAACATGCAATGAAGATTAAGTAGTGATAAATATACATTTCATGTTAAAGTCACAAAACAACACATCATCATAACATTCAATATAAATATGATTTGCTTGTATAAGTTATAATGTTCATATTTGATTTAAGCAGCCAAACTATCAAAATGAATTAAATTATTTTTGAAATTTAAAAGCAATCTACCAGTAATCTGTTCTGTGGCCTAAATTTTTACATAGAAAGATAGACTAAAAAATAAAATTTTTATTTATATGCTTAGTTGGTGAAAATTAGAAAATGCATTGAACAATGGTAATGAAAAATTACAAGAAAAATACATTAATTATATTTATATGTATTTAAATTCTTTCGAAATTAAACAAAAAGTTTTATTTCTCATCAAGTATGGTTGTCATATTTTAAGTTCTAGAAAATGCATATTTTTCAGTAATTCATTTTCAAAACACAATTAGAGCCAGGGATTAAAATGAACAGATCAATCACTACTTACACCATTTCACCCAGATTCAGGCAACTTTGATATTAAAATGAATATATTCTATATTTAAGTGTTAAATTTTTTTTTTAACTATTTGAAAGATAAAATTTAACATTACAAATGTTTATATTATATTTTAAAGCTGACTGTGCATTTACAATTTAAAATCTCACAACTAATTAAAATCTTTTATTATTTACATGTTTTTGTTCATAATAACTTTTTAATAAAAATATTTTTTAAAATATAATAAATATTAATAACTTTTAACTAAGGTCACTTTAATTAAGGATAACAAAATAATTTTACAAGATAAGTTATAAAAACACAAAGTAGTTTAAATAGACTATATAATGTAAACTCATAATAAGAGAAAAAAACACACTTGGAACTCATCATAATTGTTTCCCCTTAACAAAAAGTCAAATACATCATGCTCAGAAAATCAACAATAGTTTCAAACATTTAAAGAAAGGTAATTTTTGGCAGTAAAGATGAACCCAAGTAAAATTGAACATTTGAAAAAGTAAAACTAAGTTATGTAAACATGGATCATAAAATTAAATTGAGAATAATATCGCATTACACAACAAAGTGCAAAAGTATTAACTTATCTATAGAATATATTAGTTATTAAAAAATTCATAAAATGAAAACTCAAAAATATAGATGAAAAAATTGAAAAATGATTATGTTCTTGAAAGTACTCATGCTTGTCACCTATAAGAAAATATGATTGATACTCACTATGTAATACATTGATAGTGATATTTTTATTGTTAAATTATTCAGAAGAGAAATTTTTTCCAATGAAAATATTTACAATGAACAGCTTTTTAAATTTTGAATTTCACTATGAATTAAAGTAATGTAACAAATTCTGAAATAAATTAGAAGATAAAGATTCTAAGTATACAAGGTTGTTAAATATATCTTTTTATAATAATATTTTCATCTGTGTACATAATTTCAGCAATAGTACATCTGTCATTAGTGGCGATATTTATACTAATTTCCTGCACTTCCCATTTGAAAAACATAATAATATAATATTTTTTTAAGTACACAAGCGCCTTATCAGTACTGATGTCACTCTGCTAAAAACTTAACTTTAAAACAGATTAATGCCATCTTTTTCTTCATGAAATTATGGCACAATATAAAAATATTTTAACAAAAAACATAACTTTGCATTCATTTAAATGTATTCATGACTTCATAAAATTTTGATTCTGCAACAAAAATTAAATCCTCAACCAATTATAAGTGGAAATAATTCAGAATACATTTATATAAACATGTTACAGAAATTAAATTAAAATAAAAACAAATATAAATATCAGTGACAAAATAGACCATCAAAGCAATTATCAGTTTTTCTCATTACTTCTGATTTCTTTGAGATATGTGGATAAGTCAGCAGGTGAAAAGGTAATTTTCTAACCTATATGTTTACAATCTACTACTTGTACACGTGAATTGCAAATATGCTTTTCAATAGTCAATAACATTCAATATGATTACCTGCATACTTTGAACTAGTAATGCATATTTAAAATACAAAAACATATTTTAAAATAATATGAATACATCAAAATCCTTGCAGCCTTCAGCTAATTATTTCACAATTGTGTAAGTGTTTGAACATTTAGGTGTTCTTAAAAATTTAAATTTTAAGTTGGCAGTGTTTAGATCAATAATCTCTTTTAATAAACCTAAGGTATTTCAAAGAAATTGATAAGAATTGTTTTTGATTTCTTCCAGAAACAATTTCTTTAACTGTACATCAATAATCAAAACTAAAGACTTAAATTTTAACCCTTTTAGCTAAAGGTTAAGAGTTGCTGAAGTTCAAAAATTGACGATTTCTGTTTTGATATTTAAAAATGCATCAGACAATCAGGAGAGTAATATGCTCTCTTTAAAGAATATATCTGTAACAGAAAATCAAATTCACTGCAATATTTTATGAATCCAAAAATGGAAACTTCTGTTTTTGGGTACAGTAGATACACTAATGGTTGCAGCATTGTACTCCTGGGCTACTTATCCCTAAATCTAAAACACAATATCATAAAATATTTGAAATTTAGCTTATATACTAATTTGCAAAATAAGAAATTACATTCTATAATATGATATAAGACAGTTTTCTATAATCAAATTTCTGAATTCTGTTAAATAAATATAATACTTTAATAAACTTTTAAAATTTTCCATAAACAATAAAAAAAATTTTTAAATTCATGAAGAATTTGAATTACTCCTATTTCCAAATTTTAACAAATGAATAGAAAAATATTACTAAATATCAAAATTTAAGCACAAAATGAAAATTTAAATACAAGAACATTATTTTGACTTAATTCATAATTATCTTAAATTACTTGTCATTTATGCTGAAGAAGTTGATTTATTCAAATACTTGGATGGCAAACATATCATTGGGTTGTCAAAGGCACATTATCTACACAAACATTAAAACCCTTAAAAATTATAGTACGGTGCAAAAAATACCACTAAGTTTATAAAAATATAATGATTAACTAATTTGTAAATATACAAGTGCTAGAATATACTATTTGTGCATAGTACAAATATCAAAATCTGAAAAATATTAGCACAGTGTAATATTTCTCATCCTACTCACAGAGTAGAAATATCAAATTAAATTTTGCCAACTGTTATGTATCATTCTTTATAAGTACTTTTGGTCGAGAAAATATTTTGATTCCTTCTTCAACTTTTGCCAGTTGGCGTTCCAATTCTTCTTTGTGATTCCTAAGCCGCATTGTGTCATTTCTTACAGGAAGTGTGGACAAGGCCCTAATTAACTCCTCTTGATCTAAAATTATATGCAGCCATTAAATGTAATACTATATAAAAATATAAGGCATAATGTATATAAGTTTAAAAAAATTATATTTTTGTACATAATATCTTATAATAACATAATATTTAAAATTTTTAAGAAATAAAATAAACAAAATCAATAAAATTTTGCCCTAATTTTTTTTAAGGAAAAATAATGCTGTTTTGAGTAAGATACTGGAAAAACATAAAACAAAATAGTGATTACAATAAATAAATTAAAAACATAAAATATTGCAGATAAATACCTTTATTTTGTCTTAAGTATGTTTAGTTCTATGAATGTTATATTTATTTTAATAGTAAGAAGGCCAAGTGGTTCTTTTCAAATGCTTAGTTAAAACTGTATAATTGAATATATAAAATAAAAAAAATGAGTATCCTTAAAGATTTTAAAACCAATTTATTTTAATTACAAAATTTATAGCAAACAATTTCTTGTTTGCAAATGTACCTCATTCAAGCTAATATATTTCTTTTAAATTATATTCTGCTTTGCATTTATGTCCAACAATAGTTAAGGAAAATCAGATAACTTATCACTGTAGAATTCATTATCTGTCTTTTCAAATTCTTTACATACATACATGCATACTTACATACACACATACATATATATATATATTTCTTTAGCAATGCATGAGGAAGTTTAATTTATACACTTATTTAAAAAATATAAAAAACAGTTAATGTAAAATGTTTTCTTAGCTTTCAATGTTTAAAAAGTTTAAATTGATGGAGGAAACATTTGAAATCATAATATCAAAGTAACAGAGAAGAAATAACTTGCATAAGAATACAACATTAATCAACCAATATGATTACTTGTAAATGTTGCTACCACATACAGGATTTAGAATAACTATACAGTACAAGCAGTTCTAAATAACACAGGGAATTAAGACTTGGTAAAATCTGCAATTCTTTTTAACCGATTAACAGTCTCCTCTGTATACCAGAATATACTTCTATGAAATATCTTCTTTATAGGTACTACAGCACAGGTTGGGTTCTGCCTGTTGCACAATATTACAACAGACAGCTATCTCCAACTTTAATTTTATAGTTGGAGTCTTAAGGTCATTCAAGACATTATCAAGCCACTTTTTTCTTGATCTACCCCTTGGTCTATGGTACATAGATTAAAAATGCAAGATTTTCAGACACTCATTTATTACGTGATCTCTTAATGTGCTTAAGCCATGAAAGTCTGAGCTTTGATGAATCTTACTATATTTTTATGATTGATAAAAGTTTCAAATTCCTTGTTAATTTTAATTCTTCAACAATTATTATTTAACAGTAATGGACTAAAATTTTTTCTAAGTATTTTCCATTTAAAAACTAGTAAGTTATTCATGTCTTTTTGTGTCAAAGTCCAAGTCTTGCAGCCATGTCAGCACAGATGAAAAATTGTTTTGTACACTTTTAGTTCAATTGCTGATATTTGCAAAATTTATAATTGTACCTAAATGTGTAAAATAATTAACATTTTTGAATTTATAGTTGTAAATAATCAGATAATCGCTACAAATGTTGACAGATTTAATTTTTTACATGTATTTCTTTGTTCATTGCGTACAAGGTCAGCTCTGCTTACCACTTCTATTAGTTTTGTTTGTTGTTTTAATAAACACTTCTCTGTTTCTACTCAGTATTACAATGCCATCATCAAATCACACATTTGAGTTGTTTTGCCAATAATAAAGCCTCTGTGATCCAATTTTTCAATAACAAACTCCAGTACTAAATTAATAAACACTTCTCTGTTTCTACTCAGTATTACAATGTTATCATCAAATGCAGTAAAGACGATAATGTAGCACTTTGTCAGACACTAGAATTGATACAGAAAATTTCTGAAAAATCCGTCTGGATTGGAAGGGTGGCTTTTAGATTTCTTTAAAATAATTTGAATTAGTTCAAATAATTTGATTGGTATTGTTAGTTCAGCTAAAATTGCAATTATTTTGTAGCTATCCAGCTTATCAAAAGCTAGTTTGAAATTCCCAAGAAGAACGAATAATTTGATATTATATTCATAAAACTTAACAATGTTAATAACTATATGAATTTGGTCAACAGAGTTAATTTGCCCCAAAACCACATTGGTATTTGCTTAGAATTTGTTCTACAATTGGTAATACCTTTATAATATTTACAATTTAGATTGTTACTTTTTTTTATAAGTGGGGATAACATCTTTATTAAATAAATTTTAAAAACGTTGGTGTTTTCTGGTAGATGAAAAGTACTAAATTTACAAATCCTCACCAGTAAAATGTTCTAATGTAACAAATGAATAAATTTGATTCTTATTTATAAATTGTTAGAAATTTCCTGATTTTCCATAAATTTTGATGATTAAATCTGCAATAAAAAATACTCTTTTAAATTGGAAAACAGTATTTAAGTAAAGTACAACTTATTCTCAGTACTTCCTTACTAAATTTTAAAAACATTATTATTAAGTTCTTATTAAAATATTTAGTTTAAAACTCAATTCCTCATAAAGTAAAATTCCGGCTTAAGGTCATGTATACTTTAGATTTAATACCCAATATATAAAAATATATTTCACATTTATTAATAACCAATATACAAAGATATATTTCAAAAAAGAATAACAATATAACTGTTATTTTTAAATTTGAAATAAATTAAAAAATATGATCTACTTTTTTTAAGTAATTCCAATGTCTCAACTCTTTCTTCATCAGGCAATAAAGTATAACCTTCTGGGACAGAAGCTTCTTCTAACAGCTTTTGTTGTTTCTCTTTTTCCAACTCCCATTGCTTTTTACGTTCTGTTAAGCTGTAAAAATAATAAGTAAATAATTAACAAAATAGATTATTATTTAACATTAAAGTCAGTGAAATTATAATCATTATAGCCAAATACTGAATTTTAAATAGTTTGAAAATATTTTAATATTGTATGATTCTAAAGTAATAATTTTCTTAAGACTTTTTTTTAATAATTTATTAACCTGAATAGGAAGAATTTCTTTTTATGCAAAGCATCTTGAAACTAAGTATTTGCATTTGAAAGGTTAAAATTAAATATAAAATTGCATTTGAAACAAATTTTCTTCTTTGGAATCAAAAGCAATATGGATGAAAAGTAATAAAGGATTACAAAAAAGTAAAGATGCCTGTATATAAATGTTTCCTTTAATTATTTTAGAAGTATACAGAATAAATTTTTAAGAAAAAATTTAAACAAGAACATTTTTTTGCTCATTAAAAGAAAGGGGGAAAAAAAAGAGGTAGAACAAATTAATGGGGGGAAGTTAACTGGAAAATGATAATTAACAGTAACAACTCAAGAAAGCATTTATATTCGACCCCATCAGTACAGACATTCATGAGAACATTATTTCACAAAGAGATTAATAAGATAAAGCAATATAGAAAAAAAAAGCATTTCTTACTAATTTGGAATTTTTCCAAGTTGGTGTTTGGTTTCAGACTTAGTTTCTGACTCATCTTTTTTATGTTTTGTAGCCTTGCCTTCTTTATTAGGCAGATAACCATTTCTTTGAATTCTACTATTGTTCTTTATTGATTCTGGAACCTTACAAAAATTATCTTATTGAAAACAATCAGTTAAAAACTAAAGATTTAAAAAGTTAAAATTTATAATCCCACTAAAGAAATAATTGATAACATTAATATATACTTAAAGTCAATATTACAGTGACAAAAATTGGAATTTTGTACTTAATTTAACAAACACTCTATTTAAAACTAATTTTAAAATCGAGATCACCTTTAACATGATTTGTATAGATTCTCAAATAAGTTTGAATACTAACAAGAAGTTTACAGTATATTTTTTTAGGAAATGTTGACATTCATATGTGGAGTAAAAATAATTCTACAAATTATATATTTTCAACAAACTATATTTATAAATAGGTACATATTAGTTTTGACCTTTAAATATTAAAAGTAATAAATATTTATTAGAGTAATATGAATAATTTTCATTTAAAAATAATAATTATTTCAAAAGCACTGAATGACAACAGCAATAGAAATAATTCCACTTAAATACTAAATTTTTTTATAATTATTTAATTGATAAGAGATATTTTTAAAAATTTTTAAGCTCCTATATGGTTTATTTTCACAAATTTATTGTGAATTTAAAACATATATATAGTGTTATGATACTCCTCATTCTCTTCATAGGATGGCGCTGTAGTCATTAGGAGAGAGGAGAGGAGGGGGTCCGCTCCGGCGGGGAGAGATTGCCTTGGACCAGCGAACGAGGAGGTTCAGCTGGCGCTCCTTGGGTGTTTGTTCTGTTGGCCATTTAGGGCCATAATTAAATTTCTATTGATTCTAATTTTAATATATAATACTATTAATGTTAATTTTTAATAATAAATGTTTGTATTCGTTCAAGTTGAGCTTTATTCTACAGAACAGACACTACACTGTCGCACCCAACAGGATTACGAGCTGACGTTTCTGACATAATCTGAAACGGAACTGTGAATTTGTTTATTTGACTGTTTGTATTTTACAAGAAATTGAGATGGCTTTTCTCGCAAAAGGAAAGAAAGAAGATTTACGACTATTGCGGTAGAATTAGGCATTGAGAATGCTGCGAATTTAAAACTTTACGAACTAAAAAAATTGATAACAGAAAGCGAGAATTACGACGAAGATTTCATTAAAGAATTTTTAAATTCGTTGGTTGAAGAACGAAAAAGAAATGAAGAAATTGAGGAACAAAAAAGAAATGAAGAAATTGAAGAACGAAAAAGATTGCAAGAAATCGAAGAACGAAAATGGAATATGGAAATAGAAAAACGAAAATAAGAAATGGAGTTCGAGCTTCAAAAACTAAGTTTAATGGGAAAGGAACGAACAGGAGATGATAACTTACGAGATACTAGTAATGATTTTCATTTTAAGGCGAAATTAGATTTAAATAATATTTTACAGAAGTTTGATGCCAAAATAATTGATATAAGTTTATATCTTGTCCTCTTCGAAAGACAAGCCAAGAGAATTGAAATCAAAAAATAACTTTGGGTTTCGCATTTAATCGGATTATTGCCATATGACGTTGTGCAAATTATAGCAAGAGAAGAAGAAGTCACCGAGGATTACGACAAAGTAAAGAGTTTACTTCTGAAAAGGTAGAAACTAACTCCAGAAAAATTTAGACAGTTCTTCATGAAACACCATAAGAAACCAGAAATAAACTGGTGAGATTTCGCTTATGAACTGAAAAATTATTTCTTCGAATGGATCAGTGGACTTGGGATACGAACATTTGAAGAACTATGTGATCTAATAATAACGGATCAAATAAAACGCAAAGTTCCCTTAGAAATTAAAGAACATTTTATTGATGTTTGGTCAAATTTTAAAACTCCAGAAGAAATAACAAGTAAATTGGATGATTATGAAAATGTCAGAATGAATACTAGTGTCAAACAGAAAGAATTTCCTCGCAAAGAATATTTCAAGAGATATAATTATAACGAACAAGAAGAACAAAAATATTCGGCAGAGTCAAAACAAATCCCTCCATATGTTAGACAACAAAAATTAAAAAATTTCTGGAAAGATGAAAATTTTGAAAAAAGAACTGTGAAAGAATGTTATATTTGTGGAGATTCACATTTTGCGAGAGTATGTCCAAAACGATTTAAAGCAAATAAAAAAAGCGATGTTCTAACAGCAGAAATTCGCTTCCAATTATTAAAAGAAAACGGAAATTGAAATAAATCCTTCTCAATATGTGGATATTTACGTGGATAATACCCCGGGTAAAGGCTCTCATAGACTCTGGATGCCAACTTCCAGTCATAAATAATGACTTCATTTCAAAATCAAAAACAGAAAAAGGAAGAGTCGTTTTAATCAGTGCTTTTGGGGAGAGGATAGAAGCTGAATTAATGAGCTTTCAAGCAGTGTTGAAAACAGAAAATAAAATGTTTTCGAAATCCATCGAAATAATTGCAGCTGTTACAAACAAATCGAAGGGCAATGTATAATACCAACGAAAGTTTTTTATTTATTGGAAAATGAAGTGCTAGAAGAAAACAAGGAGTCTGCCGCCTGCTTTGTTTTGGCGTCGCAAGAAGTTGAATATCATAAGGAGACTGCTGCATCATCACGCGCCGAAAATATGGGTCAGATGCTCTGTTCAAATGACGCCACGAATCCGAGTGTTTCTGATGATGTGCAAGTGCTGGGAACCGAAACAAATTGTAAATTGAGTCAATCGTTACAATTTAAAAAAGAACAACAAGAATGTGCCTCTTTGGATGAAGTGAGATCTTCTTTATCACGTGGCAAAGGTAAATATTTTGAATTAGATGACATTTTATTCCACAAAGAGAAAGTTTGTGGTGAAACTGTAAATCAGTTAATTTTACCGAAATGTCGCCGTCAGAAAGTTATGGATTTGGCTCATACCTCTGTTTTTGGAAGTCACATGGGATTAAATAAAACAAAAGAAAGAATTAGATATAGTTTTTATTGGCCGAATATGTCAAATGATATTTTAAATTTCTGCAAATCATGTAAAGAATGCTAATTATGGTCTCCTGAGAATTCTTCCGATAAAATTCCTATTTCTCCAGTGCTTAGACCAGACCTGCCGTTTGAAGCTGTGAATGTGGATATTATCGGGCCGATTGAGCCTTCGTCGGCACGTAAACACAAATATGTTTTAGTACTGATGGATCAGCATTCGAGGTGGCTAGAGGCTGTTCCTTTACGTTCTTTAACAGCAAAAGCAACCTGTGATGCGCTATTAGAAATTTTTATGAGGACTGGTATTCCAAATATTATTGCCAGTGATCAAGGGACTAATTTTACTTCTAAATTAACGCACGAATTTATTAATCGCTTAGGATGTTCTCCCAGATTTTCAGTACCAGCGTATGCTGCCAGCAATGGATTTAATTGAAAGATATAATAAGGTTCTGAAGAACTCTCTTCATCATGTCATACGATCAGATCCCAGCAATTGGGATAAATATATTCTTTATGTACTCTTCGCTTACAGAGAAGTGCCTAATTGCACTACTGGCATTTCCCCCTTCAAGCTTTTGTACGGCAGAGAAGCAAGAGGGCCTTTAAGTGTTTTGAAATCAAGCTGGACTGGTGAAATCCCTGTTCCATTAAATATGAGTAAATCTGTTGTTGACTATTTACAAGATCAGAAGGTAAAATTTGAAAGAGCCGTTGAACAGGCCTCATTGATAGCTGCTGAAAAACAAGCCTACACCGACTACTTCAATCGCCGAACTGTTCCTAAGGAATTTAAGGTGGGTGATCAGGTTTATTTATTGATTCCGAACTCTTCTAACAAATTGTATGCCAGGTGGACAGGTCCTGGTGAGGTAATTGAACACTGCCCACCTAACTCCTATAAAGTTAAACTTCCAGATGGAAATATTAGACATTGCCATGTAAACAAGATCAGAAAATATTATCCAAGAGTCAATGCTGTGGGAATTATCTTTGAAGACGACGAAGCATTTGTTGAAATTCATGCTTCTCGAAGACTTACTAGTAAATTACATATCGAAGATCCTCTGAAAAATGTATGTATGCAGCATTTACCTAAAGGTGATAGGGAAAAGATTTTGGATTTATTACGTAATTATAAGACTTTGTTTACTGGAAATGTAAAAATAGCCAAAGTTGATGAACATAAGATCATATTAGAAGAAGGGAAAGAACGTAAAAGACCCTATGTTTACCGAATTCCAGAGGCTCTTGAATCCCAAATAGATGACCAGATCGATGAACTAATGGAATTAGATCTCATAGAGGAGAGCTCGGATGAAATAGCACATCCGGTGGTATGTGTAAACAAAAAGGATGGAGGAATTAGGATATGTATTGACTACAGATCTCTTAATGCTGTGACAAAAACGAATGATTTTCCTATGGAAGATTCAATGCAATTAATTCATTGTATTTGAAAGGCTAATATTATTTCCACATTGGATCTACTGAAGGGCTACTGGGCTATTCCAGTAGAGGAAGCTAGTCGTGATTTCACCTCATTCAAAACCCATAGATCTCAATATTGTTTCAAAGTCATGCCATTCGGATTGAAAAATGCCGCCGCTACATTTCAAAGGGTGATGAATAAATCGCTATCTTCGTTTAAGGAATTTTCAAGTGCTTATATTGACGATATAGCTATATTTTCAAATAATTTTGAAGAACATTTGTTGCATCTAAATATTATTTTAAGAAAATTAAAGGAGCTCAATTTTACTGTCAATATAAACAAGTGTGATTTTGCCAAGCCTCGTATCAAGTTCTTAGGACATATTATTGTCTCTGGTGAACATCAACCTGATCTGGAAAAAGTGCAAGTTATACAGCAACTTAAAAGACCAACAACCAAAAAAGATCTTCGAAGTGTGTTAGGTTTGTGTAACTTTTATCGTGAGTACATTCCTAAATACTCTGAATTAGTGTATCCATTAACTGAGCTTACTAAGAAACGCGTGCCTGACAATATTCCCTGGACTGAAGCGCACAACAGTGTTTATGTCTCTAAAACAAGCCCTGGTTAAGGCACCTTCACTTCACACTCCATCAATAGGTAAGCCTTTCATAATTTACTCTGATGCTTCTCAAGTAGGAGTTGGTGCTTGCCTGTCACAGCGTGACAATGATAAGATTTTTCCAATTTCATATGCTAGTCAAAAATTGACTAAAACTCAACAATCCTGGTCTACAATTGAACGTGAGGCTTATGCAATAGTGTGGTCGTTAAAAAGGTTTGAATCAATAATTTTTGGTTCAGAAATTGAGTTTTATACTGACCACAATCCCTTACCATACTTGACCAAATGTGCGCCTCAATCACCTCGTCTTCAGAGGTGGGTGTTTGCTCTTCAGAGATATAACATAACTATAAAACACTGTGCAAGGAGCTAAGATGCCTCATGCAGATGCTTTATCTAGACTTTTTCAGATAAAAACTGAATTTAGTGCTTAGTGTAAAGACTCTCTATTTGTAAATATATTTCAGTGGAAATTATTTTGGTTTATTTTTATTTGGTATATTGTTTCTTTATATCAATTGTATTGGTATATTTTTAGTTTACATTAATGTTACTGGTATATTGTTTATTTTCAATAATTTCAATTTATATATATTTAGTGGATAGATTTATTTTATAATTTTGTCTTATATCTTTTTATATACACATTATTAATATTGATTATTCTATGCATTCTTGTGAATTCTAAGTAATTCATTTGCAAATATTTTTTTCTATATATACGTATAGTTATTTTCAAATTCTAAGTTCATATTTCTTTAATTGTTTGAAAAAATATTATTAAGTTTGTGTTATTCTTATGTGTGTATCCTAACATATTTAATTCAGTTATGTGTTTATGTGGAACATAAACCCAAAACTTGCGGGAAGGGTGTAGTGTTAGGATACTCCTCATTCTCTTCATAGGATGGCGCTGTAGTAATAGGAGAGAGGAGAGGAGGGGGTCCGCTCCAGCGGGGAAAGATTGCCTTGGACCAGCGAACGAGGAGGTTCAGCTGGTGCTCCTTGGGTGTTTGTTCTGTTGGCCGTGTAGGGCCATAATTAAATTTCTATTGATTCTACTTCTAATATATAATACTATTAATGTTAATTTTTAAATAAATGTTTGTATTTGTTCGAGTTGAGCTTTAGTCTACAGAACATACACTACAATATATAAAAGAGTGTTAGTTAATATAACATTTAAGCATAACAGTGGAGGCAAAAATGAAATCTAAATAAATATTATTAGATAAAAAGTTTCAACTTAAATTATTTTCTTTTTGGAGTCATTACTATTTATTATAAAGTAAATTATTTTTTAACTTTCTTTTTAAGCTATTAGAGAATTATACTAGCATATTTGGACAATCTATTAAGCTACTCAATGTATAATTGTTTTAAAGCTTAATGATAGCATGTTTGAAATAATTTATCATAGATCTTTAAACTTATTTCTGTCCTCTTTTAATCATTTGCTTTTAATTAAAGTAATCAATTTTCCATCATCACTGGCTACATTTTTTTCTTTTATTAGTCAAATTCTATTTGATATTTTTAATGCATAGCAATAAAAGAAAGCCTTTGCTACACTCATTATGCAGATTACACTTCCTATATTACGAATATTAATATAAATGATTTGCTTAACCACAATCAAATGATTTTTTAAATTTTCCATTGTTTAACTGTTGTTTTCCCATTCAACAAGGATAGGAGAAAGTAGCAATATGAAATAAATTATTCCACAAGCAATAATTTTATCTGTTTAATTAGATTCTATTTATTTAATAAATTAATATAAAAGAATAAAATTCAATTTTAATATCATTAAATTAGTCTAATAAAAATCCATGATTAGAAAATTATTTTCCTTAATTCCTTTTTACTTATTACAGTTAAAAATCATTTTAATGTAATATTTTGTGCAATAAAACATTGTAATGGATACTTTTCTGAATTTAAACTAATTTTTCATGTAAGGAAATGGTTAATTTATGAAACTATTTGTGTTGAAAAACATGTATTGGCTGAAATATTCATTTCAGATAATAAAATAATGCATAAATCTATAAAAAAGAAAAGGCAATGAGAATTGACATATACTTTAATTAAGACAGGCACATCAGACACACAGCCTGCTAGAAAACAACTTGTGCTTATTAATCAAACTCTCTTCTCTCATAAATCATAAATGTTAAGCTTTGGTAAATGAAATTGGAAAGTTTGAGCTTTCCCGTAAATGTGAAAGATTAAACAAATAAAGATGGTAAAAGCAGAACAAAAATAAAAACACAGATTACCAGAATGCCATTAAATGTGTTGTAATCTAATCTGCTCATTGTTTGTGAATTACATTTTGAAGTCTACAGATTTTTATTCATTTTAAAACTAAAAAATATTTAATAAAAATATAATTAAAATTTAAAAACAATAAGTAAGGAAAGTTAGGTTTGGTTTGTTTATCGCTCAACAATCGCTTTTTACATATGAAGGCAAATTAGACTGGGATCTATGGTGCTTCATCAAAGGTTACAATGGTTTTCCATTTATCTCCTGCTAAGTGGTTTTTATACAGAATTCTACAAAATGTTTTGCGTTGAACCACATGTCTCAGCAAAAGCTGGTGAAGATTGTTTTTTTAGCATTTTTAAATTGTAAATATTGGTTTATTTTATTTATTGTTGCTACAGATGTATCTAAAGACTTTGCAATTGATTTCTGTGTTAGCAGATTTTCTCTTGTTACTAGCGATTTCACTTTAGAAACATTTGAAACAGCACATACCTTTTAAGGATATTTGTTTAGAGTCTTCTTTCTATGTAGAAATAATGATTGACAGTTTTTACCTATCTGATTAATCTTGCTTATTTTGCACTTATAAATTTTAATACCATGCATTTCACAACGTTTTTTAATTATGAAATAAAATATATAATATATAATTATGTTTATCTTTGGAAAGAACAAAAATATATCCTTCGGTTCACAGCATGTTTATAAGTGACATTTTGAAAGAAGAATAAATTTAAAAGTAGCAGACGATATTTCTCATTTCAAATAATAGGCTGTTGCCAAAAATTTTTATTCTAAAACATTTACTTTTTTTAAAATTCATTATGGAAATTGTTCTAGAAATGTGTTAATACCCTCTGTATGTAAACATATAATAAAGTATTTACATGTGTAAGAAAACTACTACTTTTCTTATTTAATTATATAAATGATTATCAGTATAGCTGATTTAATTTATAAAGAAAATTTTGCAATAAACAAATTCCAGTTTTGTCTGTTTACACTCCTTTAACTAAATTGAAAATTTTCTAACTTGGCATTACATGGAAAAGTTTAAAATTATGTTCTAGATTTATATATAGCATGAGTAAATGATATATTGATAAGAAATTAAATATTTTCACAATTTAAAAATTAAGCAATACTTCTGTAAAATTGAATAGATAGAATAATAATTTCTTTATAATTAAAATCCAAAAATAGAGTTAGTTTTATAAAATAATTATTCTAATTAAATAAGGAATAACTGTTACAGCATTTCAGATTTTGATTATTACTGTTAAGCAAATTTTATACATACATATATATATATATATATAATACATATATATAAAGATAATAAGATAATATGTATCTTTATATATATACATATTATCTTTATAAATATATTAAATGAAACTTTTAAATTACAATCAGGTATCAATTCTAAATCTCTCTTTATAAAGTGAACATTTAATTTGAAAAATAAAGTATGCTTTATTTAACAATTTATGTTAAATAATATTTTCAACAAAATGCAAGTTTTGGGGGTTGAAATGGCACAGATTCGCATGCACACTTGCATTTTCTATTCTCTTGGAGACTTAAAAACTTTAAAAAAAATCTATATTTATTTTAAATAACTTCTTATAAATCTTAATTGTCAAAACAATTATTGAGACTCAAACAAAATTAAAAGTAGCTTGAAATGGGCTATAAGATGAAGGAATATACGTGTGTGTGTATATATATATATATATATATATATATATATATATATATATATATATATATATATATATAAAGATAATATGCATCATTTATTGTTTCCCTAAACCTTTTTATATATATAAGCAGCATATATATTATGAATAATTAATCACATTCAAGAAGTATATACATTAATTGCAATAATATATATATATAGTATGCAAGAAGTGTTTAATACCTTTTCTGCATTATCACTTTGATTTAAATGAGGAAGGGATCTATAAGACTGCAAACTATGATAATCATCAGATTTTGTACTCAAACATGGAGAACAAGGTCTGCGATTTCTGAAAGGGCCAGCAGTTTTAGGAGGCATAATATTTTCTACAGTATCAGGAATTGGTTTTTCTTTAAATATTTCTCCCTAGAACAATAGAAATAATAAATAATTGCCCCAAACTAAGTTTATAAAAACATTTATTATGCAGTACGACTATATTGTGATTGGCAACAGCACATCTTTTGTTTCTCTATCAAAATCTTATATTATTATAGCTTTGTTATATCTAATAAACAAACCAAAAGGATAGAACTTTTTAGTTCATTTTATTAGAAATTTCAAATCAATGAAATGAAAAATTCAAGAAATTGATACTATTTTCTAATAAGAAAATGACAATTTTTTGAGAATCATTCTAGAAAATTCCAAGAAACCATTTAAAATGTATGGAGAATAAAGTAACAATTGAATTTTTTTTTTTTTTTTTTTTAAAGACATTTGAATTCACAGGGCTTAACCTTTTTTGATTAAAGTAATATTAATAAGATCAAATTATCAACATTTGATAATTTGATCTTAATGCTTTATGACAAAATTTTTAAACTTTAAAAGGTTTCATTTTATTACTAATTTATGGTTTAATTATTTCAGAAATTCTACAATATGGAAATATTCTATTATGTACAAACTTTTACACAATACAATTTTTAAATAACAAAAACTTTGAAATAATGATCAAATTACTACTCAAAGCTTGTATTTCATTTATATTTGAATATTGAAAATAATATTACAATATTTAATAGGAAAAAAATATAAACAAACAAATAAAATAATAAAAAACTATAACAATTAGATATAATAATTAATGGAAATTCTTTTAAGAATGTTGCATTTTATATAAATAGAAAGCAACTGACATTTTTTTTTTAACAAATATCTACAACCATTTTCATTATGGTTTACAAATAAGATTGTATTTACTAGAGTGAGAGGTTCTATACATTAATATTAATCCTAATAACTAATAAACAATGGGAGAGGAGTGGTTTAGTCCTATTTTTCACACATTCATGCACTTGAATGGAAATATTTTATAACCTGCATACGTTTAAAAATTTTCTTTGTTTTCTTTTTTGTTTCATATAAATACAACACATTATCAATGAAAAGTTTTTGTGGGTGACAATTTCCTGTGCCTAATAAAATGTAACTTTTCCAACTGTTATGTTTGTCAAAGCCTAAAATGAAGAGCCCATCAAACTCTTCAGAATGGAAATTTTCAGGTTGAATACCAGATGCAAATGAAGATAGATATTACATCCATTAGCAAAGGTACATAGATGTTTTCCAACATCTCTTCATGGTATTACAAGAATCTGGTCAACAACCAATGAAAAGTACATCTGAGAATTTGTAAATGTATAAAACACTATACAATAGATTTCAGCTATTAGGTTAGAAATGCAGATTAAATAACAAAGCAAAATATAACATATAAAAATAAAGCTCTTACATTAGTATTTGTGAACACTTTAGCTTGAGTCTGAGAATATCTATTAGGAACTTTTAAAGGTTGCAAAGATTGCTTCTGAACAAGTTTTTGTTGTGCTTTTGCTTGAATATCCTTCAATCTCTTAAGATTTTCTTTAAGAAAATTCTTTTGAGGTGGCTCTAAAATATAAAACAGATATCAAATAAGATAATTATGCAATGTCACATTTAAAATAGAAAATGAAAAAAGCAATAGAAATATTAAAGATAATAAGAAATTGTATTATTTAAATGTATAATTCAATCATTGTAAAACTATTTTCTTAGCAATGCAAAAATTAATTCAAACAAGAAATATCAGAGGAATTATTTGTTTTTATTAAAACAATAAATAGTTTCATCCTTAAAAATGCTAAGAAAAAAATGTATCTTAAAATGTAAATATCAATGAGTATGTACGAAATGCATGGGTTAAAAGTCCTTAAAACAAGGAACATATCTCAAATAAACATTTGACTTTTTAAGAAAATTAATTACCTGGTCATGAATAAAAATCAAACACAGGAAGAAACATATTGCCCAACATTAAATTATTGCAAAAAAGAATTTAATATAACTACATTAATACCATGTTTAATCAATTTGTTTTATTTATAGTGAAATGGAATAAGTATTTAAATACGATTTTATTAAGAAAGAATATTATAATATCCATTATATAATGAATTTAAATCTTCACCAATTATTCATATAAAACTATAGTCTGGTAAATGTGATAAAGGTTCTTCTGATAGAAAATGAGGGGGTGCATCACTAGATAAATTTACAATTGATTCTAGTCAACAATAAGTATTGCTGAAATTTTAAAATCGAAAATTTAAACCACAGGTTAAAAATAATGTTACTAAACATGGTTGTGTCATAACTGCCAAGCTGAATTAGCACCAACATATCCATTAGGATATAAAATATATCATAATACAGTATATCACGTAAAGAAAACAATAGCATTTAAGATTCCAATTCATGCATTTCATTTGAAAAAAAAAATCAATTATAGAGTGCCAATGAATCAAGACTATTGTTTTCTTACTCCTGTTGCTTTTTATCTGCTTGCACATTTAATATTGGTATCTTGGCACAATTCCCATATGCTTATTCATTTAGGGCAAAATTGGCTGCAGTGACACTAATAAGCAAGTAAAAAATATTTGTAAACAAAATATAAACAGAAAATAATAAAATTATTTTCATTTTAAAGTTTTTCCATTATATATGATTAAACCTTCCCTAGAAATAATAACATTCTGTTTAAAAAGTTAATAAAAGGATTTAATGACTATACTTTTTTTAATTCTTTAGATTTAAGACTTCTCACATTTTTAAGTTATTTTAATTTTAAAAATATATTAAAATAAATTAAATTTAAAAAAATATTTTAATTTTAAAAAATAACAAAACAAAATTTTCATATATATTTAATCTGGCTAGATTAAATATATCTATATTATATATATCTATATTTTATATCTAATTATATATAAATATATATTTAATCAAGCTAGATTAAATATATATATATACAGAATTTTGTTATTTTTTAAAATTAAAATATAACTTTTTAAATTCAGGTTCTGCAGTTAGACTTAGCTGATCAATCAGATGGAGCAAAGGCTCCAGAATTTAATTGAACAAATTGTGAGTTTAATTTTCATTTTGGTGGTGGATAATCTTTTAAACCGGATCTTATTAAATAAGCCTCTAATTAAAACAGTGTCTATTAAGAATATATATATATATAAACAAATATTTTATATTTAATACAAACAAAACCTACTTGTTTATTTTATATGTAGCTCAAACTTTTAGAGAATATATTTAACAAAAAATTACAGTAATTTTTGCTTACTTGGTTTTTCAACAGGACCTCTAGCTTCCTCATGTATTTGTTGAAGTAGTTTTAAAACTGTTTCTGACTTAGCGTAGGCTTTTGGTATCGCACCAACCGTATATGGACGTGCTGGTAGTTCATACTCCATCTCTGGAGCTAAATGAAAGAAAGAAGAATGATTTTAAAGATTGAAAAGGTAATAGGCACAGATGCTGTATAATCTAAGATGCCAATTTCTGAATTTTTAGAATGAATTTTCTTGGCAATGAAGAAATTTTGCGAAGATGACATAAATAGGATTGCCAAAATAAAGTTTTTTTGCTAATTCTTATAGCTCTCCATCTGTATGACATAATAAAAACTAAGTTGCCAAATAAACAAGAAAATCCACCAAAAAAACATTAAACTCAGAATTTGGCATCCTGGATTATAGGGCATCTGTGCCAGGTAACGTAAAAATTGATGTAACCAGAGAAAAATATTGGCATCATACAATAAGAATTATATTGTCAATTAAATTTTGATGACCTAGTGTTTATGTCATCGCGATGAGATTTAGAGCATTTTGACCCATTTTCACATTTTATTAAAAATTTTAGCAAGGAAAATTCATCATAACAATTTTTTAGTGTACTTATAATTTGCTTAACATTTTGGATATTTAAATTCCAGGTTGTATTGCTCTTTTTCATTACTTTATATAATCATTTTAGTGTTCAGCATTTATCAAAATTGTTACAATTATGTCTGTAGCTCAAAATATTGTTAAAATACCAAGGTATTCTTAGTTTTGGATTGACGTTCAATTCTTCGTTGGTAAGCAGATTTTAGGTCAAGATGGAGAAGCTAATCATTTTTTCTGCTATAAATTGCGTGAGAAAAAGGAAATTCTTTTAGAATTTTTGGAGTGAAATTGTAGTATTGAAATCAGAGCTAGAGAGATTATGAAGTAATTTCGGAAACGAATACGAATAAAGTTGTATTTTTTAATATTTCACTTTCTATACTAATGTTTCATTTTTTAAAAAATTTTATTATTTAAAAAATATATATTCACATTTTTTATTTATCAGGTTTAAATTTAACATTTAAATATATAAAGTTTTTCAAAAACAAATTTATTACATCACAATTACAACATATTCGCGCGGCACTATGTCACAATTACGTCATCTTGACAACATTTTGTCGTTACCAAAAATTTTTAAAATTTGAGACCCTGGATTATACAGCACCTGTGCCCAAATATTTTTAAAGATACAAAATTGCAAATGTTTGTCAGTTGATATATGTATGATTTATTAGTAAAATTTATAAGTATACATTTAATATTATCGATTTTTCTAATAATAACTCAACGCAAATGAGTTATTCACTCAAAGAGCAGTAAAGAACATAATTAAAATAATACACTAATAGATTATATTATACATGAGTTAAGTTTATGACAACTTATTTAAAGTGATACTATTTTTACAATTGACAAGTGCTACTATTTTTTGGGCTATGAAATATATTATATCCACAAAAAATATAATAAATAAAAGTAAAAAATTAGAAAACTCATTCGTACCACACAAAGCTCGGCATTCGTTTATAGTTTGTGTTTTTGTATGTGCTTGTGTATTAGGGATGGGAAGAAATATCTGTAACAAGTATTTTGTAATCAGTATTTGAATAAAATTACAGTATCAACCTGTAATCAGTATTTTTTTTTCCAAATACTCAGTATTTCGAGTAACAAAATCAGCGCGAGTTCCAGTATCCTCAGACAGTTGCAGCTACAATGTTCTTGACCAATTTCAAAGACAGAGCGAGTACATGCCTGTTACACAGTAATCAGCGAGTACATGAGTATTTCCTTGTCACAAAGTAATCAGCGAGTACGTGTAGTTACAGTGTACTTGACTCATCAATGAAACAAGTACAAGTAACAATGTCATTGACATATCGATGCAGACGGATGAATTATGAGATTGTGGTAGCTTCTTATGGTAGGGAGGCTGGGTGAGAGAAGGGAAATGACAGTTGTCTTAACTGGAAAATAGATGAGGGATACTTGGGAATTGAAAGATATCTTTGGGATGGAGACGGAGACATTATGAATTTATATTGCGAAATAAAATACGCATGTACATTTGTTTCGTTTCGGTTAAGAAAATAAATGAGCTGAGAAAACCAATAATCCTGGTACATCTATTTAGTGATTATCATTCTTTTAAAAATATATCACATTTTTTTAAATATAAGAAAAGAGCATGATATTCCTGTTATGAATTTAGCAACTTTTATTAACTTTTATTTCTGTTTTTATTTTTCTCAAAAATTTAATTTTTCTTATGGACATATTTAACATATTTATTTGAACCTTAAATAAGGTCAGATTTCTTAAATTACAAACAAAAAAATTAAGTTAAATCTGCTCCTTTGTTATTTTTACTCTGATTATTTTTTATTATAATTCCTTATAAATATGTTTATTTTTTATTCAACCATGTTTTAGTTTCACCATATTTTACTGTAAATAAATAGAATTTAAACTTTTAGAAAAAATGTTCTTTTATGTTTTTTACCAAATGTTTTATTTTTATTCAGCTAATGAGAATGTTGATTTAAACCTAATGAAGGTAGTTTATTCATTTTAGTTAAAAGTTTTAAACTGAAAAAAAAAGCATTAATTATATATATATATATAAGAGAGAAAGAGAGTTAACTTTTACATTATCTTTATTTATATCATCATGTGTATCCTTATCATCATGTGTTATCGTCATGTTTATCTCTTAAATTGATTGATGTAAATAAAATATATGTACCGAGCTTCGGTGGTTCGTGTGGATTGAGAATTGAATAAAGCAACTACTCAATGAACACAACACTTTTATTCGTAAAAATTCCCACTAGATATACCAGCTGTAACAATCACAATTAAACAGCTACAATCCGTCGGATACAATAAGTAACAGCTTCCAATCACAGGTCTCAAATACCTCAGGCAGAGAACAGCTTTTTTAGACAAGCAGTCACAACTAATCGTCTTCACTCACTGACTGTCTTCACATAAACTTACTAACTATGTCGGGCTGCGGTATTTATACCTGACTTGGCGCGGAAATCTACTAATTTAAATATTGATCCTAAAGCGTAGGTGATGGATGTTTCCAGAAGTACCTATTTCTCGCAAAGTCACCAAAAATGTCGCCAAGTTTTCTCATCAAAACATCGCCAAGTCATCAAATCATTAGAAAACCCGCTTTTAACGTATAACACATCTAATAACCGCAATTTTTGCCCAAAATGTGAGTATTTCTGATCTGTCTGAGATATTTTAAGACATATACAATAATTATTTATAAAATTGTAACATTGCCTCCCTCTCAAAGACTGCACGTTCCGAGCAGTACAATCCCCTGATAGGAGGCCAAATTTAATATAAAAGAATTTACATTTTAAGAGGATACAGAACACATTAGATGCACAAGCAATTAAAAATACAAATACAAAAAAATGGAAAATATTAAAATTATCTATACTATTTACAAAGAGACTATGGTATACTAATTTTTTACTTTACATTACGATAAGGAGCTAAGCTATCATAATGTACTACTTTTGGTTTTGAAGAATATGACTTCCTTAGACGAACCACGACGTCATTCAGTCTTTTTAGGACTGTGTAGGGATCTTCCCAGTTGGCTTGCAACTTTGGAGAAAGTTCTTTACGTCGAATCGGGTTCCACAACCAAATTTTGTCACCTTCCTGAAATTCATGTCCTGTCACTCTTGTGTCATACCTTGCCTTCGTTTTTTCGGTCGTCAGGTTGATTCGGTCTCGAGCAAAGTTATGGACATCTTCAAGACGTACCTAGGTCTCGAAGGTATTCCTCTGACGATGAAGATGTATCCGGTGGACGACCAAACTGAAGATCACAAGGAAGATGAAGTTCGCGACCAAAGAGCATTTGTGATGGAGTGTATCCGGTAGTCTCATGGACTGCACGTCCATAAGACTACCGGATATGCAAGCAGAAACAGCGGTAGCTTCAAATCCCAATCTTGCTGATTTCTGGAAACCATAAGTGAGAGACTATTTAAGATGGTTCGGTTAAACCACTCTACCATGCCGTCCGATTGTGGGTGTAATGGCGTGGTCTGAGTCTTGTCTGTTCCAAAAATTTGACACATTCCTTTAAACACAGCAGAGGTGAAATTTGTCCCTTGATCTGAATGAATTTGTAAGGGTGCGCCGAATCTGGAAATCCATTGTTGCACTAGAACCTCGGCTACTGTAGTCGCTTCTTGATCAGGGATTGAAAATGCTTCAGGCCACTTAGTAAAGTAGTCCATGACAACTAGGATGTATTTGTTGCGATTTGAAGATCGTGGTAAAGGACCCAAAATATCCAATGCTATCCACTCAAAAGGTGCTCCTACATTATACCGCTGCAACCTTCCTCGGATACGTTTCTTTGGTCCCTTACGTGCCGCACAATCATCACAAGATTGGCACCATTTCTCTACATCTTGTCTAGTTTTGCTCCAATAGAAGCGTTCTCGAACTTTCTGTAGAGTCTTCATTACTCCGAAGTTGAGCTACTATGCAATTCTTTCAAAACATCGGAAATTCTTGATTTTTGAAAAACAAGCTGCCATTTGAAATTACGTCCATCATCGGACTCCCATTTCCTGTATAACACGCCATTGCTAATATGGAGTGAGTCCTAAAGAGCCCAATATTGTTTAGTAGCAGGACTCTAGGTGGAGATATCCTGGCAACTTGGTCTCATACTGGAAGATTCTTTTAATTCAAAATTTTGATTTATATCTGGGTCTTCTTTTTGGCCTTCTCTAAGCCCTTCATCACTCCATGGGTCTGGTTTCGATGGCGGTGAAACAGTAACTTGGCGTACCGAATGATTTAGTTATTGATAGTTCTTCCCTACTCTAGAGTAATTACGGCAGCTTCCATTACATGGTCTCCTTGATAAAGCATCAACATTTCCAGGAAGAGTTCCTTTGTGATGACGTATTTCAAACTTCTGGATTCGTTGAATCCTTCTCTTCTATGGTGGATGGTCATTTCCACAATCTTTTAGTTTTGGGCAGACTCTTCGGACGTGTCCGACTGCATCGCAAGTCCAACACTGAATTTTTGTGTTTCTGCCACCTTTACTCAGTTCTAAGCTACGGACTTTTCGCCGCAGATCTTCAATTTGTTTTCTTAGATCATAGTCTGTATCAGTAGCAGAGACGGCTCTGATTGAGTGCCGGTCTTTACGGGTGGCATGCTGGGCAGCCTCTATCTTAAGTGCATAGACTAGAGCAGATCCGATATCTTTGATATCGGCGAGTCAAAGTGCTTTCTGTATCTCAGGATCCCGCACACTATCGATAAAGTGATGGAGAGCCAGATCTTGACATGTCTCAGCTGGGCAGTCCAAAAATGCTAAATGGAAAAGTCGCTGAATATCGGCAGCCAATTCTTGCAGACTTTCACCCGCTTTTTGATAGCGGTATTTTAACTGTAATATGCTATATTGTTTATTGCACTTTTCTCCAAACCGCAGCTCAAGGCTTGGAAATCGTGCCTCTGCTGTTCCGGAAGCGTCTCTAGGATATCAGCAGCGTTTCCTCTTAAACAGGAGGACAACAACCTCTTAAACAAACAGGAGATGTTTTCACGGGATTCTATTTCTTAAGAATCTTTAAGAATTTAAGAAAAGTGTCTAAACTAAAGGTTGGTCTATCTCCATTAGTACGATGGAACTCCAAAGCAATATCGTTGAGAATGTTTTTCATCAAAACCGTAATTAACATGTTAGAATAAGATTCTGGTTTTACATCGAGAGAGGAGAGACTTCTAATTTGAACATTTATTGTGTCATATAATTTTTCTTAATTTTGTTACATCACTCGAGCTTTGCACAGGGTTTAAATTCAAGAGGTTTGACTTGTGCGAATTTATTATCAAATGGGTTTGGCCAAATCTGTTGGTAAGAATTTCTACAGCCGAATCATAATTGGATTCTGAAATCGAAAATCCATCGATAGGACTTAAAGCATTTCCTCCCAAATGGGATTTTAAATAGTTAAACTTTTCAATCTTTGAAAGCGTTGAATTTTCGTGAATTGTAATTTTAAATGAGTTTCAAAAATTACTCCATTCATTATAATCTATATAAAATTTTTGTATTGACATTTTAGGTAATTTAACATTATTTTCAAATTCCTTTTCTTTTTTATTTCCGATTTCTAAACGTGAGTCGTTAGAAGTATTTAAGTTCACATTTTGAGCTTCAACGCTCTTGAGATAATGTTTGATTTTGATTTCGTTATTATTATTTTATCACTGTATTCCATGGAAGTTATATCTGATTCTAATTTAGTATCATCATCTTTAATCAAATTTTGAATTTTCTCATCAAAATTCCTAATTTCAATTTCTTTAGAATTTAACAGTTCCAAACAATCGTCTAATTCGTCACAATTTTTATCTTCAATAAATTTGTCAACGTTCTTAAAAAATATTTGTGATGGAACTGTGAAGTGTAGCTCTTTTTTTGTTTAAAGCTTTGGAATCCATCATAAACAAAAGTATTAAAAAACTTTACCTTTTGCAGTTTTCAGTCTTCGCATACAAATGCTATCCAATGTTCCTTGAACTAAATCAATTAAGGTTCTAACTATTACTAAACAAATTTTTATTCTATACTAATCTAGCTATCAAAATTGGGTTACTTCCCGGCCGATGATCCATTGAAAGATTTACTCTTTTCTACTAACAACTAAAAATCAAAACTAAGCATTGAGAAAAACTTCAATAACTAAAGGTGCAAAAGCTCGAATAATTTTCTATATACTTCAATAAATGCTTATACAATATTTACATAAAAAGAATATGCTGAAATCCTCTAAAAATCTAAATTCAATAGAATAAAACATCATAGAATATTAATCCTTTCAAAAAAACTTATACGCACGTATTACAATCGAACAAATTCTAAAAACTAAAACATTCTTTTTTCAACAATCATAAATGAATATGAAATCTATCATGCGCTTATAGGCCATCTGTTGACAATAAAAGTTAACTAATATTTTGTTACAAATGTCTTTCTATTAACATTTTCCAGCCACCTTTCTTGCGGAAAATGCTTAACTCAATCAATTACTTAGCAGGTTGGAATTCAGGTCTCGTGACATTGTGGATAATTCACAGCTTGCACTTTTCCTCTCCGCCTCAACATTGGACGAAACTTTTAATCTGCATTAGTCTATTTCAGTATGACGCTCTTCGGCTGTGTAAGGTATCGAGCTCGCCATCTTCTCTACATGAGAGCGACGCCTTTCTCCACTAAGCCTTTTAACTATGGCTTTTTAGAACAATAAAGTAATAGTTTTGTAAAATAATAAATGTTATGTATTATTACTTTGCTTTTATAGTAACATATTTCAACAATTCGTAATTTTGAATCACGGTTAAAATAGTCACCTCCATTGGCACCTTCACCAATGATTGAACTTTTCTTAGTATCATGATGAAGGGCTTGAAACGAATATATTACCTTTGGGAATGAGAGCAAAGCCTTTCCTCTCGAAGTGCAATGATATCTTGACATTCATAAGCTTGTTTAACTCTAACTTATTATGAATACCATTGAATCTGATGATCTTCTTAAACAACTCAAGGAGGAATATTTTTTTACAAATTATAATTAAAGAATATTTAGTTTCCTAATTTCAAAAAAGAATAGCTTTATAATTTCTAAAATTTATGGTATTCCATTATTTCGCACTATTAAATCTGACATTGCAATTGGACATTTGGTTGTAAAGTTAACGTTCTTGCCTTCGAATCAGGCTAACACGATCGAGTCTGATGTCACATATGGCTTTTGTAATGATTAGAAACCTACTTAAATATGCAGGTCCCAGTCGAATTAACCTTCATATGAGAAAACATGCAAACAAACCAACATCATGATCCAATAAAAATAATGAAAATCATTTTAATAAAAAAGTAAGAAAAGCAAAAATAATCTTGAATATTTTGTAAATAGTTGTTAAATTTTGGAATGAATATAGGATATAAATTCTAAATCTGTATGTAATCAATGGAATCATAAAAATTTTAAATTCGAAATTAAAGTACTTTGTATATGGAAACAAAATATTAAGTATATAAGTTATGTAAAAGAATAAAATATATGATGTTTGATATGGATGCAGTAGCTGCACAAGAGACTAAAAAATTGAAATAAAACTGTTTTATGCATATTTAACATAACTGAAAGATTCGTATCGTATCATTTTCCAATTTAAAAAAAGTTTTCCAAATAAAACCTCACCTTGTCAAAATTAATTTACATTCATTTTAAATATTTCTAATTAAAAGTAGGCTTTGAATCATTGAATATTCTGGCATGAAAATTGGTTTTTCATGATAAGCTTTGTTTGCTTACAGTTTTTTAATATTTTTATTTCATTATTATTATTAACTATCTATTGGTAGATAACCAACGCAGGAAAAGAATCTGCTGAAAAAATTAAATTTACATCCGGATATTTCTTAATTATATTACTTAAAAAAATGCTTACTTTTTAACCATTTTTAATTTATTACCTTTCAAATAATATTGAGATGTTTTTAATGAAATCCTCAACAAGTTTTTGTTTTTATCTCTTAAGATTAATGCTAAGGGTACGAAACTTTATTTAAATTGTAAATAAGATAAAAAAAAATGTGATCTTCTAAATATCTGTAAAATGTTTTTAGTATTTGCGAATGTCAGAAAATATTTCTTGGTTTTTTTACTTTTATTTAAAATGTACTTTAAAGTAAAGTTACTAATAAAATTTAAAAATAAACTGAAAAAAGAGAATTTTTTAAAAATTTTATCAGTGATTAGATGGTAACAGAATTTTATATATCTGTGAAGCAGATATATAAAAAGTACTCTTTGGCTTAAAAAAAACATCCTACCTGGACAAATCATTGGCTGCCATTGATAAATTGTAAATTAAAAGCATTTGCATTCAATAATTTATATATTCTATTTATTCGCTGAGACAAATCTTCGCCATGATCTAATGGGAAAACCCGTTGTTTTCCCAGAAAAACCCCAAGATATATACAAATTACATTTGAACAGAGAGAAAACCTTCTGCGCATCTGCCTTCTTCTGCATGCACGTCTGTCAAGGTGAGAGCTTGGAAGTTTTCCTGGTTTTTTTCCTTTGCGACACGTAAATATGGCACACTATATAAAAAGCCTTTCTAAAAAGGAATTCTGCGATGGACGTAAAATGCCTTACTACACTTCATACAACGGTCAATTGAAAGGGACATATTATTATTCATATAATCTTCTTTTTTCCATTCAAATATTTTTTGTTGGAGAAAAATACGAATATTATTTGTCCTTATATTTAGTTATTTTTACAAATAAATAGCCCCATAAATAGTCTTTTGTTCTTAAAAAACATTAATTTTAATTTTTTTTTTAAAATTGGCTTTTGTTTTAAATTGTAATAAATGTGACTTGAAGAACATGAAATGACTTGGTGAAAGTTTGGTTGCATTTAAGGCAATTTTCCTGATCGATGGGATTTTACCAATAAAATATAAGATCAGACACAGTAAAGGACGCAACAATATAATATTACCAAATGCAACAATATAATATTACCTATCTCTATTACTAAGTCACTATGAAAAAACAAAATATAAAACTTATTTATTAATAAAAAGAATAAAAAATATCTTTCACTTCTCATTTTAATATTTTATCATTTGTTAATAACATACCAATTAATCAAATTTTATCAGTATATATAATTCAGTATATTTATCAGTTAAAAGTTAAAACTTTCAATATATATATATATATTGTACCAAGCTTCGGGGTTCGTGTGGATTGAAAGTTGAAGAAAGCAACAACTCAATGAACAAAAAAGACTTTTATTCGTTCGAAAATTCCACTAGATATACCAGTTGTAACAATCACTATTATACAGCTCCAATTCGTCAGATACAATTAGTAACAGCTTCTAATCACAGGTCTCAAATACCTCAGGCACAGAACAGCTTCTCTAGACAAGCAGTCACAACTAATCGTCTTTACTCACTGACTGTCTTCACATAAACTTACTAACTATGTCGGGCTGCGGTATTTATACCTGACTTGGCGGGGAAATCTACTAATTTCGCCAAGGTTCTGGAAGCTTCTAGGCTATCTCGCTAAATATTGGTCCCAGAGCTTAGGTGATGGATGTTTCCAAAAATATCTATTTACCGCTAAGTCGCCAAGTTTTCTCGCCAAAACAATGCTAAATCACCAAATCATTAGAAAACCCGCTTTTAAAGTATAACATGTCTAAATACTGCAATTTTTGCCCAAAATGTGAGTATTTCCGATCTGTCTGAGATATTTTAAGACATACAATACAATAATTATTTATAAATTTGTAACAATATGTATTTCTGTTCCTCCATTTTGTATTAAATATTGTTTCTCCATATTTTACCTTAAAACATTATAACATTTAGATTGTTGGTAAAACTGTCATATATGTTTTGATAGTTATTGAAGTTTTATGCAACTATATCCAATATAAAAGGATTATGTTTACTGAAACATTATTAATACAGTTTTAATTACAAAGCTACTTTATTTAACAATAAATTGATTAAGTTTCAGGAAACTGAAACAAGATATGTGAGTTAATGCAATTTTTATTTTAGAAAAAACTGGTTTATCTACTACATAAAAATATAAACAAATAAAATGACTTTTAAAATAAAAATTACTATCTATTATACATAAAATTTTTTATTATGTTTGTCTCTTTAATGTTTAATTATAGAAAAATAAAAGAAATTTATTTTAAGTTTATTTTTTGATTAATTGCAGTATCTTTGTAAGCTAACTTATAATAAGACCTTTTAGTAATTGATTAAACCTTCCACTTTACAATTCTTTGCAAAATATTTACCAGTTAATTATAAAAATGCATTTATAAAATATGAAAGTCTTGCTAAATTCTAATAAAAAATTAAGCTGATTAAGTTGAAAAATTGAAATTATATTATCTTATCCAATTTTATATTTTAATTAACATTGGAAGTTTTTGAAAAATACTATTGAGTAATTGGAAAATTTACTTAAAACAGATATAAATTCTGAAAAAAATGTAAGTAACAAAATGTCACAATTTTTATATTGAATGAAATACATGTAAAAAAATGTAAAAATTTACAATTTGTTGCAAAAAAAAAAAAAAAAAAAAAAAAAAAAAACGGCTTATAGATAAATAACTTATATTTCTTTAACTCATTTCAGGAAAAACAAAAAATTGCAATTAATGAAATGTTGCATAAATAGAATTATTTCTTATAGATCTTTTTATTAATATATAAGTAAATGCTTATTTATAAATGATAATAATTTACATTAACATTCATTATATAAATTAATTTTATGGAGTAATATAAAATATTATTGATATACTAATTTAGTTTTAATTAATTATTAATTTACTTATTATTAATTTAGTTTTTATTCAATTTATTTATAAAATTTTAAAAACTTTGACGTTATATTTTAGTCCGATAGATGGCAGTACAAAAGATTTGGTAACAAGTACAAAATGTAATCGGTAAAATACTTGTTACTTTAAAAGTAACTGTACTCAGTACGTATTAAGTACAGGAAAAGTAACAAGGGTCCCATCCCTAGTGTATATAACAGTTTCATTATTTTGCCAACTTTTATAATACTAATAACACATATATATTTACTTATTGAAATTTTGCTGATTATCAAAAAGTTTTCGGTCGTTCACTAATTTCTTTCTTCAAAAATTGCATACTATAAAGTATTTCTTTTTTATCCAGAAGCAGCTGTACTTTGTCTTTATAACGTCTTGTAGTCGAATATTTCTGAGCAAATAATATTTATAAACTGATCAAAATCAAAACTAATCCATACCTCAATGAATTAATTATTAAATTTCGAGAACAAGAAGAGACTGAGGAGACGACAATTGAGGAAGGAAAACGTGGCCATTGATTATATGTTTTCTGTTCGTTCTAGCAGACTATTTGAAAGCCACAGAAACTGAATACATTTTAGAAATGTTTTTTAACAAAAGTCTATATTCACGCAGTATTCTAATTTCTTTTTCTCTTCATTTCAGTATGAAAACAACTAGTACTATTTCATTAAGGGTTACTGAACATTTCACAGCATGAATCATAACTCATGCTTACTTTCAATTTACCTCTAAAAATTAAGCAAGGTCCAATGATATGGTATGCAAGTATCTAGTTAATATACTTAGAAATGACGTCATTGGATAGTCTAAGGCTAGTTCCTGTAAAGGGGAGCTAGCGCATGGACTTACCGACCTGTCACAAACACTATGGTTGCCATAAAGCTTCATATGACGCAACTTCTTACATACGTAAGTTTATATTTTATATGTTTGTTTTATTTGTTTGATACATTTCTAAAGTAATATTTTCTTGCGTGATAAATTTTAAAAAGGATTGTAATGGGCAAAAACTGCTCTTAATATTTTTTTTTAAGAATTTAAATTATATTTTACTAATAAACAAGAAAAGAAAAAAACAATATCAGAAATAAAATTTAAAAAAAAACTTTTTTTTTGCACATAGCACAAACAATTTATTATAGTAAGTATATTAGTATAGTATTGCTGACAACCAATAATACATACTTACAATACATAATCCTATGTTATAACTTACATAAATAATATATACCTGCATGTATTATAAAAAAGGACAGTAGAGAAACTATTTTTTAAATTATGTTATACTGTAAGTAATATATAAGAAGAGTTTTCACATGCATAATAACTAACAAAAATAAAAAATAACATTTCCTCCATATTGGAAGTATATATTACTGTTGTTGTTCTCGTGTGCCAGTTAGGCTGGCAAATTGGGGTGCGCTGCTCCACTTTTCCAACTGAACCGTATTTGGTGTGGAGTCCGACTTCTTCAGTACGCACACATGCCATAGGGACTCGTTTATAGGGTAGGCAACCACTCACACTTCATTCACACAAGGAAAGGACAAAGACAGGATAGGGAGAAAGAGAAAGTACATCCATGCCTGAATCGGCATTCGAACCCAGGACCTCCCTATTTGTAGTCGGGCACGCTGACCGCTAGACAAGTTGGCCGGCAGTACATATTATTACTAACTAGTAATATATTCTTACAACATATAATTTGAGAGTAATACATATTTAACATATAATATAATCTAAAATAAATTTCATAGTTCTGCATTTTAAGGCTGTTACAATAAGAATAGCAATATAAAAATATTTTTTTTTCATTTTGTAAAGAATAATAAAATTATGGATAACTTTCTTAATAATATTTCTTACTAAAACTAATGTTTTCTCTTGTTATATATTTAAAAAAGATTTTAATGTACAGAAACTATTCTTAATAATTTTTTAAGAATTAAATAAAATTGTGTTATACAAATGCCAAAAAAAAAAAAAGTATATTGTAAGCAATTTACTAAATTAGTATAATATCACTGACCCCAAGCAATAATACTTACTTACAAAATATAAGCCTATGTTAAAATTAACATATAGTGTTATAAAAAAAGGTCTGGTATAGTAACTATTTTTTATCAAATAAGGTTAAACTGTAAGTAATATATAACAACAGTTTTCATACACATAATAACTAACAAAAATAAAAAAAAAACTTTTTTACATATTATAATTAACTAGTAAGCAATATATATTTACAAATTATAGTTTGAGAGTAATACATACTTAACACCCATATAATATAATCTAAAAAAATTTTTAAGTTTTGCATTTTACTGAGCCATTTATTTTATTTTATTTTTTATTAAATGTGTTTGGGGGCGGGAAAATACAAAATTTACAAACATAACAAAATTAGTGTGACTACTGACTACTCGAGCAGGCACACTAATTTTGTTATGTAATCTGTAATTCAGTTACAAATAAAATTATAAACACTTCAAACAAGATATCATGTAATAAGATGTTAATTTTAAACTTAATTACATTTTAAATAAGCCTTCCCAGTAATTAAAAAATATTATTTTTATTTATCTTAAGAATAGTGATATTACTTTTTATATTTCTTTATCAAAATAAGCGAACCCAGATTGTGCCAAAAGAGCGATTTTAAAGCAAAAATAGTAAACCTTGAACATTTTTAAAATAGTTTCGACTATTAATGGTTTAATCGTTGCCGTTTTCATTATTTAATGACTCACAAAATAATCTTATGGTCTATGCCCATCGTTTAGTAGCAGAAAATTCTGAAAAATTTGCTTTAAATTCCTTTATTTCTCAAGGCAATTAGCAAAAAACTCCATATTACGGTCGCCAAGATTTGGACACAGCGGAAATCTCATGCGTCGGCCTGGATATTTAAGGGGCTCCAGGATCGTTGCAAACGAAATTGTCTGCTTACTTTCTTGACTGAAATTGAAAAGAAACGAGAGTTACAAATCATCTTGTGAAATGTACACAATAAACTGAGATGAATTAATACTAATCATTTGCCTTTTGAAATGAAGAGAAAAAGAAATTAGAATTGCCCATGAGTATAATCTTGTCGTAAAAACCATTTCTATTCATGCATTCAATTTTCGTGGGTTACAAAAGGTCAGTTGGATGATAGAGAAAACATACAAGCAATGGGCACGTTTTCTCCGTCCTCAGTTGTCTTTGTCATCTTGAAGGGAAAGCATCTAATTTCTGATATTAGTACACACTCTCTATATGTATATCTTGTGTTCAAATTTTTATTTGTGAATAAAATACTTTTTATTCATCTAATATCTAATTTAAATACATTTTTTTTAAACTTGTAGTGGATGACACCTGATATTAGCACAGCTTTTTTTTAAAATATGAATTCATTAAAACTTAATTGAATAAAGTTTTATATGGGAGAAAAAATAATATTTTTCTTTGTTGACATGAGTAGGAATTCACTGTAAATTTTTTTATATGACTTATTTTAAAGAAATTTCTCAACCACATTAAAAAATTTTAAACCTTATAAAGTTACATATACATCACACATTTTTATATACACTACATTATATTTTTCATAACATTTTGTATAGCAACTTATTCCTTATTGGTTTTATATGACTGCATTAAAATCTTATTGATCCATAATTTTGGATTAATTTTTTCAGTACACTATTTTTAGAATTTTATAAATTTTCTCGATTGAATACATACTCTAAGTACATTAAAAATATTTCATATTTATTTTATTTTATTTATTTAGTTATACATTAATATCTTTATATAATTCTTCTTTGCATCATACAAAAGACTTGCTTTTTTCACTGAACACTTTTTTGAATAATGAAACCATATTTTTTCATTTTCACTTAAGTATCTAAAAAATATTATTTTATTATTAACTCGCATACTTTAAAGTACGACTTCAACTTTAACCATTTCTTAATCAGTGGTTACTTTACGGTTAATACAGGTTTTGGACTAATTTTTAGACTTTTCAGAGGAGAAATTTTATAATTTTCACCTGGCTATTTACAAATATATTTGTGAATAAGAAGCAGAAAAATTTGAATGATCTTTAAATTCACGAAATCGATAATCAAAAACTCTTCAAATTTTATATGAATTTGTAACAGACCCATATTAACACTATTGACAATAGATGGCGCTGCTGCCCAATATACTTACAACATCCAATGAGATGAGTATAGAGATGTGAGGAATGGAGGTCGAACCATCCAATTCCTAAATACGTTTGTTTTGTACCACCCTGGTACTATGTAACCTTGTTTATTATTTTATAATTATTAAGTGTTTTCTTTTTGTAACTAATCTTAATTATGTGTAATGTAATAAATGTTTGTTTTGTTTTAACTTCCATTTTCTTACGTCTATTTTGCTCATTTTAAGGATATTAATTCACGCTACATCTGTTAACACTGCAATAAGGTAACAATGAATAAAATACCTTTAAGGCTTCATTTCTTTTCTTAAACCTTATTAATTTAGTCAAATTTGTGTTCAAAATTTTAACTATAGACTTTTTTTTTTTATTTTTACATGCATTCATGTAGCATTAAATGTTTAACATTTTTAGTGAATTAAATTAAATTCATTATAATTTCATTCTGTATCTAATATATACGTATATATAATATTAATTATGCTAAAAGATAAAGAATAAGATTTGAATAATAAGCAAATGATAGAGTTATTTTAGAGCTTTCAAATTAGTCTTCTTCAGATAGGAAGCACATTTGTGCACGAATTTTGCAAATATTTAATTTGTCGAACTATATGAAGACATGTATTTGGAGACATTCATATGGTAATAAAGCAAATTCCTCTTCGTAATGCAAACGACTTTTACACTAGCTCGTTTTTAGATAAAAAAACTAAATAAATTCATACAAAACTATAGATTATGTTGAGACTAAAATTAAGAATAAATAAGAAAACATTGAGTTTGAAAAGAACTTTAATTGCTTTTTAAATTTAAAGTATGCATGTGTGAAAAGTATTATTTCTTTTATTGTTAAATTTATGGGTGCTGTTCTAGTCTTGAGCAATTGCAGTGAAGAGGCAGGCTTAAGTGATTAAAGTGAAGAGCAACACTTAAAGCTGAATTTCAGAAATATAAAAGAATGACATATAATATCCATTTTGCAATATTGTATGCATTCTGAAAAATAAAATTTTTAGAATAAACTGTTCTACAGGCATCTAGTTAACCTTTTTAGCATTCAATATTTCTATATCTAAGAAAATTTTGTTCAAAATTAATGTTGAATTCTTAACAAATAATGCATAAAGTTTTTTTTTATTGACATTGTTTCTTATGTAAAGAAGAAAAATAATATTTGAATGTCTGACAGTGAGAAGTGAACTAAAGTTAAAATATTCAGAAACACAATTAGTAGTTAACATCAAACTAAACAATTTTAAGTAAGTGTAATACAAATCTTGATACTTTTATGTTAGATATACAGCAATTTATTACATGGTTAGAAATATAAAATGAATTTTTTTCTTCATTAAAGACATAAGTAGAAAGATGATTTTAAGTGTATAAATTCTCAATTTAGTTTCTTGCAGTAAGCAAAATTTACATTTTAATTTAATTGCAATATACTTAATCGAAAAGAATGTATTTAGTGAAATAAAAAATAGTGTAAAATTAAAAATGTGATTGCACACAAAAATTGACTAGTTGATGAATGTTAAGCAATGCAGAAACGGGATTCTCGTTTAATATTAAACACATCAAATTAATACATTGCTAATATGATTATATTTAAAATATTTCATACACAATAATTAGATTTATATGCTAAATCGCTTATATATTCATAATTAGAAGATAATAAATAAATGGAACAATTTCATAGGACAGACAAGCCTGGTCCTATGTTGGCAACCCGTATTGTATACAAGATAAGACAAACACACTTTTTTGCATCGCAGTTGTATTTCTATAAAACGAAAAGTAAACCATCCAGGATTGGCTCGATATAGACTTCCAATAATGTACCTAGACACCATTAGCCAATATAGGGTAAAGCAATTTTGGTTGCTTGGGTAGATGAAGTAAACAAGGTGGATTTACCCCTTTGATATGTTTTCGTTAAAGAAACTGAACTGACAATCTTGCGGAATGTTTTGTTGTCAGGGTAACGAGGTAAAATGTGCCCGGGAATTTTGAGAAAATAAACTCAACCAAACAAATTTAGAGGATTACTTTGCTCTGCATATGAAACGAAGTGAAGTAAACTACGTAACTGTGATGCAAAAAAAATGTCTGCTTTGCATCTAGAATGAAAGCAGACATTTTTCTTATTATTAGATATTTTATTTTATAAGAAATATATATGTATATATATAATGTATGTATATATATGTATATATATATATATATATATATATATATATATATATATATATATGCATATATATATGTATATATATGTATATATATATATATATATATGTATACATATGTATATGTATATACATATATATATACACATATATATATATGTATGTGTGTGTATCTATTGTAAAATGCATTTTTTTATATCTTCACACATAAAGTAGTTTAAATTTTTAATACATAGTTAGTCTTATTTCAAAATCGTAGTCTATAATAAAATTGAACAAGGTAACACAAAACAGTTTATAATATTTCATTTTGAAAATTTACTTAAATGAAAATAATCAAAGTTGATTTAAAAGTACATATCATAGCTACTTTTCCAACGTTAATAAACAGAAATCTAACATGCATTATTTACAGATGCCTTTTCTATTTCATGAGTGAGAAAAGCTAATTCCTCTTGCTCGATTTGGAATTGTTTGCCAACCACCGAGTAAAACAGGGGGAATCATATGGGGAGAAGTTTTTCTCAGAAATTCCTCCTTCTTTAGGTTACCGTAGTGAAGTAGAAAACTCAGCCAAGTTTGGCTTTAAAAATTTTCCAGTTTCATAGGTGGCGTTGTGTACAGAGGTGGATTTTTAAAAATAAGAATGAGTTTGATTTGTAATTAAAATTCGTATCAAAATATTAATGCAATGAAAAATATTTTTAGCTTAAAAAAAACAAAAATGTTCATTTTGTAACTGTACGGAGAAAAAAATGAAATATCTATAAACCAAATTTTGTACAACCTCAATGAAATTAGAATTTGGTTAAAATTTACTTGGATGGAGATATTTTGACATTTTAAAAATATTTGAAAAAATTTTAAACGCTAAAAATGGACGTCGAAGTGATAGTAGATCTGTTTTTTGTAATTTGCAGAAGACCGGAAGTTTCTATCATAAAAATAGCACTTGTGAAACATTAAAATATTATCCATAGGATTAACATAGGATTCGATTTTCCCCAACGGAGGTCTAGCAGGGCCTTAATAAGATTTCGTTCTGGAAAAAGCAAAAATACTGATACAAATATTAAAAACTATGAATTAATTTTTAAAATAAAAAATATCTAAAAGTTATTGAAAAATATTTAATTAAAAAAATAATGTTCTTTTCTAAAAACTTAAAAAAATTTTTCAATATTTTCAATAAAATCATAAATATTTAACTATAGAAATTTTTTATTCCTTTTAATAAATTTTTAATTGAAAAAACTTTAAAATTTATTATGTCATCTTAAAAATTTCAAACTTATATATATATAAACAAATATATATATATATATATATATTTTTTTTTTCCCATTTTAATAGTACTATTCATTTATCAGTAGTAGTTTTTTTTTGTTATAAATTTTTTTTATAAAAATAATTTGGAGCTTATTGCCTTATCTGGAAATTTTTAAAATTTCTAATAAGACTGGAAATTTCGAAGACTTTTCAAAATTTCAGGGAATAAAACTGGTTTTTCCCATTTCTACTAAACTATGTCGGGGTAGAACATGCATCTTCAAACATTCATTAACGATCATAAAAAAGAGTGAAAAATTAGTTACTTAAGAAGAAAATTATATTATAAATATGATTACTGGAAACTAAGAATTAAGACTTAGGTGAGAAATGTTTATAGTTTGAATTAAATTTAACATGTCCTTAATATTTTAAAGAAATAAATAAAGAAAACTTTAAACAGTATTCAAAAAAAATTTATATTACATTACACTGTAGAATAAGAAGTAACAAATATTTGTATCAATGATTTTCTGAAGCATTCCTACGCATTTTATGTGACTTAATTGAATTTTACAATTTCTTTTTCGATAGATTCTTTTTGCTATTTTAATTGAAGTAAAAGAATGTGCATAAAAATTTTTATTATGAAATGCACATTTTATTTACATGTAAAATGAAATTTCTTAAAATATATCAAATATATAAAGTATGTATGTAGAATTGGTATTGATAAACATTATTTCCATTTTACAAAATTATATTTTGCATAATTTATATATTCATGATCAAATTAATAGCGACTGTTATTATTTTTCAAAAGCGTAATACAAACTTTTATAAAAGAAAATTTTCAAATCTAACCTAAAGTTACTCATTCTTTCTAATCAAAATATATGGTTCATAAATGTATTATAACAAAATTTATCATTGATGAAGTGCAAAGCTATAATCATACATTTTCATTAGTCAACAAAAAATTTTTTAATTTACTCTTTTTTTTAGTCAATGCATGTGAATTATATATGCATCGTAACAACATATAGAAATTTGTCATTAAAGAGAAATGTAAATGTAGAAATATATACTTTTATTAACTTTTAGAAAATCTTTTTGCATTGTAAGTATTATAAAATTAGAAAAATAGATAAAACTAAATTTTAATCATTAATTGAAAATATTAAAACTTACGTCATTGCTATAGTACACAATAAATTTTATAATTAAAAGAAAGAACATCAATCGTTGTTATTTGAATAATAAAGCAAAATGAAAATTACGTCTTGGAAAAATACATCAAGTATATTGCAAAATAAATATTATTTCCTTGCTTTCAATTTCAGAACCAAATCTAAAATAACCTATGCATTACATAAATGATAATGATTAATAAAATATTATAGAAAATTTAAAAGTTTATGAGTACACATGAGTGCTATGGAATATGCGTTGCTATTTGAAGGAACGAAAAAACATCGCTTACTTTTAAATAATATAGCAAAAAGTTTATACAATTTATCTTTATAAGAAAATAAACATCTTTCTTTACTTACCACAAAGTATGAATGTAAAACAATGGACAGGCAAAAAATCGCAATTAACAATTACTCTGGAAACGTGTCTTGCAAATGTATTCACTCATACAAGTAATTTATTTTGTCTTGACATAACTTATTATGAATTTCACTATTAAGGATGACAGTGAGATGGATAACGATGAGGGCGCCACCATGGCTGTAATGTATTCCGTAATTAAAAAACACGTCACACCCTAAAGCATGCAGAATACTTCCTGCTATATAGATATTAACATCTCATTGGACAAATAGCGGGTGTAACTTAAAAAAAGAAAAGAATTTCCGTAAGACAGTTTCCACTGAAAAAGCTCTCTCACACACAAATACACATTTCTTATGACACTATTTTAATAATTAAATCATGTTTCTGCTTTGCGATTTCTTAAAAAATATTTCTGAAATTCAACATAAAAATATTTAATTTAATTTATGTAATTTTTGCAATTTTTAATTTATCTCTTTCTTTTAATTTTTTCATTAATTAACTTTTGTCAGCAGCTATTTTTCCCTCGAGATAAGTTCCTTTATTTTACATTTCATTTGACGAAACTACTGAAAACCTGAAGATTATTGTAAAGTAATCAACGACCTTTCACTTTCCGGTTAGATATTTACATATATTGAACTGCAATCCTGTGTGACAAAAGAAAAATCACATTACCATCCTTTCAGATTTGTATTCATGGCGAGGATTTGCAGTTGTACAGTGGTGGCCACAATGGCTGCTTAATAAGCACGTCGTTCAAACTATCCGAAAGTATTGACTTCGAATTCCTACTTAACTGAAAGTCCTTAAAAGGAAGCTGGAGCATCTTCAATAAGTTTGTAATCGCAATGTCCACTAAGTGAAATGATACGGCTGAGGGTGGCAGATCAAATATTGGGGTCTTCTGCTTGAATGCGGCTTCTAATGTACGTGGATTCACATGGCCACTTTCATCTGACTGGTAGAGCCCAGTTGAGAATTAAACACAGGGAAGCGCGCTGCTGCAACAACAACAATGGCCAGGGTCGAGTCTTTAACAACTTACTTCTAAGAGCGCTGTCCTACCACTAAATTAATGTGATGTAGTTTACTTTGAAGAATGATTTGCAAATACGTTTTAAGAATAGCTTTCTTGAAACTTATTTTGAAGAAGTTTGACGGGGAAGTGACGTTTTCATGGTTATATTTTTTGGGATAAATTCGAAGTAAAATTCCAATATTTTAGGCAAAACGAACCTTTTTTCTGATGTAACAGAAATATTGCAAATGTAGCAAAATAGCACATTCTGGAAGTGATACATTCCAATTCAGTCTTCCAAGATATTTCTATAAACAGCTATACATCCTTAAATTTTCTTAGAATCACTGACACGTCTGTCTTTTTCAGATATTATTGTACAAAAACAAACTACATTTAAAATTTTTTAATGTTGGTGTAAGTAAGGAAATAGACTTATACATTTAAAAAAAGATTGTTTATAAATATTGCAATTATTTATTTAGAATTCTATTGATTGAAGAAATTTTTAAAAATTTAAATCGTCCTTTCTCATTTAAACTAACCATAAAATGGATGTTTTGTCTTCTCTTTTTCATTATGCTTTTCATTCTGTTCTATTGTTAACATTTTAATGGCTTGTATCAATGGCAAACGGCTTTTCAAACCGATGCTTTGGTCTTTATATAAGAAATCGTTTTATTAACAAAATGAACTTTGACAACTTTCTCAGACATTCGATGGTGAACTTCGCGCCTTGTTTGCTGCCGCTCGAAGAATGCGATTTGATATCAGGCTGCAAATTCGTCGACAAGACGGATTTACGACGCCGTCTCAATAAGATGTAACGTATATGAAGCGTTATCTGACTTCATACCTATTTTAAGCCAATTAGTTGAAATAATGTGACCTAGTCGTGATATCAACTGGAATGGAAACAACCACTTTATGGTTAATAACAGATTATTAGAAAATTGGACCTAATTAAATGGTTTTAAATCCCTCTCTCAGAATCTCAAAAAGCAAAATTTAAAAGAGTTACAAAATAATTAAATTTATTTTCAAAAATTATACGTACTTCGAACAATTAATTATTTATAAATTTGTGCTCTTCATTTCTCTCTCATGCCATACAATATGTATTTTTAGAAACATTAAAGTAATTACTGTTTAACTTTTTGTCATTTCTTGTAAAATGATTCGTGAATTGTTAGCATTGGAGCGTTAAGTTTTGGTCAGGATACGGTTTAGTCACTTAGAATTCATATTCTCTTTTAGGTTTTTCAAACAGCTCTTTCTGGAAGATTATTTAATTAACCATTTGTCTGTATAAAAAGAAACTTGTTTATCAGCTATTTGTACAGTTTTGGTTTCTGTGTTCCCAAAGAATTTAGCTCTTCCTGACGGAAGGCTGTTAGTCTAACCCAGTGGTTCTCAACCGCCGTTCCGCGGAACACTGGTGTTCCGCGAAGCTGTCCCAGGTGTTCCGCGAAAATTTTGAATATAATAAGAAACAAGAAATTTTTTTATTATTATAAAATAAATACTACATAGTTTTGTTAATTATTTGAAATTTAGCAAAAATATTCAATATTATTCTAAATTTTCGCGGAACAGTCAATAATATTAACAGTGTAATTATCAAACGACGAAGTTACGTCGTTTGGAGTTACTCCAGTGAATACCACTAAATTTCTAATGTACTCGATAATACAGGGAGCGCTACGTAGTGTTGATTTCGTGCTGTTTCTCTTTCTTCGTACGAAATAACAAAAGCGCAATTTCGACCTGAGGTTCAGCCATAATTTAATATAAATATCTAGTTTTCGTGAGTGTGTTTTTTATTATATATATATATATATATTTTATATTGTTGGAAATTGATAAGATGAAATGCAAGTTGTGTAGTTTTAACAGTATTCTTATCTTTTTTAGTTGCTTATTTTAACATTTATACAAGACTTTTAAATCTGAAATATGGACAAATTTTTGAAAAGAAAGAGTGAAAGAGAGGTTAATGTTGGGGCGAGTACAAGCAGGTCTTCTTCAATTGAAGGTGATATGCAAGACAACAAAAATGCCGAAAATAAACGTAAAAAGATATCCGAATCAGTTCGGAATTATTCGGAAGAATATCTGAAGTTTGGTTTTACATGGAGCGGTAGTCAAGATGTTCCTATTCCGAGATGTATTATATGTGGTGAAAAATTGGCTAACAGTGCAATGGTCCCAGCTAAGTTACAGCGACACCTTTCAACAAAACATTCTTGTCTAACTTCAAAAGGTAAAGATTATTTCGAAAGATTGCTGAAAAATCAAGAAGTGCAAGCAACATGCTTTCGAAAGAGCGTTACAATTTCGGATAAAGCGCAAATCGCTTCTTATAAAGTGGCAGAACTAATTGCATTGAAGCAAAAGCCGCATGATATCGCAGAATCGCTAATTTTGCCCGCATGTTTAGAAATTGTTAAGATTATGTTTGGCAATGAAGCGCAGCGAGACGTCCTAAAAATTCCCGTTTCGGACGATACGATAAAAAGAAGAATTATAGATATGTCAGGTTTTATAGAGAACGCGGTGACGTCGAAATTAAGTACAAAAATTTTGCGCTGCAAATTGACGAATCCACTGACATAAGTGGCAAAGCCCAATTAATCGGATTTATTCGCTTTGTTGACGACACTGAAATAATAAATCAGTTTTTATTCTGCAAGGAACTTATTGGTCACGCAACTGGAGAAGACATATTTAATTCAGTATCATCTTATTTGGAAGAATGGAAATTATCCTGGGAAAATTGCGCAGGAATCTGTACTGATGGAGCTCCAGCCATGCGTGGCAGTATTAAGGATTTTGTAGTCGAGTTAAAGCAATAAATTCAAATATAGTCTCTACTCACTGCTTTCTGCACAGGGAATCTTTGATTTCGAAGAGTCTACCAGCAAACTTAAAGTCTGTTTTGGAGCAAGTCGTACATATGGTGAATTATATTAAATCGAGACCATTAAAAACCCGTATGTTCAAACAACTTTGTAACACCATGGAATCCAAATATGAATGTTTGCTTTTGCACTCTGAAGTGAGGTGGCTCTCAAGAGGAAAAGTGCTAACCTGAGTTCATGAGTTGAAACAGGAATTGCTAGTTCTTTTTAGACAAGAGGGTAATGATGTATACGTAAAATATTTGGAAAATGATGCATGGTGTACTAAGCTAGCATATTTAGCCGATATCTTCAGCTACTTAAATTCAGTCAATACATCTCTTCAAGGAAAAAATGAAAATATTCTGACATCCACAGACAAATTGCTAGCTTTCCAGAAAAAGCTTTTGCTTTGGAAAAATCGTATTGCTCAAAATCGCAAATTTGATATGTTTCCGTTATTAGCAACGGAAAATATTGTTAACATTAACGAAATGATTTCAAATGTGACAGAGCATTTGTCAATATTGCAGGACAAAATAACTCATTACTTTCCATCTCTTAATATTGAAGACTTTGATTGGGCACGAAATCCATTTGGTGAATTTGATATAATGAACCAAGATTTTTCTATTCAGGAAGCAGATGAGTTTATTAATATATCAACGGATCGAACGTTACAACTAAAATTCAAAGAAGAAGGAGTGGAAAGGTTTTGGATTTCCATCGAGAATGAACATCCATTTATTGCAAAACGAGCGTTGAATATCTTGTTGCTCTTTTCGACGTCCTATCTGTGCGAACTTGGATTTTCAACTCTAACAAATATTAAAAGCAAAAAAAGAGAAAGACTTATCAATTTAGAAGAAGAAATGAGAGTAGCGCTCTCTTACATAAGACCCAACCTTGAGGAAATTTGTAAAGGTCGTCAAGCGCAAATTTCTCATTAAAATAAGTTACCATGTAATATATATCTTTATTTCAATTAAATATTAATCTTCCAATTATTTTGTGTGATTTACATTAGATTTACAAATTTTATGATAATGGTGTTCCGCCAAAATCGAGACCACTTAAAAGTGTTCCGTGATCCCAAAAAGGTTGAGAGCCACTGGTCTAACCACTAGGCTACCACGCTCGGAAATCAGTTTAACCTAACTCTTGTTCAAACCGTGATTAATATTTTTGATTATTTTAAAGTTCTTCAGCAATTCTTTCTTTACTCCATTTAAAAAGTCACTTGCATCTACAACTTTTGGCAAGACTAAAAAGTTATAATCACTCTTTAGTGATTTGAAGATTTTACGGAAAAAGGTTTATTTAAATAACTGTGAAGATGTTAATGATCGTTTAAGGGTACATTAAGTGTACTTTTAAATAAAAATTTATTTTTATCTATATATTTATAAGCTTTCATTTTTGAAATTTAAATTGTTTTGAAATAAAATTTAAATTGTATACATCCATAACATTAACCGAAACTTTATTAAATACACTTTCTATCAAAAAAAAAAAAAAAAAAATTAAACCTCATTAATTATAATATACATAAAGTAAATTTTCTACGAAGCTCTAATGAGGAATTTGTCAAATATATATCTTATCAATGCATTTTTTAATATCAAGAGTTAATTTAAGACAAATAGCTTAATGTATATGCATTTCTAAGCAAATATCTAAATAATGATCATATATTTCGAAATGAAAAGCAAAATATTTCAGGAAGGTAATAAAATACTGAAAAGTTATTATTGGATAATTTTTTAAATTTCACTTTGGCTTTGAACTGGATAAAATATAAAATTAATAGTCTTATTGGGAAAAACTACAGAATGCGTTGAAAAACAGAATAATAACTTTTTAATTCTGGCTAAAAATAAACATTTATCTCATTTGAAATTCAGAAAAATAAGCAAAAACTTCTGAACTGCAAGACATTTTGACATTTAAATATGAATTTTTGACATTTATGAAACTCATTTCTAAGTTTCCGTCAAGAATTTCTAGTCATAGCGCACATACTTTTAAATAATTGTGTGAAAGTCTATTTCCTTAGAAAAATAACCGCACGTGAGTTTAACTAGGTTTTCATATGCATATGTATCTTTCATCAAAGATCATATATAGAAAAGGAACATGTATGAGGTTATCGAAGAGCTTTTACTTTATGGTTTATTATATTTTTAACATTTGGAGCTGAGTTTGTTTTTCAAATCTATTAGGAATAAGATATAGAAAATTTTTAATTTATTCCCTAAAATGAGAACAAAACAAATTCTAATAAATTATTCTTTTAGTTATTCATCAAAATTAAAGCAACATCTTCAAATTAAACTTTTAAAAGGATTATAATTATCTGGTATTAAAGATATTGTATTGTATTTAGAGCGTAATAGAGTTGCTGTGATTAGAACACTAAATGACAGAATGTCCACATAGAATGAGGGAATATAATTTTGAATGAGATTATATATTTTGTAAACTGAAAACTATTGATTTTAACGCGGTGGCATATTATAGCTTTTATAAAAATACTTAGAAAATCATAAATCATGTTCGCGCATGCGCGCACATCACGTGATATTGTTTAGAACAAAGTAGATGGAGTCTGGAAATTGAGGAGAACGGTTACGTTTCTCCAGCGGGAATTAATCCCCATATTCTTTGTTACGTTTGTCTGTTTCTGTAATAAATAATTTAAAAAGGTCCGTCGTTGAATAATTTATATATAATCTACACATCTTTCTTAACATAAAATCCAACACAAGTATTTTAAAAAGTTTCTCCTGCATTAATTTTTCTGTTAAATTATTTATTCCATAAAAATCATTTTAACAACGTGCTAAATTTATTTAACCTTCTTTCCTTTCATTCTACTCATTGGTAAGTTACAAGGTGAATTAGGCATCAGCAGTAGAAAGACATTAACACAATTAGGCACCAGCATTTTTCATTACAAACAATTAAGTACCAGCAACAGGAAAGACTTGACTATTCACTCACTGTGCGTGGTGAAGAATTGCTTATTACATATATATTAATAGCTATCAATTAGTGTGGATTCAATAATGAGAACGACGCCCTAACCAATCAGGCCACAACAGCCCCTCACCTCGCCTGTGACACATTGTTTCTGAAAAAAGCTTAATCTTAACTTTTTTTTAAAAAAAAAAAAACTAATTGTGTGCTTACTGTAATCATCGCACAAGAATCTATTTTCATCAATTTCACGTCTATCTACTTAAAATTTACATTGTTGCTAAAGTTTTGCTCATCAGATTAAAATTGGGTGAGCTGTGCAAAGAGTTGTATGAAAGTATTTCATGCATTTGACTGAATGTTTCCAACTGATTGAATCCTACATATAATTTAAATTTGTAATTAATAAGACATAATTTTATTCAAAAATTCAGGTTATTAATAATTTCTAATGATTTTTACTTAGTTAAATATTTCTAATTTGCGGGATCTTATTCTTAAATTTGTAAAACATGTAAGCTAGAATAAAAATATATGAATTTTGTAATCTTATATGATCTTTGCCTGATATGTATTCAAGGGATGAAAGCTTTGCTTAGCACCATTTTTAATGGTTAAAATGCAAAAAGCAGTGGCTTTTGGAAGTGTTAATTCATGTCAGGCTGTGTATTCATATTAAACAATGATATCGGTGTCGGACCTTTGTGTATCACGCAATAATTGCATGTTTACAGTATACGAAAAATTCCAATCGCAAATATTAAACAATATTCATGGTTTTAGACGATTTATTCTTTAAAATAATTTTACATGAAATCATCAATAAATTTATTATTTATATCGCATTTCCAATTTGATTTTTGACTTTTTTTCGCCCAAGATGACAAATTCATTCAAAGTGAATTCTGAACCACAAGAAATTTCTGCGCTTGAGATAAGAGTCAAACCATATATATATATATATATATATATATATATATATATATATATATATATATATATATATATATATATATATATATATATATATATATATATATATATATATATACATATATATATATATATATATATACAAGGTGTCAACTAACGTCCCTTGCCACCCTCTTAACTTTGGAACGGCTGCTGCTATATTCATAAAAGTGGTGTCTAGGTATAGTAAAGCAACCATGCCCTAATAAATAAAACTGACTACAGCGCCACCTAGTGGAAAACAGTGGAGTTAGCATTTTATCTTGAAAACGGAACGAGATAGAAAGAAAAAGTGATTTGCAAAGTTGTAGAGCATCCTCGATTTAGTACGAAACGATACCTTGTAGGCATGAATATGAAGAATACAACGGTTAAAAAGCGCATTTGTTGTGTTTTGTGCTGTGACGTAACACATCGTACGTGTGCATAATTAAAAAAACAAAAAATCGTTTTCGTACTTAAATTTTTCACTTTTATTTCGAAATGGGAAGAACGGAAGTATTCAAAATAATTCCATCATTTTGAATACAGAATGTAAATACGTAAGAAACGTCACGCCTGTTCACCTGAGACACCTACAAAAGAGTCATCTTCTTGGGGCTTTAGTATGTTGATGCTCAAGATCATGGCTGAATATTCAAAAGTTGAGTATTGAGAGATGGTTTTACTGTACGGTGAATGTCGACGTAAAGCACAATCAGCAGCACAGTTGTACCTCCAACGTTTCCCTGCAGGCCCGCATCTCTCCTTCTCATCAAACCATCCTAACTGTTGTAAAATGTTTAATGGAGACAGGTTGCATTACTAGTCAACCTCGATCTGGCAGACTAGCTAAGGTAAGACGGCAAGTTTAACCTTATGAGGTATTAGCATATGCACTCGCATATTCGAAATACAGCGAAAAAGAGATCAGTCAACACTGTGGTCTTTCCAAAAGTCAGGTTTAAAAATCCTAAGCGAATCAGGTGCTCATCCATACTGACAAACGCCTGAACAGGTTTTAATGGACGGGGATGCCGAGCGACGTTATGCATGGTGCAACTTCGTCATGAATCAGATACAGGTCCAGCCAACATTCTTGGCAGATATAATGTGGACGGATGAGGCATGCTTTTCACGGAATGGTACGTGCAATACGCAAAACACCCATTACTGGGCCCTGGAAAATCCTAAATGTTTCGTCGACGTTCAACATCAAATGCGGTATGTTATTAACGTTTGGTGTGCAATTTACAATAACAAGATGATAGGCCCAATATTCTACAGTGGCACATTAACGGATGCACAATATTTATGATTGCTACAGAATGTATTACCCGATTTTTTGGAGAACCTGCCGTTGTCTAATCTTAAAAATCTATGGTTTCAACATGACGGCGCGCCTGCTCACAAGACATCTTCAGTGAAGCAGTATCTCGTCAAGGAATTTGGCAACCAAATACTAAGGTATGGGGTTTCGAAGAGTGGCCTCCACGCTCTCCTGATCTGACTCCACTGGACTTTTTCCGGTGGGGATACTTGAAACAGCAGGTGTATGCGACCCCTCTACAAAATTTTCAGGACTTTAAACGACGCATTACGGTCGCGTGTTCCAACGTGTCACGCTGTATGCTCCAACGTGTGCAACGTAATCTTCAAGCGAGGATCCAAATGTGCATTGCAGCTGACGGTGAGAAGTTTGAACATCTTAAAAAAAGTATATCGTTATAATTATTTCCTTTTTTTCTTTCTTAGATCGTTTTGTGACATCACAGCACGAAACAATAAATGCGTGTTTTAACCGTTGTATTCTTCATATTAATGCCTACAATGTATATTTTCGTACTAAATCAAGGATGATTTACAACTTTGTAAATCACTTTTTCCCTCTATCTCGTTCCGTTTTCGAAATAAAAATGCTAACTCCGCTGTTTTCCACCAGGTGGCGTTGTAGTCGGCTTTATTCAGTAGCGCATGGCTGCTTTACTATACCTAGACACCACTTTTATGAATATAGTAGCAGCCGTTCCGAAGTTAAGAGGGTGGCAAGGGACTTTAGTGGACACCCTGTATGTATGTATGTGTATATATATATATATATATATATATATATATATATATATATATATATATATATATATATATATAAAACAAATTTCTCTCAGCGAACTGCAAGCTCATATGTACCGTTGCGATAAAATGTTCAGTTCTTAAAAGCTTAAAAATAAGCTGCTTTGCTTTTGTTTTCATCAGCATCACGGGAATGTCTCGTTCGCCTGCGATTCTTCAGCTTACGGAAAAAGTGATAATCCCTTGAGGCAAAGTCTGGAGAATAGGGAGGATGAGAAAAAAGTTTCCATTCTAAAGCTGTTATCGCATTCAGAGTCACATTTACGCTGTGCAGTCTTACTTTGTCCTGCAATAACCAACCCTTTTTCCTGTTCACTAATGCTAGTTGTTTCCGATGCAAGGACTTTTTCACATGTTCCAGTTGTTGCATGTCAACAGAATCGTTAATGGTATGGCTACGTGGAAGGAACTGGTGGTGGACAATGCCAACCCATGTTCATCATACAAACGACAGCTTCTTCTTGGGATGAAGTGGAGCCTTTGCGATTCCGAGAATGGGATCTGTCTATGACAAGCAATGTGACAGTTATATTAAATTCATTTTTAATCACATGTTAGCAGATAATCCAGAAATTGTTCTTTTATTTCTTTTTGAAAGAAGGAATGTTATGTTTGATTATATCTCGACTGTCATTATTTGGCATGCCAACACTAATTAGAATTCACACCGATTGTTAAAAGTGAATTTCGAGCCATCATAGATATCCATGACCGAGATAGAATTCGAACCAATGAGTTGTTGAACTGAAGGCTAGAGATCTATTCATTTGACTGTCATTTAACTATCAATATTTATTTATTATACAAATGGACAGGAAACCAGCTATGACGCTATTAGTTCTCTAACCATCCAATACCTCTGAACAGAACATGTTAAAAATACAAGTGCAGGTCAGAAGTCAAGATGGTTGGAGTTAAAAATTTGACATTGCTTACGCAAAAGACACAAGGAAGAACTCCAAAGTTTAAACCGACAACAAATACTTTGCCAAAACAGTCATTGGCTGCAAAAAGGTGAAAAAGCTCCCCACTTGTACTTCTAGGTGTATCAGGAATAGTGTTTGATCCTTTAATCAGGAAATCACAAGGCTTACTGGCAGAATCGCACAGTGCCTCCTGCTTTATTTTAGCAGAATTTCTTCTCCTGATCAGTAGTTTTACTGACTGAAAAATAAAGGTTATGCAAAGGTCTGGCACCTTTCTTTGCCAAAAGATAGATAGTCTCATTTCAAGAAATCCCACAAAGCGCTGGAATCACTGTAAAAAAAAAAAAAAAAAAAAAAAAAAAACTAATGAATTCGGATATCGTATAATTGAATCATTATATTGCTGTTACCAAACATGCATAGTTAAATTTTAACGCTTGTACCGCATCCAGTACATTGAATCAGATTTCGCAAATGTATCATGATGTGAATAAATATCGCTCTTTCTTCGATTATGTCAAAAAGATAACTTTAAATATTTTCAGATTTGACTGATATTCTAAAGTGTTTTCTATTGTTATATAAATTCTGAGATTGAATACATTATGATGCTATTAAAAATAAGTCGAGATTATAAAACTTTAGTGATTTGATCTGTTTCATTTTTCACTTTAAAATTACTGTTTACACATGAGGATAAAGCATTCGGGATCTATAATTTAAAGTGAAATCACAGTAACTATTGACACCCACAGTTGATGTGGTTATTGAACCTACAGATTATCAAACGGATAACCAAAGCGTTCAAAATTCAGCTGCCAGGTCAGAATACTTTTAGCAAAGCGCAAGCGCATGATTATTGACATCATCTCTGACGCCAATGATGCCACTACTCTCATAACTTACTGTACACATTTAATATTTTTATATTAAAAATATAACTCACATTCAATTGAGAATTCCAAACTATACACAATACACAATTGTTTGAAAAAGGTATAGGGTAAGTATAAAGTATATTTGAATAATTAAATAACATATTTTTTAAATAGGAAAGGACAAAGAGAAAACATTGGAAAACTAAAATATCATACATTGAATTTAAATTAAGTTAAGGCACTAATTATGTTATTTTATAACATATAAACGTATATATTTATATAAAATAAGAAATTCTTTTCTGTTTTAAACATTTATTCGCTAGTTTTAAAATAATCCATTACCATGGATAAAAGTCAATTCTAACAAATTGTTTGCGTATGGCGTACTTTTGGTAAGAAAATTAAATATACTGGAAAACTAAATTGATTCCTTGAAATTGCCTGAAAAGAAGAGCACAGAAAAAGTGAAAGTTTCTCTAACATAATTAACATATCGATTGCAAAACCTGTGTTTACTCAGAACATATTTTTTTATTTTTCGTATATTTTAGACAGCTTTTCTTTATTCACTGTTTTCCACTCTCTTAAACACACTTTTTTATTTTTCTACTTAATTAAAAAAATAAACTTCAGGTCGAATGTATTACGAACTCCACAGAAAAGGTATTTGTTTTCTACTGTAGGAAACTCCAAAATATTATTAAGAATAAAGATTCCGAAGTAATAGAAATTTAAAAAAGTAAAATTTTGCTTGAACTTTATGATGCGGATTAGACATACATATTTGGTTACATGAAAGTAATTATACTACCTTACTTTACGATTTCAAATCATATCCATTTTCTAAAACACATAAATTGATCGAAATAAAAAATAAAATATGCATAAATATTTTAGTTGTTTTGTTAATTCAAAATTTTGTTGGAAATATGCTTAATATTTTTTATAATAAAGAGAGAAACTTTGATCTGAAAACCGTTACAAAATTTTGTCATCAGTTATTATGAATGAATATAACTATTATGAAATATTTCGATGGTTTTAAATGATCATTAATTGTATATATTTTCAAATTAATTATGTATGTATACAATATAATATTATTTTATTGTGTTTCAGTTGGTTATCTGATTTCATGTTGATTTTGTTTTTTGTTCAAATTTTTGTGATTCTGACACACACACACACACACACACACACACACACACACACACACACACACACACACACACACACACACACACACACACACAGACACACACACACACACACACACACACACACACACACACACACACACACACACACACACACACACACACACACACACACACACACACACACACACAGACACACACACACACAGACACACACACACACACACACACACACACACACACACACACACACACAGACACACACACACACAGACACACACACACACAGACACACACACACACAGACACACACACACACATATTCCATTTGTACAATTTTTATTGTGTTTTTATTTTTTATTTCCTTTAAAAATATGTTTTTAAAATTATGATAACTTGTTACTATTACTTAATCATACGAAATATTTGTAGACTTTTTTTGAAAAATAAATTCTCTCTGATATATAAATAGTTAATTACTAATAGTATGGTGATAACAAATGTACCATTAACATCTAAGTTTCAGTTCTAATTAGTATGGGGAGAAAAAATCCAGTATTAATACCCGTTTCCTAGCAGCTAAGACGACAATTTTCTGCTTCAACAACCAAATATTCAGTATCTGCTTAGAAACCTAATATTAAAATAATCAGCAAAAATATTTTTGAGCTGAAATTAAGAAAAAAAATTATACCCAAAATTATGAACAATTAAAATGAAAAAAAAGCATAAAATATTAGAAAAAATGATTTATAGCAAAAATAAAAGATAAACATTTATTATCTTTTCTATTATTTTATATTTTTGAAAATATAAATATATATAATCTAAGACTTCCATTAGCTGTATGATTTGCGATGGTGGTTACAAGAAAAACGCATCTAACCTTCATAAGAAGCCGAAATAAGCATGCTTAAGGCGTAAATGAAGCCTTATTGCTTCTTCTGAAACAGCCTCGCAGCATAGCGATACTTGTGGGATAGTTTCTGTTTGGTTATTACAATTGTTGTCTACTTAAATGCAATGACTAAACAAGACATTTTCTGCAAACAGGAAACACAATTCATGGGACGACCGTTTTTAACATAATGCAGTGGTTTATTGTGCGATAACTTTGAGCATCACATTTTTTTATATAATTGTAATCATGAAAATAAGTGAATTATTAAAATTTTTTCACTTTCTTTCTTAATAAGAAAAATCTTATGAAGGATATATTAAATTTTTATACTATTCACTAATGTATGCATTTTTTATTAATATTATTTTCAGGTTTTTAACCAAAAATAAATAATAGTTAAATTTCATCTTCAAATCTTAAGTTAAATGCTAAATGTGAAAAGTACAATGACACAATACTGTAAAATGTCTTACAAGTTTTTTCAATTAGAAAGTAAGATGATGTTTGATGAAAAATTAATTAAAATAATTTTGGTAATTTTAAAGTACATCAAGGAGTTTACAGGTTCCTTTATCATTTTAAGATATTTTTATTCCTTTTTTCATTCTAAAAAGACTCTGATTAAATATTTTCTCGCATCTTTTTATATAAATTACTTAACAAAATATTATAATAATTTTACAATTATTTAAGCAAAACTGCAGGAGCAAAATATGTATTTAATGGAAAGACACTAAAAATTTAGCAAATTTGTGAGCTGTTTTATGATTCTAGATAATGTCAAAATTAAATGAAACTTTTAGTTTCCATTTCTTTCTGGTGATAAAAATGATATTCTTAAACCAAAAAGGCTTATTGTACACACAGACACACACAGACACACACACACACACAGACACACACACACACACAGACACACACACACACACACACACACACACACACACAGACACACACACACACACACACACACACACACACACACAGACACACACACACACACACACACACACACACAGACACACACACAGACACACACACACACACACACACACACACACACACACAGACACACACAGACACACACACACACAGACACACACACACAGACACACACACACAGACACACACACAGACACACACACACACACACACACACACACACACACACACACACACACACACACACACACACACACACACACAGACACACACACACACACACACACACACACACACACACACACACACACACACACACACACACACACACACACACACACACACACACACACACACACACACACACACACACACACACACACACAAACACACACACACACACACACACACAAACACACACACACACACACACACACACACTGCTACAAATTTATCAATAATTATTGTATATGTCTTAAAATATCTCAGACAGTCCGGAAATACTCACATTTTTGGCAAAAATTGCGGGATTTAGACGTGTTATACGTTAAAAGCGGGTTTTCTTATGATTTGGTGACTTGGCGATGTTTTGGCGAGAAAACTTGGTGACTTGGCGAGAAATAGATACTTCTGGAAACATTCATCACCTAAGCTCTGGGACCAATATTTAGCGAGATAGCCTAGAAGTTTCCAGAACCTTGGTGAAATTAGTAGATTTCTCCGCCAAGTCAGGTATAAATACTACAGTTAGTGAGTTTTTGTGAAGACAGTCAGTGAGTGAAGACGATTAGTCGTGACTGCTAATTTAGAGAATCTGTTCTCTGCCTGAGGTATTTGAGACCTGTGATTGGAAGCTGTTACTAATTGTATCTGACGAATTGGAGCTGTATAATAGCGATTGTTACAGCTGGTATATCTAGTGGAATTTTCTTACGAATATAAGTCTTTTGTTGATTGAGTGGTTGCAATCTTCAACTTTCAATCCACACGAACCCCGAAGTTCGGTACAATATATGCATACATACATATATATATATATATATATTGAAAGTTTTAACTTTTAACTGATAAATAGTGAATTATATATACTGATAAAATTTGATTAATTGGTATGTTATTAACAAATGATAAAATATTAAAATGAAATGTGAAAGATATTTTTTTTATTCTTTTTATTAATAAATAAATTTTCATATTTTGTTTTCTCATAGTGACTTAGTAATAGAGATAGGTAATATTATATAGTTGCGTTTGGTTTTCCTATTTTGTCCTTTACTGTGTCTGATCTTACATTTTATTGGTAAAATGCCATCGATCAGGAAAATTGCCTTAAATGCAACCAAATTTACACCAAATCATTGCATGTTATTCAAGTCACATTTATTAAAATTTAAAACAAAAGCCAATTTTTTCAAAAAATAAATAAATAAATAAGTTATAATAAAATAAATAAATAAATAGAAATAATAAAATTAATGTTTTTTACGGACATAAGACTATTTATGGGGCTATTTATTTGTAAAAATAACTAAATATAAGGACAATTTATATTCGTATTTTGCACCAACAAAGGTTATTTGAATGAAAAAAAGATTATACGAATAATAACATTATGTCCCTTTCAATTGACTGTTATATGAAGTGTTATGCAGTAAGGCATTTTACGTCCATCGCAGAATTGCTTTTCAGAAAGGCTTTTGGTATATAGTGTACCATATTTACGTGTCGCAAAGGAAAAAAACCAGGAAAACTTCCAAGCTCTCACCTTGACAGTCGTGCATGCAGAAGAAGGCAGATGCGCAGAAGGTTTTCTCTCTGTTCAAATGTAATTTGTATATATCTTGGGGCTTTTCTGGGAAAACAACGGGTTTTCCCATTAGATCATGGCGAAGATTTGTCTCAGCGAATAAATAGAATATATAAATTATTGAATGCAAATGCTTTTAATTTACAATTTATCAATGGCAGCCAATGATTTGTCCAGGTAGGATGTTTTTCAAGCCAAAGAGTACTTTTTATATATCTGCTTCACAGATATATAAAATTCTGTTACCATCTAATCACTGATAAAATTTTTAAAAAATTCTCTTTTTTCAGTTTATTTTTAAATTTTAATAGTAACTTTACTTTAAAGTACATTTTAAATAAAAGTAAAAAAACCAAGAAATATTTTCTGACATTCGCAAATACTAAAAACATTTTACAGATATTTAGAAGATCACATTTTTATCTTATTTACAATTTAAATAAAGTTTCGTACCTTAGCATTAATCTTAAGAGATAAAAACAAAAACTTGTTGAGGATTTCATTAAAAACATCTCAGTATTATTTGAAAGGTAATAAATTAAAAATGCTTAAAAAGTAAGCATTTTTTAAGTAATATAAATTAAGAAATATCCGGCTGTAAATTTAATTTTTCAGCAGATTCTTTTCCTGCGTTGGTTATCTACCAATAGATAGTTAATAATAATAATGAAATAAAAATTAAAAAACTGTAAGCAAACAAAGCTTATTGTGAAAAACAAATTTTCATTCCAGAATATTCAATGATTCAAAACCTACTTTTAATTAGAAATATTTAAAATGAATGTAAATTAATTTTGACAAGGTGAGGTTTTATTTGGAAAACTTTTTTAAATTGGAAAATGATACGATACGAACCTTTCAGTTATGTTAAATATGCATAAAACAGTTTTATTTCAATTTTTTAGTCTCTTGTGCAGCTATTGCATCCATATCAAACATCATATATTTTATTCTTTTACATAACTTATATACTTAATATTTTGTTTCCATATACAAAGTACTTTAATTTCGAATTTAAAATTTTTATGATTCCATTGATTACATATAGATTTAGAATTTATATCCTATATTCATTCCAAAATTTAACAACTATTTACAAAATCATCAAGATTATTTAAATTTTGTTTTTCTTACTTTTTTATTAAAATGATTTTCATTATTTTTATTGGATCATGATGTTGGTTTGTTTGCATGTTTTCTCATATGAAGGTTAATTCGACTGGGACCTGCATATTTAAGTAGGTTTCTAATCATTACAAAAGTCCTATGTGACATCAGACTCGATCGCGAACCCGAATCCTTCAAACCCTTTGTGAAGAATCGTGTCGGGGAAATTCAAAAATTAACCTCGCCTCAAAATTGGCATTATTGTCCTGAAGTAGACAATCCTGCAGACCTCGTATCTCGGGGATCGAAAATCTCTAAATTAATTGATGAACCCATTTGGACCCAAGGTCCAAAGTGGCTTCAGCTCTCTCCTGATCTTTGGCCGAAATTAGATCTTACAGATACAATTGACGAAGCCAAACTTGAATATCGAAAAATATCTACTGATGTATAGCAGCTTGAATGCACTATCGAATATATTGATAACCTCTTTGACGTTTCAAAATATAGTGATTTAGAGAAACTGTTGAGGATCACCGCTTGGATAAAACGCTACGTTTCAAGATTGAGAAAATGTAGCAGTGTTGAGGGAACTCTAAAAACAGAAGAACTACTAGAAGCTGAAAATTTCTGGATTCGGTCTGAACAAAAAACATTTTTTCCCGAAGAATATAAATCCTTGGAAGAAGGTAGATCGATTGACAAGAATTCCCCTCTGTACAATTTTGTCCCATATATTGATGAAAAGGGAATCATGAGAGTAGGAGGAAGATTGGAATTTTCTGACTTTACCCTAGATAATAAAAATCCTATAATTTTACCTAAAAATTCTAGATTGACCAATTTAGTTGTACGTAAACAACACGAGAAGATAATGCATGGAGGGACTGCTGCAACTTTGGCTACGGTTAGATCTCGTTTCTGGGTCCCGAAAGGACGTCAGTTAGTCAAAAAGACGATAAAAAGTTGTTTCATTTGCCAAAAATATTCAGCCAAACCTGCAAACCAGATGACAGCACCCTTACCTGAAGATAGGATCCTTGAATCACCCCCATTTTTTGTTTGTGGTGTTGATTTTGCTGGACCAGTTTACGTAAAGAATTCAAAGGATACTCAAAAATCATACATCGCATTATTCACATGTGCAGTAACCCGAGCCTTACATCTGGAACTAGTTTCAAATATGTCGACAGATTCATTTTTACTTGCATTTCGCAGATTTTTGAGTAGAAGGGGAACTGTAAAATCATCTATTCTGATAAGGCTAAAACCTTCAAGAAGGCTAAAAAAGAAGTTGAGAATTTTTCTAGAATTTTAGATATGATGTGTTTAAGAATTTTATTGCCAAAGAGAGAACTCAGTGGAAGTTTATCATTGAACGAGCCGCATGGTGGGGAGGCTTTTACGAAAGACTCATGAGATCCGTCAAAAACTCTTTGAGGAAAATTATGGGAAAAGCATTGTTAACATTCGAGGAAATGTCTACTCTACTCGTCGAGGTAGAAACTGTTCTTAATTCATGACCTTTGAGCAACGTTTATAATGAGAATGATGAGCCACAACCCTTGACTCCAATGCATTTCCTGAACTTTGGACAAAGTGATCCTAAGTACCCTCTAACTTTCGCTGAATTTATCAATAGCGAAACAACAAGAAAGACTCTCTTAAAAAGAAAGCGCTATCAGGAATTTCCTTTAAAACAGTTGTGGAGTAAATGGAAACAGCAATATTTGTTAGACCTTATAAAACTGCTCACTCTTTAAAAAATCTTGATTTTCAACCCGAACTAAAATTAGGTGATGTTGTGCTGATTCAAGGAGATAATAAAAACAAATTGTTATGGAAACTAGGCAGAATTATTAAAGCCATTCCTGGACGTGACGGTAAAGTCCGATCCTACGAATTAAAAACCGGAAATGGGACTTTGAAACGAACTGCACAACATTTATATCCTCTTGAACTATACTGAACTCTAACATTTCATTTTTTATTTTATTTAAATATTGAATTGAATAATTTGAATTTGTTTAATAACTTACTTTCTTAATATTTGTATTTATTTTGATAATAATTCTTTTAATTTTTAATTTGTTAAATGCCTTCCTATTTGATTTTTAGATAAAATTTTTATGTTTCTTGTATACTCTAGATATTGAAAAGTATTGTTGATATTGATGTAATTTAATTCAAGTATTTACCTTACTATTTTTTTTTTGTACTGCATTTTTGAAAAATCTGATTGGCAGAAATTTTGCTTCTTAGAAGTGTAAATTTTTTGTTTATGAATTTATTTGAATAGATGAACTCCTGTCAGAGTTCAGGTGGGGAGTGAGACATTATTTTATCAGTAATAATAATGATACTCTCAAATATGCAGCTTATATCACGGTGTTATATATACATATATATATATATATATATATATATATATATATATATATATATATATATATATAATTTATTAATACCGTAATATAAAACTACTACACTAATTAAGCAATAAAATGATAATTTCTCTATGGTGTGTATTAACAAAAAATATGATTGCTTTTATGTCTTATATCTTTTTATTGTTTATAAGAGAATCACCATAAATTTATAAACTTTATAATTTCATACTTATAAAACTTATGGCAGAAAAAAAATTAATGTTTGTAAATCTTATAAAAAACAACTTTTTTTTTTTTTTTTTCAAAAAGTGCATATTTCAATAAGATTCTTATTTAGATATATCAACATTTCTTTTTAATTAAAATTGTAAATACGAATGGTATCTATATAAAGTTGGGGCAAAAGTAATTCACACAAATTTTTTGTTAGATGACTACAAAAATCGATATTTCATAAAGTATAGATCAAATAAATTCAGATTTATGTCTGTTGACTGAGTAACATTTCGCACTAAAATTCTTTTGCTGTTTTTTTGTTTGATCAATTCAGTTGTGAGTTACAAGCCGTAAAATATGGAAGTCAACAGAAAAAATATTCAGTACATTTCATAGTTTATTTATTTATTTAATTTAAAGGCAAAATTGAAAGGCAAATGACTGAAACTGTGAATGGTTCTTGTGGTCCCGATACACTAACAACGTTACGTACCATTTTGATCTCCTATATTCCGTTAGAGTATTTTTGATGTTAAAGATGCTCCTCTCATGATTGCAACGTCGTAAAATGCCTATAAAATACTATAAATGATCGAAGTTGTGACCTCAGGTACTAAAGATTATCCATAAGCAATTTTAAGCTCTGTGCACTAAGCGAATTCGAAACAAGCTACATAAAGTCTTAAAGTTCACGTAAAATAATGGATTATTTTTTACCAACCTAATACACACACTGCCAAAAGTTAAGCACGGGGGAAAAAATGCTAATTCCCGGAAGCCAATCAGAATTGAAGAGGATGCAAATCGCTGCAGAGGTAAATGGAAGTATGGAAATATATTAGGTAACAGCCAATCACGCTTTCATGTGAAGAAATATGCAAAAAGAGCAGTCTTATTAGATACCAGCTTTATGAAGGGTTACAGAAGTTGACTGATAGAAAGTATTTAAAACTTTCGTACAGTTTGTTTTCAAGACGTACGTGTTCCTATGACTTCCAGAAGACGAATGGAAGATTCTGAGCGCTGGTGTGCTGTGGGGCGCATTGAAGCACGACACTCGTCCTTAGATGTTTCTCTTTTCTTCGGCGTTCCTCATTCTGTAACTTAACGTTTATGGAAACAATTCCAAACTACACAAACAGTTGCCCGAAAGCCCGTAGTTGGTCGCCCAAAGGTTACAAGCGCCGCGAAAGCTCGATACATTGCGATTTTTCCAAGAGGAATAACAGTCTCCACACGTGTGACATCTATGGTTACAGCGCCCATTGGTAAGGTGATATCTGGAATCAGATCTCCACTTCTTGACAACCTGCTACTTAACATTATCCTGGTATTTAGCCATACCCAGCGTAAATTGGAAGACCTCGGGAAAAAAGAGAATTCTGTGAAATCGTACAGTTAGAGCAAAATTAAATAAAACAGTTGAATTCCTAATAAACAATGAAAACTTAGTTTGTTGGATTGGGAACTCTTCTAATACTTAGCTAAAAACATGTTTTGACCAAAGTAAGGCTCTGTCTTTGTAAATATCAAAAACTTTTTGAATATGATTTATAAATTTTAATTTAATCAAATACTTTTCAAAATTACAATTGTTATGTTAACTGTATATAATTCATCATAGACTCCATTATATTGTCATCTTGTTTTCATCTTTAAAATTAACCGGAATTTGATTACATATTTAAAGACATGTTGAAAGATAATCATGTTCAATTGCTGTAAAATTTTTTATGTCATTTTTTAATATATTTTCAAATAAAAGTCAAGTAGCTCCCATTAAACTGGTAAGGCTCCTTGGAGTTAAGTACAGGGGAGTTCGCTGGTGTCAATGTCAATATCACAGATGAGAAGCGTATAAGGATATGCCGTGAACAAGGAACGCGAAATCAACCCCAAAACATTACCGAACATCCCTAAGCGGAAGCGTTATGGTGTAGGTAGGGATTCCATTAGGATACCGGACCGACCTGCACATCCTTAAGTGGGATTCTGTGACGGCTGTCCGGTATCAGAACCCATTGTTAGATTGTAAGCTGCAGCAGTTGGTCCTACTTTTGTTTTAATGGACGATAACGTACGTCCCCATAGAGCTGACATAGTCGATGACTACCTGTAGAGTGAAGGGATTCCGCGTATGGCGTGGCCAGCACATTCACCCGACCTTAATCCCATTGAAAATCTTTGGGATGCTCTCGGCCGTGCTGTATCTTCACATTTACCAGCTCCAGCCACTCTTTTTGAGCTGGAAACTGCTCTACAAGAAGAATGGGTATTGCTTAATTCTGCGGTGGTTGACCACCTAATTGAAAACATGGTCACAAGGTGTAAACTTTGTATACAGATGAGGGAGGATCACATACCCTATTAATGTCCTTTTTTCATTTTATGCTGTTTATTTTCATTTTATATATATTTTGCTTAAATCTCCAGCATGTCATTATTTGATAACATACAAAAATCTAATATTGTTTTCATTTCTGTAAATAATTCTTGATTTTATTTAATTCATAAATATATACACTACTTTTCTGCCAAATTTTGGGTCAATCAAAGCAGTATTTGTTGATTTTTTTACATTTTACATCTTCGTGCTTAATATTTGGAAATAAGTGTATTAAACATTATCCATGAACAACTCATATGATTTAAACTTTATTTGATATATGTACTAAACACAAGAAGTTATTATTTAAAATAGTTTCAGGATAAAGTTTTGTATTTATGAAGTCTTGCTTTATAACTAACAAAATCTTCCGATATTTTTTCGGAGTTTCTTTTTTTACACATAAACACCATTAGTTTACGTTTAATGTTAGTAATTAATATTATAATTAATTTAGTTCTTAACTTGTGATGTTCTGCTTTCATCACTTGACTTTGGTTTACCCCCAGCTGTTGTCCTAATAATCGAGATTTCGGAAAGTTGATTATATCTACCAATAAAGTAAAGAACTACACCTTTAGTGGTATTTTAAAGAATACTTTTCTCAATGCGTAGATAATATAACTGAAATAATAAGCAATGATTTACACGTAATTTTCAACACTTATTTCAAAGTTCAGATATAGATATTAAGGCTGAAGGAGAATAACGGCCTAAAAAATCTAACTAAGCCTAGTGAGTACTAATTATTTCTTTGCTTCTCACGATGTAACTTTGTATTAATTTATAAACAAACCAATGGTGCTCTGATTTTATCTTTTTCCTCATACCTCTTTGTGAAATATCGTTTGGTGATGTATTCATCTCATTCTACAACTTTATGACTGACTTTCCAAATATAACCATTAGAAGAGCTGCAAGTCACCTCTCTGTACTTCGACACCATTTTTATGGCCATAACTCCCAGCATTTCTACAAATATACTCTTAGAGTATCTTGTATTTTTTAAATTTTTGCTTAAAGCCTTTTATTTTTTGTAAGAATAATGCAAAATTATTTAAATTATGCTAACAAACATAGCTTCATTTGTCGCTGTTTTTCAAAATGGAAGGAAATTAGATACAAATTAATTCAAACTGAAAATATATTCAAATTTTTGAAATTAATATATTCGTAGTATAAAGCCTTCATTGATTAATCTACAGAATTATCATTCAATCATGCTTTGTATTTCTTTATCAAATAATTTTATTTTAAAGCGAATGACACCTGACCTTGAGCAAATGATATTATTTGAGGGACACGCCTTTTTTTTGTTTATTACATACATAAAAATCGACCTTACCTTGCTCAATCAATTCTTTATGTGTCAGGGTCAGCAGTCATGAAAATTGACGGTGATAACTTATAGTTACAATTGAATTATTAAATTAAATAAAAAAAATTACATTAATCAACTTCAATCAAAAGTATACTCTCTATTCAAAAGGTAAAGATTTCTCTTTTAATGAAATATCTGTTTATCAGCAAACATTATTACAAAAATTACGAAGTTAAGTCAAAAGTTTAAATCCATTAAACATCACACACATATTTGGCGATCATTAATTTTCACATTTATTTTCATTTTCAAACCAGATTATGCAGCATTGATGTTTTGATTAATGATGGTCGTCCCGCAAACTTGATAAATTATTGCAGGGTTCGAAAAACGCTTACATGAGGCAAAAAAGAGTACCTGATCCAAAGGCACAGTTTAAATATCGTAGTTAAGAGTACAGAGTACCCTGTTTATATAATAGATATTTTTTGATTCTGGATATCACCACTAAATTTACGTGGAAATTCGGCTCCTTAATAAAATAAATAATAATAATCTTCAGTCTTAAACAATATTTATTTTATTAAATATAAAAACTTAACAGAATTTAATTCGCACTACTATTCAAAAATTGAATTTTTCTTACAATCTATCACAAGTGAATGTTCTAGTCTTAAATTGCTTGTAAAAATAAATTTAAATGAATAGCATTTATACAGTAAAAGAAATTTCTTTAATATTAGTTGAAATATTTCCCTGTTCTACAAATTTTCATATGATTTAAGAGGTACAGGCTATAATTTTATGAAAATATTTAATCATGAGCCTATAAGGAGTCTATATGGGTCTATATGGAATTTATTTGATACACATTTTTCATTTTCTATTTAATTAAAGCATATTATTTAATTAAATATTGTTTTAGTCAAATTAAAATATATTATTGAATAATATGTCTAATAACATGATATGTTATAAAATACCACAGAATCAGAGAAAAATCTGAAACTACATTGTAAAAATGAAATGAAAATACATAATTTCAATTTTCATAATGAAATTTCAGACTTTTCTCATATTTTGTTTTGCTTTTTTCATTTAATATTGATTTTCTTCTAATGTATAAATATAATAAACTAAACTTAATGACGCGATTAAACTTTCTTTTTCATAACTTAAAGCTTGGCATTTCTCTTTTATTTGATTTTATCAAATCAACTTATGTGTTTTGATTATAATATATAACATAAATGTTTCCTAAAAAACAATCATATTAAACAATGGATTATAACCTGTTATGTTGCATGATTTAGTGGAAGGAAAATTTTATTTTGTAAGTTAGAAGAAATGCACACTGAATACCCATATATTTCCGAAGCATATTATTTGCTTAATAAACAAGAATTTCAAATATTGAAAAAATTTTAAAATAATGTGAAATTTCATGCATACCTGTAAAATAATTTTGATATGGAAAATTAAAGATAAATTTTTCATCAGTTTTATATTAAAGTGCAGAATGTTTGTAAAAACATTTAAAGTTCTTAGTCAAATTATCAACCACAAGGCATTCGGTTGTGTGCGTTTCATTATGTGAAATAAATATGATAGTTATAATTTCATAGCGTAAGTTTTGTTATTAAGATGTGAGCAATAAAAATTAACTAAATTTATGGAAACATTTGGACACATTATTTTAAATGAATTAAATATTATATTTTTAAATAGTTTAGATTATTTTTACAACATCTTCTACATAAGGTTTAGTGATCAGAAAATGTTTTTGAAAGAGCTTTCTTTAAAAATTATATTTTCAAACCGTATAATGTATTTTATTTCATCTTATTATTACATTATTGTAGAAGATAAAATATTGAAAGCTTGTGCTTAAAAAATTTAAAACTTTCATTGTAACTCTTATTTTTTCATAAAATAATACTTTTAGAAAATGGTACAAGTCAATAAATTGAAGTCTTCATATGTTATTAGACAAAATTACATTAAATTTATTATAATATATCATTGAAGAACTATTAACTGTAACACAATTTATGCTTATAGTAAAAAATTAAAACGACTGATCATCTTCAGCATTAAAATACCAAAAAACTTTTTATATAATTTGCTGTCTTAATTGTATACAAAATAATGGATTCTTTAATATAATACATGTTTCATATTTAGAAACATACTGCTAGGAAGGAAATGTCAAGGACATGTAATTCTTGATAAATATGATGTTTCGGAGAATTATTTAGCTTATGCAAACTGCATAAAATATGGATTAAATTAAAAGAAAGAAATATTTAATAAATATATGCACATTTCCGTAAAAATTTAAATAATATAAAGAAAGGCGTTGAAATTAAAAATTTAAAAAAAATGATTTTTCTTGTGTAGAAAAAGAAATTGTTTCTCTAACTACTAAATTCTTATTTTTGTCATACATCAAGCAAATTTTGAACTACGTTAAAATGAAGCATTATAGGGAAATTGAAACATGTATTGTCAGTCAAAAGAAATATACTCCACCTTTCCCCCATGACATTAAAAAATCACAATAAATGTAGATATTTATTGTTATGGTATTTTGTAAGAATACAGATGATGAAAGGCATTAAAAATATCTATTACTGGAAATAAAAAAAATGTTTCTATATTTTAGAAACAAGACAGATTAAAATATTTTATGAATTCTAAATTGAGTTTTAAAATTTTTTCCGAAATATTTTAAACTTTTGAATTGCTTGCAAAAGACTATTAACTTGAAAAAAAAATGATATTATAAACTTAAAATTTTTAATAGTAGCACAGTTATAAAGCTAAAGGAATGAAAAACATGGCAATTGAAAGAATTAAACTATATCAAAATTAACATTTAAATTTGCTTAAACAATGTTTTTTTTTTTCTCTACTTCTGTTCCGACCCTGTATACTCAATGTAAAAATTTAATTTCTTTGCGCACCAGATGGCGCTAACACAAAACGTCTTTTGACAGTCAAACAATAAAATTTGGAAACAACGGACGTTCCATTTCTGTGTGCCAATATTGTGGTCCGCCGAGCTAATGCATGAAACTAGCGTAAAATTATTTTGATGAATGCATAGAAGCGGCCAACGACTGTTGAATCAAAAAACAGCAAAAAAAAAAAACGATTGATTGAGTGAAGGTCACAAAACCTAAATGGATACTCTCCTTAAAACCAAAACGATAATAAAAGGTAAGCTAACTCGCTTAATTTCGCAAGTCAATAGCTTACAAAATCAAACAAATTCTTTTTATATTATTGAAGTGTATGAAAATAATGTAAATTCTTTAGACAATGAAATAAACTAAATAATGATATTCTTTATGCATGTTCTGATTCAGAATTCGATACATTTGAAAGCGAAATGCATGAACTGCTTTCTAAAATAAATAATATAAAAATCATTCTTAAAGACGAATCAAGAAAACTTTCAAAATATGTGTGATTGTCATAAAGAATTAACTAATGTCAACAATGTTAAATTTCCTAGAATAGAATTACCAGTTTTCACTTCTAATTACATAGATTGGATTTCTTTTTATCGAGTGTTGGTAATAATGATAGTTTAAGTAATAGTCAAAAATTGCAATATTTTAAACTTTCCATCAAGGGAGAAGCATTTACATTAATACAGTCTATTCAAATTACAGATGAGAATTTAAAATTAGCTTGGGATGTGATTACTGAGCGCTTTGAAAACGAAACAGAACTCATACACGCAGCATTAAATAAATTAATTTCTCAGCCTATTCTTAAACATAATCAGCAGCGGGTTTGAGAAAATTAATTGATACAGCACAGCGATTTATTGATACATTGAAAATATTGAAACAGCATTTTGAGCATTGGCATACAATTATTATTTTTCTTTTAAAGAGTAAGCTTGATAACGAAATACTGAGAGTAAGGGCGTTAGAACAATCGAACAAAATAGTTTCGTCTTTTGCTGAATTCAAAACATTCATGTTGAACAGATCGTGTACGCTTCCGTCTTTGGCGCAGTGCCAAAAAGATAAAGTAGGTCAATTTTATGGGAAAACTATTGCAAATCAAAAACAAAACAAATATTCCTTTTCATCTCAGATCATTTCTAATTTTTGCATTTATTGTCGAAATGATTCTCCTTCGCGATTATATAATTGTGATAGTTTCCTAGATCTTCCGGTAAAAGAAAAATGAAATGTAATTAAAAAGGCATCATCTATGCGCTAATTGTTTAAAAGATAATAAATCTCATCCATTTCTAAATGTCGCGCAAGACCGCATAATGCATTATTGTGTTCAAAAAATACACATGATACAAAAATTAACTCACAAACAACAGATGAAATTTCTACTATTAATAGCAATAATGTAGTTGTACCTGTAACAAAAACAGCTTTATTGCCAACAACAATTGTTAATGTTAAGGACATTAATGGTACATTACATAAATGCAGAACTTATCGATTCAGCCAGCCAAGGCTCATTTAGTAGGGAAAGTTGTGTAAGTTTATTGCAACTTAAATGTAATAGAGTTAACATACATGTTGATGAGCTTTGTTCTCAAAATATAGATAAGGTCTCAGGTTCGGTATCATTGCAAATATCATCTCTATTTTATAAAAACACACATATCACTGTAGATGCATTAATTATACCCAAAATCACTTGTGACCTTCCTCAATTCAAAATTGATGCTTCAGCATTAACTTCATTCAAAGAAATACAACTGGCAAATGTTAATTGCTTGCAGCCTGGTCCTACATTCTCCTAAGTGCAGATGTGTTTGGAGAAAACATGATCAGTAAAAACATTACTATTTCTGGACATTCGTTAACTGCACTAGAAACAATTTTCGGATGGGATGTTTTAGGCAAAATGAACAATATCTCAAAAACAATAATTACAAATCACGTTAGTTGCACCACAATCGAGTATCAACTTGATAAATTTTGGCAACTAGAAGAAGTTTCTGAAACAAAACCTTATTTAAAGGAGGAAATCGCATGTGAAAATCACTTCGAATAAACATTCTTGCGTGATTCTATAGGCAGATTGATTCACAGTCAAATTTCCATTTAATGACTCAAACAATGAACTTGGATCATCTAGAGACATTGCATTGCGTCGTCTTAAATAAATTGAATGTCGCTTTTCTAAAAATCATTCTCTATTTGAACAATATAATAAATTCATGGACGACTACATAAAACTGGGACACATGGAATTAATTCCGGAAAATAAAGTTAATGTTCCAGCCAAATCTAGCTTTTACCTTCCACACCATCCACTTCCCAACAAAAGTGGTGACAAATTCCGGGTAGTGTTTGATGGATCTGCTAAATCATCCAATGGTGATTCTCTTAATGATATTCTCATGGTGGGACCGCAAATACAGACCGATTTAACTACACTGCTTATTAAATTTAGGATGCATAAAATAGAAGTTGCTGCAGACATTGAAAAAATTTACCGCCAAGTAGCTTTACAATATTCAGTTTTCCAAAGAATCGCCTGGCGCAAATCAAAATATGACGCAGTGAAAGATTATCGATTAACAAGAATGGCTTATTGCACCGCCTCAGCACCATACCTGGCTATAAAATGCCTACAAAAATTAGCAGAAGGAGAAACAGAGAAGTATCCATTAGCTTCTAAAGCAGTTCTCGAGGACTTTTATGTTGATGATCTCATGTCATTCAGTTTCCCAAGCCATAGAACTGCACCAACAATTAATGCAAATGTTGTCAAGTGCCAAATTTCCCTTGAGAAAATGGGCTTCGAATTCTAAAGAATTTTTGAACTCAATTGGTCCAGATTTACGATTATCAAACACTTCTTTAAGCTTAGACAATGATGAAACTGTGAAAACATTGGAATTACTTTGGCAACCTGAGTTGGATGGATTCTCCTTCAAAACTAATCAACCATCTCTTAAAGATAACTTAACTAAGCGGACATTACTCTCAACAATTACAAAAATATATGATCCCCTTGGATGGTTATCTCCAATTACTATTCAGTATAAATTAATAATTCAAAAACTTTGGAAAAATCAATTGCAGTGGGACGATACTATTTCTTCAGCCATAGCATATGAATGGAAGCTACTTACAGAAAAACCTTTGTTCGTGAAGGACGTTAAAATGCCCAGATTCTTATTTTGTGATTCAAATAACCAATTTCAACTACATGGCTTTAGTGATGCATTGGAAAAGGCATATGCAGCAACAATTTGTTGTCGCTCATTCTCAAGTACTGGTGAAATTAAAATTCATCTAGTAATAGCTAAAACAAAGGTTGCTCCACTTAAAACTGTTTCACTTCCGAGATTGGAACTATGTGGTGCTCTGCTGTTAACTAAATTGATGGACTTGCAAAGCTATGAACACACCCATTTCCCAAGCTCAATTTTATACAGAATCTACTACCATCGTTCTATCCTGGATTGGTTCTTCTGCCAGCCGATGGAAATATTTTGTGGCCAACAGAGTGCGAAAATACAAACTCTTTCTTCTCCTAGCCAATGGCATCATGTTAGTGGAGGCATTAATCCTGCTGATCTTGCTACTCGTGGCACATGATCTTCTGAACTACTTTCTTAATTATGGTTAAATGGTCCAAATTTTCTTTATAATTCACTTTCTTTTCAGATACAGCAGCCATAACTACCAGTTAATGATCCTGTTCCAGAAGAAATGTATTGTACTTTACAATCAACCACAGAAAACAAACATTCCTTTACTGACTTTGATGTTTTTCATAAATATTCATCTTTTTCTAAACTTAAACATATAACAGCTTTGTGTTTAAGATTTGTGAACAATTGCTGAAATCCTATGAACAAATTAACTGGATTTTTACAAACTTGTGAATTAACTAATGCTGTGCATGTGTTAATAAAAATAGTTCAAAGTAATGAGTTTAATAATGAGATCAATGCATTACGGAAAAAAAAACAATATTGTGTAATAGTAAAATTTTCTCTCTAAATCCATTTCTTGATAATTTAGGTATTCTTAGAGTAGGTGGTCGTTTGAGACATGCAAATCTAGTTTACTATCAGAAACATTCTATTTTACTGCCAACAAGGCATATATTAACTGATCTCATTGTTAAACATTTTCATGAAAATTTTTTGCATGCTGGTTCACAACTTGTTCAATCATGTATTGTAGAATAGTATTGGGTTGTAAGTATTAGAAACGTAACTAGGCACTTAATCAGAAAATGTGTAAAATGTTGTAGAATAAGATCTTCTGTAATCAATCAGATGATGAGAGATTTACCATCTTCTCGCATTTCTCCTGCTCCTGTATTCTTGCGATGTGGAGTAGATTATGCTGGTCCTTTTCAAATTAAAGCAAGTAAAGGTAGAGGCTCCAAATCATACAAAAGGTATATAGCACTTTTTGTTTGTTTACTACAAGAGCTATACACCTAGAATTAGTTACTGACTTATCTTCAGATGCGTTAGTTGCATCTCTTAAGTGATTTATTTCTCGTAGCGATAAATGTAGTGATATATACAGTGATTGCAGTACCAACTTTATTGGTGCAAAGCGCAAACTCATGGAATTTGATAAACTTAGGAACTCCAAAAATTAAAATCAAAATATAAACAATTTTATGTCTTAAAATGGTATTAATTGGAATTTAAATGTTCCAGGTGCACCTCACATGGGTGAACTGTGGTAAGCTGGCATAAAGTCTACCAAGTTTCATTTAAAACGCGTTATAGAGGAGACAAAACTAACTTATGAAGAATTTGAATCATTGTTAACTCAAATAGAGGCTTGTCTTAATTCTAGACTTTTAACTTCATTATCTACCGATCCAAATGACTTATCAGCTTTAACACCTGGCCATTTTATTATTCGTAGGGCATTAACAAGCCTTCCTGAACCAAATTACGTTGATACAAACATTTCTTTTCTTTCAAAATGGCAGCATATTCAAAAAATGGTGCAACAGTTTTGGAAACTTTGGCATAAAGATATCTCACACGGTTGCAGCAAAGGCCAAAATGGCTACTGCCGACTAAAAATTATCAAGTTAATGATTTACGCCTTTTAAAAGAGGACAATTTACCCCCAACAAAATGGAAAATGGGTAGAATAATTCAATTGCACCCTGGACTTCACAATAATATTAGGGTAGTAACGCTTAAAACATCACAGATGGTGTATACAAAAGAAACATAACAAAATAATGCCAACTTCCTGTGTAACGCCAATTTCATGCTTCAATTTAAATAAAATTTCATTTCTCATACAGGTATAATTTTATACTTCTATTGCATATTAACATATGAAACTTTCTTTCATTTATGTGTTTGTTATATACTTTTTCATTTATGTTCATTTATTTTGTATATCTAATCTTTATCTGTATATGTATGTTGCATAACCTGTTTCCTTGAAATAATAATACAAGGTGGGCGGCATGTTCCGACCCTGTATACTCAATGTAAAAATTTAATTTCTTTCCGCACCAGATAACGCTAATACAAAACGTCGTTCTTTTATCAGTCAAACAATAAAATTTGGAAACAAATGACATGTCGTTTCTGTGTGCCAATAACTTATCTCATATTAATTATTAGTTCACCTTTCCCACTTTCTATTTTGAAAAATGTTATTTAAAGCCAGACATGATTTGAACCATTAATTGTAATTAAAACTAAACATATTTGTTCAAAATAAGGTAAAATGTGTTTTTTTTTTCTTTACTAAAAATATTGTCCTTTATGTTAATTCATAACACTTCATATTTCATAAAAGATTTAGAAATTTTGAGTTTGTTTCCTCCCTACTTCAGGCACAATTTATTAAAATGTTAGAGAATTTGAATACGCTTGCAGATTTTTCTTGCTTTTAAGAAATTATCTTACTTTTGATTTTTATAAAGATTGTTTTTCATATAAAATTAAGAAATTGAATATTTTTTTAATCTCATATTACAAATTTTTTAAAAGGAAATGATTCCCAACAATATCTAAAGATTTTAAAAACGTAGGATAAACGATTCTTTTTTTATAACAAAATTTAATATTTTCTGCAATAAAAATAAACTAGATTTTTGTCTTTTATTTATGTAATTTAATTGTAATAAACTAAAAACTATTAAATCTAACTTTTTCTATTGTTACAGTACGTAAGCACTCATGTTAAACGTTAGCCTGATGTATTAAATATTAAAAAAAAATCTCTTTAAAGTCTACTGATTTTTCTTGCTAATTTATTGAATTTAAAATGTTTTTAAGTTTAAACTTTAAAGTGATTAGAATAGCATTTATTTCTGAAATCTTGATAATTTAATGTAGATTTCAAATCTTCTGAGTGGCTTACGTAAAGTGATGTGGGAGGAAATAACCGATTTTATATAAATGCATGAAATAGTACAAAACAATTAAATTAAAAATGTAAAATGTATTTGGAAAAATATAGTGAATTCATTTTAATAAACTGCGCATAAATTCATAAAACGCACTACAAGACAGTGACATAGATCATCTCAAAAAGTATCAATTTTAAACTAAACAAAATTTTTAACATATTTTGGAGCATATTCAAAACAAAATGGAGTTGAAAACATGTGCAATGAATCATCTTAAAAAAGAATTACACAAATTTTACAAATGCGTTTAAGCATAAAATTAATAATTTTTTCAAAAAATCAATTGCATCGGTGAATTTATAAAAATGTATACAATAAAAAAATGAAAAATCCTTTACAAACTTACCAATACAAAAACGAGATCCAGAATGCCAAAAAACCTAAGGTTGCCAGAAATAAATCAACATCAATTACAATATGTTGCCAAATTGGCAAGTAATTAAGGTGCGCACTAAAGTAGACACCATTCATCTTTTTCTTCTGTAAGATAGGAATATTTTGCTTAACGATTGGTGGTTGTCAGTTCGATATTTTGTAGATTCGATTATACCCAGAGTGCCGATGCATGTGGCGAAATAAAATATATTTTATACTTTAAGTATTATTGTTTTAAAATTAATTAGATAATTAGCTTTCGCATGCAAAAATGACAGTGAAAGGGTTGATAAATATTAATTTTTTTATAATTATTTTTTTTTGGGGTGCAAATCTACATAAAAGTTTCTTCATATATAATTATTCATACCGTCATCACAGGCTTATTTTCAGCAATTATGAAACTGCACATTTTGATAATTTAAATTATTTACAAAAACTTTATTGCTAAATTAATTATATTTTACAGAAATAATATTAAAGTTATTATTAACGATTGCTATATATTGTAATTTATATTATTCCAGCAAGAGTTACGAAAGCTCAAATTATTCACCTAAGCAAAATGAGTTTAAAGTAAGCGTAATCGTCAAATTTCTTATGGAAGTATGTCTCCGATTCCCATTTTACTTTAAAGATGTATTTATTTTATTGAATACACTATAGTTAATTTTTTGCTTCATAGCAATAAAGACTCAAGACATTTGTGGTTTAGGTTACACTATCAATAGTTTATCTTACAAAAAAATATCAAAAAAGATATTTTTCCAATAAATATACTTTTATATGAATGTTGAATAAAAATCATACTAAAGTAATATTTCTAACTTGAAAGAATGTATGTTGAATAAAAAGTATACTAAAACAAAATATTTCTAATTTGAAAGAAAATAAGTTGAATAAAAAGCATACTAAAAACAATATTTCTAACTTGTAAGAATATAATTTGAATAAAAAGCATATTAAAACAATATTCATAACTTAAGAGAATGTATATTGAGTAAAAAACTTACAGAAATAATGCTCCTAACTTGCAAGAAAATTTGTTGAATACAAAGCATATTAAAACTATGTTCCTAACTTGAAGAAAATGAAAATTTTGTTATTTTCTTTCAATATATTTATACAGAGAATACTTTTTACGTATAATATAAATGCCCGAATATATATATATATATGCAAATACAATTTCTAATCCATACCCCAGAAAGCACGGTTTGATTTATTTGTGTTGACAGAACTTCTTAAGGCATTGCGCTTCATCTGCTCAATGATCTGAATCATTTGCATAGAATTAATAAAAAAACGAAACCAACAAAGCAAACTGTCTACATAATTCATAGGAGATATTATTAAATCAGACAGCTTTATTACAAGTCAAATACATAAACCGGTAATTCGTTACATAAGACAATCAATGTTTGATTTTTGATTATGCAAAAATATCAATAAAAAGCAAATATATTTTTTATGATTAAGTTGAAGGTAAAGCGCGCCAATATTCATAAGGACTGGTGTTCATTAACTTCCACTCTGCATAAGATTTTGCTTTGCTTATGCAGCGAAGTAGTAAATGATAGGCACTTCTATACCTTACTGAGTATACAGGTGAGCATGCAATTTTTGAAAGTGATAAATTAAATGTCAACCTGCTGCCTTAAGAAACTTTATTAAGTGAAAATATAGTAAAAAATCTAATTTGTTATTTATTTTATTTTATCTAATAATAACAAATATAAATAACATAGAATTTAGATGCGAAACATTTTCTGAGATTATTTAAATTATTTATATTTTGGGGGAAAGAAATAACTTCTTTTGAGAAAATTAAAAAAAGTCCGCTTTTATTAGCAAATAAAATTTGAAGAGTAATTAGAAGAATAGGGCTATATATATATATATATATATATATATATTAAATTGTAAAAACCTCATACATAAATATTATAAAAGCACAAAATCAAATGTTTTGTTAACCTATGTTTTCATCTTTCTATCTATCTTATCTCTCTGTATATATATATATGATATATATATATATATATATATATATATATATATATATATATATATATATATATATATATATATATATATATATATATATATATATATATATATATATATATATATATATATATATATATATATATATATATATATATATATATATATATATATATATATATATATATATTAAATTGTAAAAACCTCATACATAAATATTATAAAAGCACAAAATCAAATGTTTTGTTAACCTATGTTTTCATCTTTTCTATCTATCTTATCTCTCTGTATATATATATATATATATATATATATATATATATATATATACATATGAATATATATATATATATATATATATATATATATATATATATATATATATATATATATATATAAAATATTCATATGAAGATGATTTATGAAAAAGGAATATTCATCGATGTTGCTTTTGATTACTGTATAATTTCGAAAGCTTTAAACCAAAGAAAAAGAAATTTATTTCATGGGCATTGTAATTTCCATCTCCCCGGCGGGGAATCGAACCCCTGTCTCCCGCGTGACAGGCGAGGATACTTACCACTATACTACCGAGGAATGCTGAACCTAAGGTTATTTCAAAAAAAGTTACATTAATTACTGCATCAATTTTTAATATTTGGCAGTTATCTTTTTTACATAGGTAACAGATGGTCTTTACCATCATTATATCTTAATTTATATTGTTTTCTCATGGACATAACTAACATAAATTAAAAATAAATCTCTATAAAGAGAAAGAAAATATATTGTTTTTATTTCAATCTGAGTAATGTAGTATACAATTGCTTAAACTTGATTGTTTGATATATATATGAGTTTTGAATCCGATTTTAGAGAATGCGCAAGAAATAATGTCTTAATTTAAAAGTTCATTACTGTACAGAAATTAAGCAAAAAAATTTATATAAATATATATATATATATATATATATATATATATATATATATATTAAATTGTAAAAACCTCATACATAAATATTATAAAAGTACAAAATCAAATGTTTTGTTAACTTATGTTTTCATCTTTCTATCTATCTTATCTCTCTGTATATATATATATATTATGGGAACTGCGCCAAAAATATGGCTGAGTCACCAATAATTATGAAAATGTTAGGGAAAAGGATTGAAAACTTTGGATTTCATTTACTTATTTAGGAACACAAAATAAAAATAGATTATTATAGTAGAGAAACAAATGTGCTTAGAAATGAGTAAGTTGTTATCCATATTGGTATTTTTTGATTAAGTAAAGTTAAATTTTTAGGTTTTTTGCAAGCAAACATTGCATTGGCAATTTTATTAAAATTTTCTGAGAGCTATAGGTTATAAAATTATGTTCACTGTGAACATATTATGGATGAATATAAATATTTAGAGATTTTAAGGAAAAATGTCAAATTTTTGCAAAAAATTTCAACTTAAGAGTGTTTTTAGCATTTTAAAAATAATGATCTCAAGCACGTTAATTTACATGTAAAATTGTTAATTAATACTACTGTGCATAAATAATCAATCAAATTATCTTAGTTTTCACTTAAATTCAATCAAGAGCCTAATAATGTATCTATAATTTAAAAATGCAAAATCTTTAGACATGACAGCATAAAACTACTAGCAGTGTAATAATTTTAAAGTTAATAATATTCTGATCCAATATTTTTTTTTAAAAAAAAATTGGAATGTATTGTAAAAAGGAACTATGAGGGTACTTTTCCATTAAAGATTTGGCTTTTGACATGATTTTTATTGGGCTTATCCGTCGATACCAGGCGTCACAAGTTAGGTTTATGTTTATAAACGTCGCTTAGACAGCCACTTTTTATTGAATCAAAATTTTAATACTTTAGAAGCTCTCATTTAATTTTTTCACGTTTTGCCTTTTAAAATTTGGGATTTACTAAGAGATGAGGAAGAGGCTATTCTATTTATGCCAAAAGGAGGCATTATTCACCAGAAACGAATGAGTTTGATGAATTATATTATGCAGTTAAAATGTAAATTTAATCCAAAATGGTTTTGTTATTAGTGCTCATTGGCTTGAGAAGGTAAACTTAGAAGGATCCTACATTTCATCTTGTCATTGTCAAGTGATTTATTTATGGTGTCATGGATTAATATATTAAGATTTAATAGAACCATTGAACTTTTTGCTGTTACAATATATAAATAAAATTGCAGCGATATAACGATAATTGGGCCAAAATATTGCTAAAAAATAAGTGGCATGCCAAAAATTTCACTCATGTCTAAATGCATTTTGAATTCTACAAGATTTAAAATTTATTAAATTAATCGAATATTGACCTGACTTTACTTTATAGATAAACGGTTAGTTCCCGTTCCATCAATTCAACCATTTGTAAGTTCGATTCCTACTTCAAGTGCTTAGGTTTATGATGCTAAAATTGTCCTTATCGCCAAATTTGGCCATCATTTTTATTTGGTGCGATTTTATTTTTCCTATGCTTTCGAACTGAGATATATTTTGAGGTAGTCACAGATATTTATTTGAAATATTTGATGTATTTTTAATTTTGTTAATGTATTTTTAAAGTATGCAAATATTTCTTAAATCATTTATAAATATAGCATAACAGTTCTTATATTTTTCATTATTTATTTGTAAATACACTAATGACCCTAACACATATTTTGCCTCTTTTCCCCTCGCTACATTTAATAATTTACTTAATTTGAAGATATGAAAATTTCCAACATAAATCAAGATATTGATTGTATTATTTTTCTTATTTTGTGTTTTTTTGTTTTATGTTATTTTGTAACCATTTTCGTTTAGCGACGTAAATGCTTATGTCACCTAAACAGAATCAACTTGGAACCATTTCTCCCCACTTATAGAATATTTATCTTTTATTTTCTAGAAATCCTTTTTAAACAGAAAATCCTATCAAATTCAGGCTAGATTATAAAAAAAAAGTTAGAAGTAGACAAAGCTTGGGCTATTGCGATTTGTTTTGAAGTGCTAATTCTTGTCGATTGAAGTAACTAAGTATAGCTGATTGCCTCATAAATTAATTCCAATGAAAGAAGATTAATGGAAATCTGAGATGTTGCAGAATAATTATTATAATCAGGTGACCACAGTAACACTTTATTTTTCTTCAAATTAAATAGACATTACTTCTAGAGTTTCAATGAACATTTTTTAATACGAATGAAACCAAGTAAATAAATTTAATATAAGCTAATATGAATTTAAAATATAATAGTTTCTTTTAATTGTAATATTGAAAATTAGATTTTTTTGAAATTTTTGATTTATATATCATTTATATTTGTATACGAGTAAAATTTATTAATCAAATGTTGAGGGGGAAAAAAAGGCCAGTACAGAAAAGCTGTAAAACAGAAATTGAGGGGAAAATGAATTTATTTGATGAATAATAACAAATGTAATTGTAAAGAACTTCTTAAAAAGAAGGATTTTATTCCATTGTATAAGACATCAAATATATCATTTGATTTATCTCTGTATATTTTCTCTACATATTTGATCATAAGTCTCGATTTATTCGATTTATCTCTATGGTTGAAAATGGATTCTAAATGAAAAGAGGTAGTAAACCCACGAACTATTGTACTTAAAAGTCATAGGAAAAAATATTCTCTTATTTTCAGAAAATAGTTTATTAAACTCATAACTTAACAGAAACCTTCATGCTGATGGAACCCATGTACGGAAAAAGTTTCATAGATCCAATGTTTCTTCACTGGTATGGCGTAGAATAGAGTTCCAGATCCGGTGTCAATCTCGTCACTAAATCTTGTTCAAGATTAAGCAGCTAGTTTGACTACATTTAACTATTTTAAACGGAAAAAGTAGGAAATAAATTGCAATAATCTAATCTAAAATATAATCTCCTAATAATCTAATCTAATAAATAACTTTGATGAGTTTAATTTCAACATTATCTTTTTTTCATTTCCTAAGCTGAAGATTCTGTTTATATTTTTTATTAAATTGAAGAGCATTATTTCACACATTGCTTTTGTCGAGGTGACAATTAAATGGTTAAAGTGCAGGCCCTTTTGATTAGTTACTTGTGAATTTGTTTCTAACCTTTGTTCATAAACCTTGAACACTGGTAATGATTTAAAACCCACTTTAAGGAATATGTTTCGTTTGAATTAGCAAGTGTGTGTATGAGAGGAGAGTAGAGATTCGAGACAACATTCTGATTCTAAATTATTATTTTTTTACTTTTTGTAGCATACAAAGTTAGAAATAGATCCTAAAGATGAAAGTAAACACCAAGTGATTGGAGTTGCAAACTAATTTTATATCATATATGGAATCTGAACTATACTGGAATGGCAATTCCCAATTCTCTTAAAATACTGGAAAATTGGAAAAATTGTTTTTGAAGTTTCCAATTCATCTAAATATTTGACAAATAAAAAAATGTATTTCAGATATAAACAGGAGTTTCCATTTTAAAATGTAAGAAAGATACAAAATATTAAATTAATATTATAATATTTTGCTTTTACCCCTTCATATAAATTGCACAATTTTGCTTCATTGGCTTTTTCAATTAATTAATGAAATTAAAGTTATCCTTTTTACGAATTTTTTTTTAATATTCCCTATAAATAATTATTAAAATTTAAAAAAATAGATAATAATTATTAAAATTAAATAATAATAATATTAAATATATATATATAATATAATAATTTTAATAATTATTAGATAATAATAATTATTATAAATAATTATTAAAATTAAAAAAATAGATAATAATTTTAATGAAATGAGTTATTCCTTTATGTAATTTTGAAAATAAATCGGAATCCCCGATATCATTGACATTCATATTTTTAAGTAGGGGACAAGATTTTTCTAAAGTTATTTGATAATAATACAATCAAGGAGAGAACGCTTTAAACTTTAAAATAAATTTTCTAATTTTAGATTCCTTTGCAGAGGGATTTTCCTTGGGCTCCTTAGAAACGTCCCAGGTTTAATGCCATCCACAGTTTAATAGCGGGAGATGGATGCTGCTCTCCTGCATTCACTTCTGGCAGGGTAGGTGCTAGGGAATTTTCCGAATTTTTTCTTTTACAACACGTGAATGCAGCTCCCTCTCTAGGAAAATTATCGCGGAAGACAGTTAACACTGTTATATGTTAAAATAACTAACAATAGACTAACACTGTTTGAGAGTCTGCAATGAAGCACCAAAACTGTTACTTAAAGAGTCTTAAATTAAAATCGCTCATATTCGTATGACAAACAGTGACATATAAAACATATAGAATTTAGACTTATATTCTATTGATGTTGATCTGAAGTTATAAAATTCCATGCATACAGTCACAAGTATCTGTCAAATTTGACAAAATTATTTGTTATATAAAGTGAAGAGAACACACAAAATTTTCGTGATGATAGGTAACAAACTTGAAATGCTTTTTTTACAGCTTGTATAGCTATTTTCCATTTATAAAATGCATTTATCCAAAACTCGATGAATCTTTTATAACAACCATTTTGTGTGTCTAAAATAACTCTATACAATCGTTTATTATTGACGATGCTGTGTAATGCATACTAAACATTTTAGCTAAATAAATATTGACGACTTCTATACACAGGTCGTCAACGCGAATGTTTTGATTAAAAATAAAACTGAGTACAACGTAAGAAATTTAAAAAAAGCACTTTTACTTAAAAAAAAAAGAATAAGTATTTGTCCTTAGTATTTTTCCAAGGCTTTTCCATTTTTTTTAAACATTTTACTCGCATAGCTTAAATTTTTTTTTAATTCCTTGGTTGTCTTGATTTATTTTGTTGTATTCAAATTCAAACTGTTCGGATAAAGGACTGGATATTGGATTGGTGTAGAAAACTATGCGAAGAATGTGTTTTGAAAAGAAGTATTTCACTTGAAAATATGTAGTTGAAATTCGTAAAACATTTTATTTTCTTGTGTCTATTCGTAAAAAGATTTTTTCGTTTTATTGATTTCAAATTCCAGGGTATATGAAACCGACAGAAATAAAAACATTTATTTCATTTGTGCAACTGTAGAATCACTTGATATTTCAATTAGAATATTCCGTTTCTTTAGAACCCTGCATTACTTTTATTAAATTTAAATAAAACAAATGGGTTAATATTGAGTACAATGGATAATTTTAATAAATTTTAAAAATGTTAATAGGATAGTAAAATAATTAATCTAAATATAAGGTTGATGTAAATATTAAAGGAAAAATAATTAATTTTAATGTGAATTGAATTTTGTTGATTAAGAATCATCATTATTTTCCAAATTAATATGTTTTTAATTCCTTGCCAACAACTTACTTAAAAAATAACGAATCTACTAATCAAATAGTCTGAAAAGTATACAATACCTTCTAAATAAATTTCTTTATTTAAATAATTCCTTCTTGTTAAACAAACATTAGTTTCCATTTAACAAGTTTTCAATCCATTGCCAAGAGTAAAGCCTTTCGCATAATATGCCTCTAGTTATTAAACATTAAGAAAAATTTATAATGTTATTTGCTTAGTACTAAAATTATTCTTATGGATTTAAAAAATTATCCTAACAACATCTAAAAATGTTTTTAATGCAGGAGAACAAGAAATATTTTTCAATTGCAAAGTATGAGAGAAGTGTTTTTTTTTTCTTTAAATATTTCCCTAATATTTTTTTTTATTTTTAAAAATATTTTTAGTTTTTTCACTATACAATAATTTTTTTTAAATATTTCTTTTCCATATTTAATTTATTCTACATTTTCAATAATTATTCTCATTTTGAAACGTATTCGGTGAATTCAATAGATGTCCCTAACATAAACAACCTGGAAATTTGTAAATAAATAGGAAAAATTATTGCAACATATTATGGCTGATTAAGAATAAAAAGTATTCTTTTTACTTAAAACATTATAAGTTTAGGTTGTCTATCATTCTACAGACGGATTTTACACAAGTAGGCAAATATGACCAGGATTTAAAATGGATTCTAAACTAATACAATGGTATGGGTATTGAACCCACCATCGTTTAATTGAATGAAAAAGCTAACTATTTAATGACCAGGTCGGGAATTTTCTCTAGTGATGTGAATGGTGATTATCCCATTTTCTGTATTTGAAATTAGAATTTAAGATTTAACTGCGCCAGTTATGATGCTGCATCACCGTTCTGAAGTTTCTCATCCATGCGATGCGCTTTTAGGACTAGAAGGGGACACGTGCTCCTGCTCAAGTATGCTTTGCAAATGGAGCGATTGCTAACCGGACGGTAGCTAACAGCGAAGTTCTAATACACTAACTTTAAGTTCTAATACATTAATATATTACCCGACAAGTGAAAAATTTGAATTTTAGAGTAATGTAAATTATTAAATTACATAATCTGTGGTATTATCGCAGCTACATATAAAAATTATGTAAAAATGAAAATTATTTTATTAATTTAAAATGATCAAAACCTTAATGTAAGAAGCAGCATTTTAAAAGCTATTACATTATAAAGAATTTTGTCTAATAATATGTCAGAGAATTGAATGTATCAAAAGAGTTATATTACTTATATAATTTTGTTTTTTAAGATAATTTTAAAACATTGAATTTTTTATGGAAAATGATTGATTGATTGATTCATAAAGTGGATTGATATTATTTATGACTGATTGATTATTATTAATTGATGTAATCGCATTCACAATCTGTAAAGTCTTGTCAGAAGCCAATTTATCCTGTGATATTACAATGCCCACAACAGCTAAAAGTAGGCTATCCAGTCAAAACACAGATACCATTAAGAGTATGACATATTATATTTATTCTCAAACATTTTATGATAGGAAGAAATTTATAAATTGAGGTAATATTTATAATTATGAGATAAGGGTAAATAATAAATAATTCACACATATATAAGAGAGAGAATAAATTTATCAAAAACTTTTGATTTTACATATTATAACGAATAAACCATACTTTTATAGAATTAAAAAGATTTAATATTTTTATATCAGAAACTCATAGATTATGAAGGGATCCTAAATTTTTTCTAAAAATTGTCTGTGTTTCACAGAAATATTAATCAAAATGAATTGGTTCAATAAAAGCAGAATAAATAAAAAATTGTCCTGGCCGACTTAAACTAACCAGTCATGCATAAAGTGGATGTTTTATACTCCTTTTTTTATATTTTTTTTCTTTTGTTCTATTGTCAACATGTTTAACTTTGGAAGCAAAATCGCTCATGATTTGAAAATTTGAAAACTAATAATTTAGAACAGCAGGTAATTTTATAATTTTGAAATGTTTTATAAACGCAAAAAATTGTAATTAAAAATACTTTAATATTGCTGGTAAAAAGTATGAAGGGATTTTTTTTCTTTTCGGTGCAAAAAAACTCAGACATTCGCTGGTGAACTTCGACTCATTTGCTGCCACTCTAAGAATGTCATTAGAAAGCAGGCAATAAGTTCGTTGATAAGTCAGATTTACAACGATATTCTCTCTCTCTCTCTTTTAGTTAATCATTCTTTCAGTTAGTTCAGTTATTTCTAGTGATTACGGGGTAGTAAAATGTTGATTGGTTCAAATAAATATAGAGCCACCTATTTCAAATTCGTTGCAGCTCAAAAAAATTAAAGTTAATTATTTTCAATGCTTTCTGTTTTACATTTAACTGTAAAATAAAAGCATCTAGAAAAAAATTAATTTATTTTTTAATCTATTATTTTTTAATTATTTTAACCATATTTCTTTTCAGTTCATTGCTTAGTAATAATTTTTTAATAAATTTTGGAATTAAATAGAAATTCCATAATTCTAAAACTTGTTTTAATTACTGTTATAAATATAGTAGTTTGATTGCAAAACTATATGTTTTCAAATTAAAAATATTACCTATTTTCTTTATTTATTCCTTCAATTTTTTATAATTATTTTCTCATCGAATTAACCCCTTGACTGACTTTGACGAGTCTGACTCGTCTGGGCCATCACAGACTTTGACGAGTCAGACTCGTCAAGCGCTTCTTTCGGCGGACGCCGTGCAAGTTACAATTATATTACATAGTTGCTTCACTCGTTCGACGATTCTCATTTAAAAAAGCACACTGAAAGTAAGAGTTCAGTTTAGCAGAAGTCTCGCACGGTGAATGTTATACTAGCCAATATTTGAGTTTAGTAAAGATTATAAATAATCCCCGTAACATGTATAAGCCGGATGCATTATATGAAAGTGGGGATGATGGTGTAAATTGATGGTGTAGTTCAATTAAGCGAAATTAAATAGTTTTTTTTTGTCGCATCAAATTCCATTTAATTCGTCAGTCAAGGGGTTAAAAGATATTAACGCGTTAAGCAGTCTTAATAACGGTGTTTAAAACTCTAGCTCTTTAGCATCAGTGCGTCGTAGGGGTTGTTATTGCACCAGCATGCTTCCCTGTATCCAGCCTTGAGTTGGACTCTACCAGTTAGATAGAAGCAGTCGGTTGGAGTCTTCGTAATTTTGAAGCAGGGACCAATAAAAAGATCCATAATACTTGACTTGAAGTGTGCTTAACCAGCGATTTCACTTGAAGGATATTGTAACCATGCGCCCACGCTGATTTTAGCAAACACGATGGATCTCCAGTTAAGAATGGATTCGAACTCACTACCATTTGATAGTGAGAATGACGCCCTAACCAATCAGTCCACCCCGAAACTTTATGGGTTTAATCCTAAGCCCTGTTAAGTAACGGGATATGGATGTTCCACCTCTCCTTTTGTTTGCATGCGTCCAAGTGGGTGCTTGGAAGATTTCCAGGTTCCTCAGACTGCGACGTATGAACATGGTTCTTTACCTATAAAAGTGCATCCAGAAAAGAATTTACAAGATGGATATCATATCGAAAGATCAATAGTTACAGATTTCGGTCGCTTAGATTAAGCGGTGACAAAGAACCCGTCCCAGTCTTTGAAACTTTCACAATGGGTGCCGAATTTCTACTTTGTATGCGCACATGTGTCTGGTGAATTCTAAGGAATTTTCCCGTTTTCTACCTTTTGTAGCATGTGGATGAAGCTCACTTTACGAATGAACGTCCTCGCAGAAAATCTTGCATAAAAACTGTGCAGATTAGAAACCTTGCAACGTATTCCGACCATCAGGCTGCTTACAACGAGATGTTAAACCACCTTCTTCTACGACTCAACAGAAGAGAATTAGAAGGGCCGTGTATTCCGATCCTGGTTTCGGTCGCAGCCACTGCTTGAATATGGGATTTCACTCTTCTACCATCCTACGTCATGCATGCTCGCCTTCCTTGCCTGTGCTTGGAAATTTACTGATTTTCAGGACAAAAGTTTTGTTTCAAGATAAAAATACTTTTTAAATAACGGTGGGCACTTGGGTGACTAAGCCTTCTCTGCAACATGACCGGAAATTGCTCTCATTTGTCGTCATCCAGCGGGCACCTGTGAACCAAATCAAGAAGGTGAGTAGCATTAGAAACACAGAAAGGAAGCAACATCCATGCCCGAACCGAGATTCGAATCAGGAACACACAGCTCAGGAGTTAATCACTCAACCATTGGTCGGTTGAAGGTCAAGATATATTAGATGTTTAACTTTCATGTTTAGTGGTCAATAGTGTAGCAAATGTTATGTTTCACAGAGCTTACTTACTATTCTGTAAGTCTGCTCAATATTTCGTAACAAAACAGTCACTATAATAAAAAAAATAAACAAGCAACAAAAACGAAACGCCTACTCAAAAAGTGACATAAGAGAAATATATGAATCAAACAATTAAATTGGAGTTTATGTAAGGTGTTCTAATATTTCGCTCACATTGTAAATATAATTCGTAATGATAGTATTGTGTTAATGAAAGATTAAAAAATTAGGTAAAAATAATAGATTTAAATTAATATAACGTCGATAAAAGTAAATTGCTAGTTTTGTGAATAATTGTAAATATAAAATAAATCTTGAAATTTATGACTTGTTTCTAAAATAATTTGTTTCCAAATGTATTTAAACAATAAAACTAAACAAAAAATTAAAATTTTTTAACTGGCATGAAGCACTGAACTCATTTGAAATTAAAGAGGATGAAATTCAAAATAAATTCTAAGCATCGGTATTGATTACTAAATAAATTAAAAATATTTCACAGTGTGAATCTTTGAAAAATAATATTTATTGTATGATATTTGTATTTATAATATTATCAAGATCTTTATTTATGATGAAAAAATTGAATAAAATGTTGTGGAAACTAAATTAAACACACTAAAATCAATTTGTCATTTTTAACCCTTTCGGCATAATGGCATTAAGACAATATATAATCGTATTTACTTAAAACACAGAAAGTCAATGACTCGAACTATTTGGCGACGTGTTTCCCGTAACTGCGCCAAATTCGATTCTTTGTCTCGGTGCTTGTAGAATACTGTTTTTTCAGCTATTCGTGTTGTGTCTACGAGAAGGATTGGTTCACTTGACAATTGTGTTTCTCGAGTGTTGAAACACGTGAAAAATCACATAAAACAGAGAAAACTATAAATTTCATTGAGAATACCAATTAAAAGAAAGAGAACTGTAAAACAAACAGTCGAAAATATACTTAAAGAACAGGTTTTGAGGACGATGCGGAGAGTACCACGTGAGTAAACTTTCTCTAAAACAAACTTTCTAACTCATTTATTTATTTTATATACGTGTGGTGTGTGTATTGTTTTATTTAGCGAGAATCAGAGTACAGTGTCACCTGCACAGTATTTATTATTTATTTATCTTGGGGTTTGAAATATATTTACTACTAATGTATTTACATACCGTTTCATTCAGTTTTTAACTTTAAGCTCAGTCATGCTACAGAGAAGAGCTTTTATATTAATTTTTTTCTTTTATATTTTAATTGAATTGATGTAGTGTCATATAAAAATATGTCTTATTACTATTTAAATCGAAATATAAAATTACTAAATAGAAGATTTGTCTTTCATTTTTTAAATTTTGCTGATATTGAATTTAATATTTTATTCCTTTTTCTATCATTATTTACATAAAATATTTTAAAATAAAAATTATATCTCCAACATATTTAAAGCATACATTTAAGCAAAAATAATATGGAGAGCATTTTTAAATTTCATTCCATAAAATACTCCTTTAAATATCATCAAATTATATAGAATAAGAAAAATATTTTTAATCTAGGGTAACGTTAATTAGTGATTCATTAACAAATATATAGAAAATTACTGTGATTAAATATTATTGACCATAAAAACTTCCAAGTAAAATATTATTGTGTAGGTATAGTTTTAAATGAAGATGGATTGTTAAGTAAACTATGAAAACATTAGATTCAAAAATTTTTCACAACTTATTTATCTTCTTTTTAAAGAAAACAACTTACTCATTTTTAACTTTGAGAAAACTATTAACAAATTTTTAATTTTTCGCTTTTTATCTTGTTGCCAAAATAAGTTAAAAATTTCTTTTAACTTAATCATTTGTAAATAATATTCAATGTTTCTTTTATAAATGAAAATATTTATTATATAACTTAATATTCTTGTATAAATATAGCTGAATTGAAGTAAAACAAGACTGACTATCTGCAGAAATAAGCTTTAAAAATTAAATTTGATAATAATGGAATATAACATTAAAGTCTACAAAACATATTTATGATTAGAAAGATAAAATATGCCTTGTTGATAATCTGAGAGATCAAAATGTCAATGAAAATCGCTTTTCATTAAAATTTCTGTGTGTACACGCAGTTGCAAAAAAGTTAGTTACAAATTTTTTAAATTTGTTTATTAGTCTGATTAAACCCATAATATCTTTGCTTTATCCCCATCATCTTTCATTTGCTACAGGCATAAGATAGCTAAGATTCATCTTGGAAGGTATCAATGTATTTTTTCATATCCAAAAGATGTGTGTAAATTAAAATAAATACTGTTTAAAAATAATAGCTATTTGTTTTCATTATGAGTTTCATAAAACCAGCTGCACGATGTATGTGCAAGGCGTCAGATAATTTTAAGCTTGAATAATATTTTGTTACATAAATTTTAATTAAGTCGCATTTTATTTGTGTAATTTTTTTCAAATACTTTTCATAATTTAAATATTTACACCATCATATTATAATGTAATTGTTATTTTAATTATATATATATATATATATATATATATATATATATATATATATATATATATATATATATATATATATATATATATATATATATATATATATATATATACATATATATATATATATATATGTATATATATATTATTTTTTTAACAAAGAATCTGAAATTAACTTCGCTTGAAAATAATTTTAAGATTAAATGCAAAAGATATATTTCGTCATTTTTGAAAAGAAAATTTTTTCCAAACCAGTGAAAAATATTTTTGATTATTAAAACACTAATAAATATTATTTTTTAATAATCCTAAATATTTTCAATTTAAAAATATAATAGATACTATCTATTATATTTTTAGTATCTATGTATAAAAATTTTATCTATGTATAAAAATATAATAGAATTACTTCAGATTATTTAATATCAACATAAAAATAAAATAAAAATTATCTGAAACATTTCTTATACTTTTAAATATTATTTCTTAGAAGTATATTTTCTTTTCCGTACACATTTAATGTGTTTCTGATTATTAAAATAGGTAATATAGATATTTTGATAACCATAAACACTTTTAATGTAAAAAAAAAAGTGGTTTAAATGAATTAAAAATAAAATGATGAATTAAAAATAAAAATTTCTGATTTTTTTTCATTTTGACTTATTTTGAAATAAAATGAATGGATACCAGTCTACCAATTTATAGAACAATTCTGTTTCTCTTCAGTTAAATTCCCAAATTATAATATTATATATATATATATATATATATATATATATATGTTCTGTTCATGTATCGAATAAAAAAGAATGATTGTTTATTTTATATTCCTTACTTAATGTAATAGTTAAATTTAAATAAATGTTTGCTCTTAATGAAGATTAGATGATGAACTTGAATGATAGTTTGCAGTAGTTTATGAGTGTCACGTGGAATAAAGGTCTTCTGAAAAACTCAAATAATAGTTAAGAAGAGGGCGTCCTATCAAATAGTTCGATGCACCCACTTAAAAGAAATAACTAGTTAACCAGCCTTTTTTTTTCCTAATTTTACGTGACGCACAGCTTCAATGAATCTCTGAGACGAGTTAACATAACCACATATAGATAAACGGAACGAAGTTACTTGAACTTTGCATCAAGGACAATGACGAAAGTATTTTTGGTTATACTTGAACCAATAAATTAAATTTATTTATGGATATTTGGAGGTACGCAAACATAATATACTTTTGCAGTACATATTTTATATATTACTTTACTATAATAATATACTATATATATTATTCAAATACTTATAATAATACAGTAATAGTTATTCGTAAATTGACGATAGCCTTAATTCTTATCGGCTATAATTATTATAATTGAATATAATTAATTAATTATAATTTGTTGATTATAAATGATTGAGAAAAATATAGCAGTTATAGCATAATTAATTACAATTATGATGAATTAATTTTAGCATTCCTTTTATTAGTCTGAAATATTAAGGTAATTTAATTACAATTTCTTTATTTAGCTGAACTTAATTAATTATGCTCAATAATTTATTAATAAACAGATTTTGATTTAGCAGCAAATAATTTTGATACATTAGAAGTTATTTGGCACTTGCTATGATTTCGTATTCTTTCCATTAGATAATCGGATTTACTTACTTGGTTTACTTGTCACTGAACGGTCATTTTTTTTTGCACAAGAAGGCTAATTAGACCGGGACCTACGGTTTAAAGTGGATTCCGAACCACTACAAGCATCCATGGCCAAGGTGGGATTCGAACCCACGAACTGTTGAACCAAAGGCAAGCGCGCTTAACCATTCGGCTTAACCAGCTTGGCCTGATATAATTGGAAAACATCTTGACTTTTTTTGACATGAAATACAAGTACTTTTCATATGTTAGAAAAGAAAATTCCTTTCAATTAGTAAATTTATTTTTACTATAAGAAGCAAAATGTTATAGGATAGCACGTGCTATTATATTTGTATTCAGAAAATGGTATACTGTACATCAGAAGGATTTTTATTTGAGATAAGGTATACTTTTTATTAATTTCTTTTTGGAGAGAAGAATTTATAATTATAACCTTTCTAAATTAGAAGTTAACCTTTTAAAAAGTTTTTTATATCTTCTTTTAAAACAGTTAAATGCATGTATTTATCTATATTCAAGTACCCCTACAAATACACACTCTCTCTGTATATATATATATATATATATATATATATATATATATATATATATATATATATATATATATAATACAGATAGCTATACATAACAAATAGGTTGTACCTAGGGGTATGTAATTCCCTCTAGGATTTTCGTTGAAAATGGTTTTGTGACATTTTATTGATTATGAATCGTTATATTTTTGGATTCCCGAAGCACATAATATTGATTATCAAAAATAATTTTATGATATATTTGTACAAAATCATTTTCATCAGTAATTATTATTGTTTGATGAAAATATTTTTGGGAAATCATATATATTATAAAAAAAGCCTTTGAGGGATATAAAGTTCGAAATTAATTTTTTTTGCGAATTCATTAAAAGTGAATTTCGTTAGATACATACTTTATTAGCATTAGCTAAAATATTGTAGCATGTTATGATATTTAGATTAATAAAGCTTTTAATCAATTCACAAATCTTGTTTAATGATCATCTTTTTCCTTAGTGCTTCATTACTGTTAATAAAAGTAAATGAATGCGTAAGCGGATTCATTTAAATATGTTCTAGAAATACACATTCCTTTTTGCCATTGTGATATAATAAATATTTACTTATTAAAATAAATAAGTTTTGTGACATTATCACACTAAAACGAAGGTTAAAGAATTGGTAGAATTCGTTAATGACAATAAAACATCGTTTTCCCATTTATTAGGGCTGTAAATAATACGATAAGAAAGAACATAATTTTCTAGGATATATTACAGCACATATTATTGTTTCAGTGAGTAACTTTTTCATCAAATCACCAGCAAAACTTGCTTAATCTTTTTCGTCATTGCTTCGTCACCGTAGGTAACAGCAAACAAATATGTCATAGGATTTATTTTATTATGTATTCTAATGACACAATGTTATAACATTCTAATGTAACAAATATTCGCTTATCAACATGGGAAATTATTATCATCATCATATTACCAAAACTAATAAAATGGTAGACACTGTTATTGGTAATAAATGATTTTCTTCATTCAATTATATATAAATTTCTAATTAATATAATAAAAGCATAATTAACTATTATATATTGTAGCCTCCTATGTTATTTAATTTAATAATGTATTAATGAAATTAAAACAATAATCAATGTATTTTTTTTGCTGCGTCATTGTCAGTAAAAGCAAAGAATGGCATTACATATTTATTTATGTCTTTTAATCAAACATAGAATTGTGGCTTTCAGTATAATAAATATTCGCGGATCAATATAAGAAAGTAAGCTAATTCCGAAGAAACCTGAACTAGTAAAAAATATTAATAACAATATGCGATCGCTTTCAACATTTATTTAGGCTACAAGTGTTCAGACACTGCAATTATCGGCATGTAATGTTTTGATGAATCCAATTGCCACTATCTTTTATGAATTTTATTTACTAAAATTATTTTGTTTTGATGCAGGATTCCTTTTCATTGTTTTCTCTCTGGAAACTTAAGCCTGGTGCTATATTCTGTCGGTTTTGATAATATATCTAATAAATATAATTGATTTTGAAATAAACCAAATCAAGAGGGAAATATATACATATAATTAATATTATAGAAAAATGATTTTATATCCTGTCATGATTTTGATATCTATATCCTGTCAAGATATTTCCTCATTTAGAGAGCTCGAAGTATTAACAAAAAAAGTTCAGCTACTTCTTGATAAAAAATATGACAAAATCAGTACGCAAAAATTACTAATTATGATGGTTGGATTTAATTGATCATTTGCTAGAACCATGCTCTTTGGAATAAAAAGTCCTAACTTCGATGCCTACCATTGTTGAATAACATGAAATGGAAGGATCTTTCGATATGTACATCTGTTGTCATAGCTGCTGTAGATTTTTCTGGGTGATCTTTTTGAGAAATGTGAATTCGGCCCTGTTTTTGACAAATTCTCCAAGCATCACGCATTGAATATGTGAAAGATTCTGACAAAAAGTCTCTGTTGTTATGTTATCTATTACGTGATAAGATTGTCTTAAAATAAATCAACAATCATTATCAGATAAAATTCTTATTTACTTCAAAAATAACATAAAAAATAAAATCTAAAAATTTCATGCATTTAGCAGATTATCTTAGATGTCATTTTGAATAAACAATTAAATCAGTACAAAGCATTTTTTAGAAGTTATTTGGTGAAATAGAGAATTTAGTAGTTGATAATGGAAAAGCAATTGGAATATTAATTTGTGGGCATTTGCTTTAGACATTTAATATATGATGTCATGGTTGTGACTTCGCTGCATGTTTAAGACAGGCCGAGAGAGCTAAAGGAAGTTTACTTTTTGTGCGGTCTCTGTTTCTTATAGTGTAAAAGATTGGCGAGGAGCATGCCAATCTTGGTTTTCGATTTTGGGACTAAATGAAGTTCAGAGACTGCTAGTAGGGATAGCAACTACGTACCGAATAAGCAGAAATATGCTGCCTGAAATAGATTGCAATCATTTAAGTTATGGCACACTGGCTCATAATGAAGTTTCATAAGTTTTGGTTCAGTTTCTGAATCTCAAATGCCTTACTGCTTTAGTTCTGGAATCGTATTTTTCATACAAAAATTTACTCTGAATTAATAAATGAAGCGTCCATTGGTTTATTTTGTTTATAATTCCATGATCACATTCTGCAATTGAAGGCTACTTCAACTACTTACAGTTGATTGCAAACTCCTATAAATGCTAATGCTTCCAGTGAAAATCAAAATTATAATCTGTCGAACAGAACATACAGCGTTAAATATTCAGTAGCAAGTTTTTTAAAACCAGTGATTGTTTTTGTTTTAGAAATAAAAAATAAAAATTCCAAAAGATTAAAACAATTTAACATGATATTTAAGTTCATATATACATAAATATAAATTAATCTTCTTCATACTATTTGCGAAAAAAAAATTAAATTAAAAAATAATAATAATAAAATTAAATTAAAAAATACAGCAGATTTAGGCAAATTATGTTGCTTCGTCATATCTTTTTAAAATCCATATAATTATCAAAGAAGAACAATATTACTTTGTATAATAACCCTTATAAAACATTTTTATGATAATATTAAAATCGAAAACACCTGAAAAGTTTCAGTTGTTAGGTATTTATCATTTGTATTTGCTGTCATATTTATGTAGTTGTTACTAATGACACTTGGACAAGGCACGTTAGCTATGTCATTGGCTATGCGAATTTAAATCATAAGAGAGTGTCTTTCATTTTACCAGAGCACCATGAAGGTGAATGCATGTCTTTACTCTAAACTCTTCCAATAGATGACACCACCATAGGATCCACTCCCTCAATTTTGATATTGATCTGGAGGGGAAGAAAATTTTTTTCTAGGCCATTACACCCATGATCACTGCTCAACCACCAATCTCAAAAGTTTCGATTACACAGGTTTAACGAGCACGTTTAACGCATGTACTCGCTTGGTCTTTGGCGGCATTGGGGATCGAACGCCACCCTTCCGGTTGGAAGGCCGATGCCAAAACAATTAAGTTACCACAGCCCTATCAAATTTCTAAAATATTCAAAATAAATGTTTAAAAAATTATTTCATTTATAAAATTATCCAAACTTGTTAGGAGAATCAGTAGTGTAGAAGGTAATATAACTACTAAATAATGATGTATATATATATATATATATATATATATATATATATATATATACTGCTTGAAAGCTATATGCAAATTAAGTAAGACTCTTTTTCCTTCTTTAAGAATTAAAAAATAACTCGCTACTTTAAAGTCAGTCATCTCATTTAAATTCATAGTTTTCAGATTTTTATTTCAGATATTTTTAAAGGATGGTGTCACAAAAGAGTGGCAACTCTAGTTTTTCTGAAACCTCTTCAGATATATGTTTGCATATTAATGGAAATTTAAAGTTATGAATCTAAAATTTTAGAGATACTCTGAGTTAAATTGAGGAATAGTTTGTGAGCTGAGAAACTGTTACAAAAACGAGAAATAGATAAACAATCAATTAAAATAAAATAATCCTTAGAAAATAAGCTTATGAGGATGTGTCGCTCTAGATGATTTTGTTTTTCTTCATTCAAAAAATGAAATAAAAAATATTCAAAGCTTACTTAAAATTAATCAGAGGTTTCACATTTTATTTTAAATAAGCATGCAAATTTTTAAATTATCAAGACAAGCCCAGCTCGCTATGCCTTGGTTACCTTTTGATGTAGCTTGTATATATACTTGTGTAATGTCGCAATGTTGGTTAGTTAAATGTTTAAATACATAATTCAAATGCAAACTTCTGTATGTTGTAATGTTGTATTGAAATAATTATTGGCAAACAAATTTACAAAAGCAACAATGCTACTGCTAGAATATTAGTTGCTGAGATTGCGTTGTGTATATAAAGTTTCAAAACATTACTTAAGAGATATATGATGACAAATAATGATCAAGATTTTCATATATCAATATATAAGAGAAACTTGTATAGGTAAATGTCCAAAACTTTAATGCACCTTTTAGGAAGAAAAGATAATATATAATGATGAATAATTTTCAATCTACTATTTAAATCTACTATTCAATATACTATTTAATCTACTATTTAAACTGAATATTTATTTTTATAGCTATAACGTTAACTATTTATGTTGCTCATTAAAAGAATGTAATCTTGCAAATTTGTTATTGTTAAGTGGAAAGGTTTTTCTTTTAAAAATTTAAATGGTCATTATCTACTCTAATTTATAAATTCAATTATATAATTTTACTTTATAACGAAAATAATGCAAATTTCGAATATAATTTTTCAATAAATAGAAATATATCTTTACTATTTATTAATCGTTTAATTTTTTTTATTTATTGTATTTATTCTTATTATTTCTATAACTAAAACTTTGTGAAACATATAAAAGGTAAAGAAAAGTCCACGCACTTAACTACCTCTTATGAACTTATTACTTTTTATGAGTTTAATGTTGTATGGTCAATGATTGAAATTAAAAAATATGAATTGAAGAAATAATGCTAATACTTACATAATCTTTAATAACAAAAGACGAATTTCTGCAAGAATTTTACTGATTATTCATGTTCAATTCGTTCCTTACAGCTTATTTCTGAAAGTAAATAAATAAAAAAAAACTGAGTACAGAAAAAGAATTGTATCTATAGATATCTATTGAGTGAAGATTAAATTTCCTATTTCTTAAACGCAATAGAAAAGATTTGGAAAGACATAAGGATATAAAAGTATTTATTACTTCCTGTGGAAAAAAAAGAACTTTATCGGAAGGTAATATTTACATTACGAAAACATTTTTTGTAAATAATATTATGGATGTGAAAAAAGTTTCCATCCTAAAAACGGAATTTATAATTGCCTTCTAAATTAACTTTTTCAAATATTCTCAAAATGACTGTTTATTTCTGTTTTTCCCTTTCTCGTTTTGTGAATTCATTGCATTGTTTCTGTAAATTTTATGCAAATAAAAATAATGCTTAATATTATTTTTATTTGAATTTGAAAGAAAGAATATTGAACAAAAATATTTTAGGAAGTGATAAATTTAACAATAAATCTCAGCAGTTAAGTTTTTGGTTTAAGACATTGATGGATTTATTTATTTTACGGAACCATTTTGTGTGTCAGACTACTATCATAAAATATCTTTGGAGCTGATAAATATTTAATTTTATATTATATACTGAAAATGATTTTATTTAATAATATTTCGTAATCTACTTTTAATTTATCTACATGTAAAACAGATATTATTTATATGTGATGCATGTTTTATCGATAATAATAGATATTTTATTTAACACAATATATTAATAATGAATTATCTTATTCATATTATTTTTCAAAACGTGCAAAATGTAAATACTTTTACCTAACATAAAATACATTTAAGTATTCATAATTCATTCATGTACGTACAATATTCAAGGGCTCTCTAAAAGTACATGAGAATAAATGAGATGGATATGCGAATAGTATAAATGTATGAATGAGTGAACTAAGTTTTATAATCTGTATGCAGCCCCAGAGACTTTTATAAAAAAATGTTTAAGACAAAATGGAGTAATGTATCATTGGAAAACATTGTTATTTTGTTTCACGTGTAGATAAACTGTATATCGTTACATATAAAAATTGCAAAGATGTATGCTAATGTTTTATTCAAATATTTTAAACGTTTTATCTAGTTTAAAAGATAACATATAGATTTAGAAGATAATGTTTTAATTTAAATAAAAATGCTCTGCGAGAGAAGACTTATTTTGGTTGTTAAGGACGTTTTTAATACTTAAGATTCCTTTTGAATACTTATTTAAAAAAGGATACACTTTTACCAATTTTTCTCTAAAGTTTTAAGCACACGAGTTCAGTATATTAAAATGGATTAATATTGAAAGTTATTGAGCTGCTTATTGTGGTCTCAAGTGTCAGGCATTTGAATATTTTCCATTGCCGGCATTTGATAGGACTCTTTATTAGCAGATGACTATATTCAGATATCAAAAGGATGTCATAAGGATTTCCTAAGCACAAATTCTATAAGGTCTCGTGCAGATCTACTATATTCATAACCTGTTCTTCGCGTGGAGTGCATCAAATCTAGGAAACTCAACTCTCAAGATTTCAGCCTCTAGTCCATGAAGAGCCCATCTTCTTGGCTTATTTGATGCTAAAAAAGATAATAGCTTAACACCCGAAGACGGTTTTAAAATACTTAAATTGTTATGCTTCTGGATAATGAGCCATATTCCCATATCGTAAGAATGAAAAACTAAGGCACAGGTGCCGTATAATCCAGGAAGCCAAATTCTGATTTTTTTTTGGCGACGAAGAAATGTCGATAAGATGACATATTGCGATACATTATGCGACATATTGTGATATTTTGCAATGACTTAAATATTAGGGATGCCAAAATTAAATGTTCTGCATAATTCTTGTACCAGAAGTATGCATATCAAATGAGACGATTGCTAACAGATGTCCACACACATATGTGCAACATTACGAAACCATGGCACGTGATTTTTTTTATAGTTTGACCTTTGATACTCTTGTGTAGTTTACATTTGAACGAGTTTCAGCGTGCATTGTGTTTTTTTTTATTGTATTGAGAATGTCGAATTTTATGGCTTCCGATCACGATTCGCGGACAGCATTAATTTTTGTTACCATATAAAGAAAAATGCTACCGAATCGCATCAAATGCTTGTAGAAGTATAATGTAGTGACAATAATCTGAGCCATGTGCAGTGCTACAGGTGGTTTGAAAAAGTTTCAAAATGGTGATTTCAATGTGAGAAACGAAGAGCGTGGCAGACACGCAAAAGAAATTGAAGATGCTGAATTGCAAGCATTACTTGATGAAGATGATGGCCAATCGTAAGAACATCTTGCAGAACAATTGAATGCTGACCAGAGCACTGTTTCCCGTCATCTCAAAGCAATGGACAAGATAATTAAGGTCGGTAAATGGATACCACATGAGTTAATGAACCGTTAGCAGGAAAACTAAAAGATCGTGCACGAAATGTTGCTTGCCTATTACAAACGCAAGTCAAATCTCCATCGTATTGTGACTGGCGATGAAAAATGAATTTAGTTTGAGAATCCCAAACGTAATCGATAATATATTGACCCCGGACAACCATCTAAATCAACTGCAAGGCCGAATCACTTCGGCCGCAAGACAATGCTGTTATTTTCTGATATCAGGAAGGGCCAATCTTTAATGAGCTTCTTAAATCGGGATAAACCGTTAAAACTGATCACTAAAAGCAACAACTACTTAATTTGAACGATTCTATACTCGAAAAACGCGATCAATACAAGAAACGGCAGCACAAAGTGATTTCCTTTGATGACAACGTACCTAGCCACCGTGCTGCTGGGAACCCTTAGCGCATGCGGCTTTTTTGCCTTACTTGGCTCTTTCCGATTACCATCTGTTTACATCATTGGGACACGCATTGGCTAACCAACGCTTCACTTCTTACGACAACGCCAAATTTTGGCTTGATTACTGGCTGGCTTCAAGAGACCGATTATTTTTTTGACGAGATATTCACAAGTTGCCCGAAGGATGTGAAAAATGTGTAGCTAGTGACGTATATTATTTCGAATAAAGAATTTGCTGTGTATAATTTGTTGAGCAGAGAAACTCGTAAAACGAATCATCCGAAACGTACAAGCAATTTTATAATAAACGCTATTTAGGGTTTAAATTACTTTTAAGCTGTATAATTGAAATGAAACATATCATATGACAAAGTTTTTTTAGTCAGAAAAACTTTAACTGATTAAGTTAACCAATGATAAATATCCTTACATAAGTTTCCTTCCATTCAGGCTGTGTTCTCAATTCAATAGCAGGCAAAAACTCCGCGGGCACACAGAATTAAGATTTTTTTATATTGATCTGTACTGAATCATTTACCTCTTCTTATCTCCAAAACTGGAAACGCATTTATAAAAATAATGGCAGATTTGGTATTGTATTCAAAATTACCTTAAAATAGTTTAATTTTAATAGGCAATTTAATTTTAATTATTGAATTATTATTAGTTTTTAAATGTATCACACACACATAGTTTGATATTAATGAAGAATTGATGAAATATATTAAAGGATTGAGACACCATTAGTCTCTAAAAATTTCAATAAAGATTTGTTGCACTTTTCCATAATATTTGATAAGTTTTATTGACAGTAAATTAAAAATATTAACAGAGCAAATAAAGATAAATATTGACGATAATACAAAGATAAAATATATAAGAAATTGCTTTTTTTAGCTTTTTTGAAGCTTCAACAAAATAAAATTAAATATTATCGTAAGTATTTAAGCGAAATTTATTTGCGGTATATATTTTTCGCACCAAAACGGGAAATTTTTTATTATAGTGATTAATATTATATTATTAGTTACGATATATATTATTATAACAATTAATGTTATGACATAATTATATGAACTCATTTTATAAATTTATATTCATATCAGTTGTTAAAGTTATGTTTATGGAGTTTAAATGTAGAAAAATTTCTCCCTAAATCTTTACCTGAATAGTTTACAGATCTCTTAAATGCATTATTTTTATTAAAATTTTTAGAGTATTTAAAACTTTTTATTTATAAGACCAACTATATATTTGTTCTTATCAATCTTCATAATATTTATGAAAATAAATAACTCAAATACTATAATAATATATGATTTAAAGAAATAAAATAAACTCGATAACCAGTAGTCTCAATTTTACCAGAAAATATAAGAAAGAGTTGATGTTGGCAATAAAAACAAATCAATTAAATGAACATGAATTATGATCTATTTTTATAGAAATATTAAAACTATAAATTAAAAATGAAATTCGTTGAATAAGACAAATTGTACTTTGAAAATAAATGCATATAAATAAGAAGTTGCAAGTTGCATCAGCATTTTTTTTCCTTCTTACTTTTTTGAATATAATCGAAAGTTGTTGTGTCATCTTTTTTAAACCTATTGGCTGATAGTACAGGTAAAGAATACTGTGCAAAAGTTAAAAGGAATGTATTACATTAGCACATTTTATTTACTAAAAAATGCGCTTCAAATTTGTATAATTTTGAATATATAATAATTGTTCTTTATCTATTCTAGTGAATATTCATTATTATTTTTTTCCTATCAATTAACTATAAAGTTGTTTTTCTAATCAATAAAAGTAAAAAAAAAACATTTTTCTTGGTTATTAAATACATATTAACAGAATATATCCAATGAAATGATTTGTATTTTTCATTTTATTCTTATACAGCCATTTCTCATATAATATCACTGAACTAACGCTTTCAGTTCAAATATTTTTCCAACCCCTTAAGTAGAAATGTTTGTAGAGATTTCAAATCCATTGATATAATTCTTAATCTCATTAATCCTTGTGGGGAAAAAGTTAAATGAACAACAGAACTCATTTTAGCCATTTAAGTTTGCAATGATTGGATTCAAACATGTTAAAAGTGAGTTCTAATCCAGAGACTGAAGTTGAGTGCAGTTTGGTATGGCATTTTATGTGTTGTTCAAAAATATTTCATATTCTCTTAGGTTTGAAATCCAGTGAAGTATTTTCTATTACACTTATATGGTAGTAATATGAAAATACGTGAGATAAGTTATTTTAAACTCGATTAAAATAGAAAGTTCAAGCTTATGATACTCTCATATTCAATTCAACAAGCTGGCTAATCGGTTTAAATGTAGGAAGCGTTACTGGTACTGAAATTATTATAAAATTTTGTTTCTGGAGAACAATTTTCTTTAAAGATGTAATTTATTGTTCAAAATATCTCTTAACATTTAGGATATAATAGTTTCCTCAATAAGCCAAATTGGAATAATAAATGGTTTTGACTGTCAAATGAACAGTTTATGGATTCAATTACCACACCCACAGGTATGAATGTCTGTAGTAGCTAATGTTTGAAAGTCAAATTAATCGCTTATGCGTTCAACTTCCACCACCACCATTGACGGAAGTCTGTAGTAGATTTATATTTGGCTATCAAATGAATAGTTCATGGATTCAAATACAATTACTCAAAGTATGGAAGTAATAATTCGGATCTACTTCAAACCACGGAACTCGCATGAGTTATCTTAAGCGTACTAAAAGCGACTGCAGCGGGGCGAATAAATCAAGCGTAAGCAGTAGAATAACACCAGAAAAATATTATTTTAATTGAGTGTAGAATCAAATTTTGGTTTTCTTTGGGGGAAAAAAAACAATCACAGAAGAGGAGCATTATAAACCTTGAGTAAATAAACATTAACACTAAATAAGATAAACATTAACAAAATGCAGCTACTGAAAATGAAATAAAACCAATAACACTGTTCTACTTTTCGGAGGAAATGAATTTCGGAAGTAAAATTAATCACTGGATTAAAAGAATTGATAAGGAATTACATGACATTAATTTAGCGAGCAGCATTGTTTACACAGCAATAGTAGAAGTTGGAGAGGTTTTTTTGTTCGGTATATAGAAACCGGAATGCAAGTTTAACGAGAAGAGTGAGTGTTTCACGGAAATTTCATTATATTTGGAGACGCAAATAAAATTTCCGTTCGGGATTACTTTTGTGATTTGAAAAACTAATTTCTCATCTTGTATAATAGACTCTTACCTACATTTTTATTTTTTATAGATGCAAGTCTTGCATTGAGGAATTAGATACAAGATGATAGCATTTTTTATTGTTTTTTTGGACTAAGTGTACTCAGTTTATATTAAAATGTTTTGTGTAAATTAAAGGCACAACTATTTTTTATAAAAGAAACGGAAATGTATTTTTTCATGATAAATAATTTCGTGAAGAAACCAGTTACGCACGCACACACACATAATTTATTAATTCAATATCTATGATATAGCAAACATATTCTTGTAGTCTTTTAAAATACTTTGATTCTTTTTTCGACTTTTTTCAAAAATTAAAAATTTAACTTTTTTATATTAGCTGTTTTACAAGTATAGTTAATTTAAATTTTAATCGGCAAAGGAAAGGGAATTTAAGTTTAATGTTTATAGTCTAATATAAAAAAAAGAAACTAAACTCGGTGACATGGGCAGCCCATATAGTGGCCTATAGGTCCTATATCTGTTTTCACGACCTGGGGTGCGTGCTGTGGTTCGATGGTCAGCATAATTTGAAGTCTTCAGTATTTATTTCCCAAGCATCCTTAATACTCAATTTTATCCACCCACTAAAGGGATGAAAGCCTTTGTCAAGCTTATGTGCAACCGGAGGATCAACTTGTGCCTTGAGAGCGAGAAGTGCTGCCAATTGGACTTTATAGTGTACTTATTTTATAATATAAAATAAGTACACTATAATATATATACTTATTTATTACAATATAAAGATTTATAGACTATAAAAATAGTGGACTTTTATAGTCTAAAATAAAAATCTTTGTAGTACATTCACTTGAATACGTTTGAATAAATAAAGGATTATTGTTACTAACGATATTTTTTCATGTTATTGATTTTTTTATGTTTATAAAATGAAAATATAATGAGTATGATAAATGATATTTTTACACTTGAGAAGGTGCAATCAAAGTTGTTTTTTAAATATATATACACTTAGAAGTTTGATTTCATAAATAAACCGAATGGTGATTGTGGTCCCGCGACTAAAATGTAGTAAACTCTGAGCATGCACCTTGACAAATATGCTCGTAGAATGCCAAAAGAAATATTTATCTTCCACTGTTCAACAGATAGGATACATTTGGCAGTCAGGGCCGTGGTGGCCAAGTTGGGGAGGGCGTCGCTCATCATTATCCAAATATAGTGAGTTCGAATTCCGTTTTAACCGTAGATCCATCATGTTCACTAAAAACGGCTAAGGTACGTTAAAACTGGCCGTAGTTGCAATGTCCTCAAGTTGAAATTATATTTCTGGGGTGGCTATCCAAGTAATTGAAGTCTTCTGCCTGGTCCCTGCTTCAAAATCCTGAATACTCCACCTGGCTGCTTCTAAATGGTAGAGCCCAACTCAGGGATGGGTACAGGAAAGCATGCTGGTACGACAACTGTTCAACAGAAGTAAAGCGGAATCAGGGACTTAAAACTGCTAAGAATGTGTAAGCTAGATAGAGCTATGAACAACAAGATGAGTTTGGAGTTCGATATAATGATTTTGGTGAGACCTCTAGATATCGCTGCGGACGCAACAAAAAACAAGTTATGAAAAACAGAGGAGAGAAAAGGAGGCTGTTCGGCTGGATTCTAAAAGGAAGGAAATATAGAAGAGACTGATGAAAATGTTATTTTGTGTTTTCACATTTATATGGTGTTCCTGTAAATTTAATTTTGTGTTATGTGCAACCATAGAAGATAATAAATATTTGATTCCTAATATGTTTCGTGATAAATTCAAAACAGAAAATTCATTCAGCATCATAACAATGCAAGGAAAATTTATACTTTATTTCTCAGATTTGTATAATCTATATTATTTAAATAAGATAGTATAAAAATTAAGATGTTTGCAATGATTTGAAAATGCTATATATCGATATTAAGGAAACTAAACTGGATAGGAGAAAGTAAATTGCAAAGTTATAAAAAGCAACATCAACTTACAAAAAACACTTCTTTGCGTTAAGAAATACGGGAATTTACATAATATTCATTTATTTGTGCGGAAATTCTAACATTAGGACAACTAGTTGCGTAGTTGACGGTTCCAGTGAAACTAATTATTCCTTTCTATTGTATCACGAAATACAAAGAAAAATGCAACTCGTTGTCAATACTATTGCTGTTCACGCTACAGTTCCTCCTCAACACGCATCTTCACTTTATAATGGATCTTATGTTGCCTCATTCACATTGGCACACTCGCAAGACGCATACCACTCTGGCACACTCGCAAGTTGCATACCACTCTGGCACACTCGCAAGTTGCATACCACTCTGGCACACTCGCAAGTTGAATACCACTCTGGCACACTCGCAAGTTGCATACCACTCTGGCACACTCGCAAGTTGCATACCACTCTGGCACACTCGCAAGTTGCATACCACTCTGGCACACTCGCAAGTTGCATACCACTCTGGCACACTCGCAAGTTGCATACCACTCTGGCACACCTGCAAGTTGCATACCACTCTGGCACACTCTCGCAAGTTGCATACCACTCTGGCACACTCGCAAGTTGCATACCACTCTGGCACACTCTGCAAGTTGCATACCACTCTGGCACACTCACAAGTTGCATACCACTCTGGCACACTCGCAAGTTGCATACCACTCTGGCACACTCGCAAGTTGCATACCACTCTGGCACACTCGCAAGTTGCATACCACTCTGGCACACTCGCAAGTTGCATACCACTCTGGCACACTCGCAAGTTGCATACCACTCTGGCACACTCGAAATATGCATACCAATCTGGCACACTCGCAAGTTGCATACCACTCTGGCACACTCGCAAGTTGCATACCGCTCGGGCACACTCATGCAAGTTGCATACCACTCTGGCACACTCTGCAAGTTGCATACCACTCTGGCACACTCGCAAGTTGCATACCACTCTGGCACACTCAAAGTTGCATACCACTCTGGCACACTCATAAGTTGCATACCACTCTGGCACACTCTGCAAGTTGCATACCACTCTGGCACACTCGCAAGTTGCATACCACTCTGGCACACTCGCAAGTTGCATACCACTCTGGCACACTCGCAAGTTGCATACCACTCTGGCACACTCGCGAGTTGCATACCACTCTGGCACACTCGCGAGTTGCATACCACTCTGGCACACTCGCAGGCTGACGCATGTTACGTGACAGAACTATACGAGAACCCGTTATAATGCATTTAACTTTAAGGGATACTGTTAGAGGAATTTTTGAGACTGCCTCATTAAAAGAAGTGCCCTGCAATGAAGTTGTTTGATCAAGATGGCCCTGGATGCAATCCCACTTGCCAGTTATTGCGTCGAGGTACAGTAGGACGCTTGTTATACAGCCTGACGGTGCGCTCTCTTATTGGAACTAATAATTTAGTATGTGCCTTAATGGCAGATTTTACAAAATTATTGCCTTTTTAACGGTTTGCTTTATGTAACAGCTTTGGAACTTGTACTCAACCAATGCGCATTGCAGCTTCTTTTTTAAGATGTTTATGCTCTAGGTATCATTTTTTACTAAATCATTCCTGTTGTACTATCTTGAAATAGCTTTTTTCCAATGGATTATTTTATTTTTCGCGATAGAACCATCAATTTCCCAATCTTATTATCAGAATCTTTCAAAATTGTCATGGCTACTTCCGTAGACTTAGAAGCTTTCTTTATACTTATAGTTATCAGAGTTCTAAGTTCAGTTGGCCATCAACTGATTTTTGCTTTAACTTTCAGTTCAATAAATCATAGATTCGAATCTCACTGCAAATATTGTACTTGGTTGTGATTCGCTATCCACTGTATTCTATAGGCCATGGTATAATTAGGGAGAGAGATACACTGTCTGGCCAAAAGTATCCGGATATCGCTTAAAAAAGTGGTTCTGACGAGAAAAGCCATTTGATACGTAATTGAAAGCTATAAATGTGTTGGTAGTGGTTTGTCAGATTGTATTTATGCGTTTGTAGGGCAATGAATAAATTAAAGAAGTTTAGTGAGTTTGATCGTGGCAGTGTAGTGGAATGCCACCTTTGTGGGAAATCAGTTCGTGAGATTGCGACATTCTACAGACGCCTAAATCCACTGCGAGTGATGTAATTGTGAAGTGGAAACGTCTAGGCAGAAAAACGAACCGGTAGGCCGAAAAAACTTGGAGAACGCAGCCGCAGAACTCTGAAAAGGGTAGTGAAACAAAATCGCAAGTCCTCGTTGATGGAAATTTCTCAGCACTTTCAAAGTTCATCAGGCGTTGGTGTTAGCAGCAGGACTCTCCGTCGAGAGATAAAAAAAAATGGTCCACGGTCGTGCAGCCGCTCACAAGCCGAACATCACTCCACAAAATGCGAAGCATCGATTGCAGTGATGTAGAGCTCACCGTTATTGTAATGTGGACATATGGAAAACTGTTCTTTGGAGTGATGAATCTCGCTTTACAGTCTGACAGGCGGATGACGCGTCTGGGTTTGGTGGATGCCCGGCGAAAGTTTCCGTAGTGATTGCATTTTGCCAACTCTTAAGTTTGGTGGTGGAAGCATAATGCTGTGGGAGTGTTTCTCGTGGTTTGGCCTTAGTTCGTTAGCTCCTGTGGTTGAAAACATGAACTCTGAGATTTAAATGGACTTTCTGGACAATGCTGCACTCCCAACTCTATGTCAATATTTCTGGGAAGGCCCATTTCTCTTCCAGAAGGATAACTGCTCCATTCACGTATCGAAGCTTGCACAGACGTGATTTGAAAGAGTGGGTGGTCAAAAACTGGACTGTCCTTCTCAGAGCTCCGATCTAAATCCTATAGAACACCTTTGGGACGAATTAGAGAGCAGATTGCGTAGCCAGCTACATCGACCATCCTCACTGCAAGCATTCACTTCACCTGTGATGGACGGCTGGAAGGAAATTCTTATGATTACCTATCAAAAATTGGTGTAAAGTCTTTCCAAACGTATGCAGGCTGCCATAAATGCAAAAGGGGGACAAACATCATATTAATATGTGCCTCAAGACATTCTAAGTCTATACCATTGGGTGTCCGGATACTTTTGGCCAGATAGTGTATTACAGTGAAAACTGGAAAACATTTTCCGGGAGCATAAAGCAAACTAAAATAATAGCAAACAAAAATATTTTCCTGAATTTGCATAAATGTTCGCAAAATATATTATACCTAAACGAGCTTTATAAATATTTTTTTTATCATTTTTTATGCATTTTTGGAAACTATTAAATGTTTCTTTTAATATCTACATGTTAAATTGCTTCTATTTTTTATTCATTTAGAAGCTATAAATTCATTATTCCTCCATAAAGTATAAAAAACCTCCATCACACATATACAGTTCATAAAATATATCATAAAATATTATTTTCCTTGTTAATTATTTATTAACCCCTCTTCGGATGTAGACGATCGTGCAATTATCACACCTTTAATGAAATTTTCTGGAGATGCATCAAAGATTCAAGTAGGCGAGAACTTCGCGAGAGATTATTATTGAATTATATTTTAAAAGCATAAATTGACTTAGCTATCGATGCATTCATTCATTATTAATACTGTTAATGCTATTTTTACGCAATTTTTGTATTTCATCTATTTAAAGGTATTTGGTAACTTATAAGTATTTTGGTATATTAATATATATGCAAATCCTTCTTTTGCAGTTATTTTATTTTACTTTAATCAGGAAATATGAAAGTAAATCATAATTATTTTTTTGAAACTGAGCACAACTTATTTATTATATTCATTTTTGCGTAAGGTATCTATGTTTCAAATAAAATTATTTGAATTCTAAATATGTTTTTTGAAATTGTCAGTTAATAATTTTTAGAAAAATAATTGCAATCTTTAAAAAAATTGTTTAATTTTTCTACAAAAGAATTTAAACACCCATTGTATATGAGAGAATTTAATAAATTTTCATTGATTATTTTCACTTATGAAAAGAGAGAAAATAAGGAAAACTGCCATGCGCCCACTTTGATTGAATTGCTTTCAAATGTGTGCAATCTATGTATTGTTATTCAATCATGGAGGTATCGAACTCAGCACTTTCATGAGCGATGAAATAAAATATCTGATTGGAAAAATATTTCAAATTAATTCGTGATTATCATTATTTAATTGTGAAAAATAACGAAAAAATAATATTCCAAGAGTATTTATCGTATATTAAAAATTAAGTGCCCCTAAGCAAAGCGATAGGATCAAGTTTTCAAGAACGATTTGTCTTATGTTTGAGCTAAGCTATTGCTAAAGAGATACATGTGGCATTTTCTGACTGCATATAGAATTGTGTGCGTTTAAGAGTTTTCTAAATTCTTCTTCACTATAACATATGAACGAATTCAGCCTGCTACATGAAAAAATTCTCCTTCAAGACTTCCATTATTCTACAGTTTTTAATCTCAAATGTGTTGAATTAAATTGTAACTTAAAATAATTCAAGAAGCTATACATTGAAACCCAGGGCAAGTTTAATGATTTTTCTTAAAGAAAATAATCGCAGTTAAAGAAATGTTGCGCATTCATAGTGTTATAAAAGTATTTTTATACGTACTTTCCTTTTATTGAAGGGGAAAAAAAGTTTTAAAGACATTCCTTTTTTGTGAAGAATTCAGTTTGTGAAATTAATTTTATTTCATTCTGAATTTGAACGTTGTTTTTATAGAAAATATTTTTAATAGTAATGAAATGTTACTGCTGTTTATGTTATTAAAGAAAGCGCCTGGCAATTCTTACGAATTGACTCCAATCCCGTTTTGATCCCAAAAGAGTTTTTCAATTTATAACATAGAGCGATAATATCTATGGTAAATTTGAGATAAGAAAGCTGTATGGATACCGAATGTATCTTTTTAAGAATAATCTCTGGGAAATAATACAGAAAACTCTTTTCTATTGTATGTTGTGAAATTATTTACTTTCTGGCAAACTAATAAATTTTATTTCTAAAATACTTTCGTATACTGTATAGTTGACTTTTACTGTTAGACCTTTATTTTATGTTCCAAATTTGTTCTGCATTACCATTTATATTGGATTTCTTATTCACCTGACGCTTTCAAAGTAAATCTCATCGGAAACGTTCACTTTGTTTTTTGTAATGGTCCGCAAACCAGACACACAATCTCAATTTAAAATAATATCTTTCAAGAGAATTCCACGTGTTTGATCGACATATTATTTCATTCAACTTCGAGCTTATTTCTGATCAAGCTAACAACACAAGATATATATTTAAATGCGAACTTTCGAGTACATTTTTAAATATTCTGACATCGGGCAGTGGATAGCTGGACAGCAATTGTGAGATATATGCCGATATTTTACTCATATTACTTTTAGGGGAAAATATTCATTGAAAATGGATAGTATTCACGTATGTCAAGGGAGAAATTCCTGAAATCGTCCATGCACTCACTTGATAGATATGTATTTATAAGCATTCTTGCATGGATGTACAGGCGAGCATTGAATTGTACATTAAAGTTCACGGGGATGGAATACTCGTCCATCACCTAGCAGATTGTCATTTTGAACCACGCTTTTAATTTGGTCACCCCAGTGTTGTGGCACTCTTCTCTCTACGTGCACTCCACCCAAGCGGAAAGTCTTTGGATGTCACAGATGAACGTGAACACACTCTCAGCCCAAGAAGCTCCAGCAACCCATTGGTGAGGGAGAAGGTGATCACCATCCCAATCATTGCCCTCGGTAAATTATGCTTCCTTTTGCTGATATTAATATGAAACTGCGTGAAGCTACTGATCCGAAATTCAGAAACATACATACATAACGGTGTATGCGAACCCCAGGCTGTACCTTTAGGTTAACGGGTTTGGAAGTGCCTCGTCATTTTGAACCACGGTCAGGTGACGAGGTCACTCCTGAGATGGCACTCTGCTCTCCACATCCACGTCACACCAGCTTAAAGTCTTTGGACGTCACAAATAAAAGTGAGCACGACAACAGCCCAAGATGCTCCAGCAACTCTGGAGTGAGGAAGAATAAGGTCAACACCCCAGCCAAAGATCGCGGCAAATGATACTTCAATTTGCTGATCTCAACGGGAAGCGGCGTGAAGCTACTGAACCACTGGAGTTCATATTCAGAAATAAAAAGCACATCATCTGCCTTTTATTTATGGTCTCTCGACTTGGTCACGTAAACGTTACTTTAAAGTACTTTGACACTGGGGAGCAGACAGCCCAATGCCTGAAAGCCGTTGCAAAGAATTTTAATACCTTTTGAATGTATTGTTTTTCTAGTACTGTTCATAGATAATGGAAAATATTCATTCATGTCTCAAAGGAGGAATCCCGAAATACTTTCAAACACTCATACCGACATATTTGTATCCAGGTTAACATACGTTTCAGATGCTAAACAACTATCGATCCTAAAGATGGGATGGAACATGAGAATTTATATTTCGAAGAGAGCTTTCACACTCTAGCATACGGCGAGCCTTTACTTTTAGAGACTTAAAAGATTTTTACACATTGATAGTATGTAAAATAATAACGACCATATTTCAGCATTTTATTTCAATTTAATACTTCTGTGTGTGTGAACGATGAAATTTAATTATTACCTCTTAAAAACAACTGGTAACTAATTTTAAAAAGCAATTTAAAATTTTTCTAAAGTTCGTGTGTAATGGTCATTTTTGTAAAGTATTCTAAATCAGTGAAAAGAACTGCAGAATGAATATGTATCTGGAATTGTTAGCTATAAAAATTATTTTAGAAATGAATTAAACACATAACTATCACTCAGTCACAGCTGTTTGGAGTTCAATCGCAATTTCAAATCCCGAAATTTTTGAAAAGTGAAAAATCGAATGCAATATTTTTTGTTACTGCAAGTGTAACTGCTTGGATTATCCGTGAGATTGAGTTTTGCTTCATTCATTGTTATTAATCGTAGATCATATACTACAAAAATTATCAGTTGTTATGCTGTAGCTCTGGTCAAATTATCCCTGAAGTCCATAAAGTCACCATAAAGTGGTATACAAAACCAATAATCCATGAAAATTATAGGAAATTAATATATAAAACCAATTTATGCAATACTAAAGTCAATGATTTGTAAGACAATGTCCAATAATAAAATTACGATCTTTTAAGGGAAAGGTCATAGGTTCGATACTCATTACTAGAAGAGGAATGTTGCTCTTTCGTAATCTTTCTTTACATTTATCGGAATATAAAGTTTTATTTTTTTATCTTGGCAAATGCGGCACAAAATCTAGGAAAATTCATCCCTTTCAGCAAAATGCCGAAAAAAAAAAGAAAAGAGAAAAGAATAATAAAAAAAAAGAATATTAAGAAGACCTCACACAATTTCAATTTGGTGCTTTCGAATTGTTTATCGTACTGTGTTAAAATATGTAATAAAGGATCCGCCATCTTCAAGGGCATTTCCAAGTTCATCAGAAACGAACATCTCAGTATAGATGATAATATGGAAAACGATATAGAAGATTCGTTTGAAACAACTTTGTCACATTGCACGTAAAAAGAATATCTTACCTAAAAGAAATCACTTGATCACCAATAATCAGTCAGACCATATGAATGCAATCGGATTAAAATAAGAACTACGAAAACTACATGCAAAGCAGACGGTTGTTATAGTGGAATATTGAAGGGTGGTAAGTCAATATAGTATGTTTTTCAGTAACATCAAAGAAATATGAACATATCAGTAATCTATTGTTTAGTAGTACTTTGTACCAAAATATCTCATACGTATTCAAGTGAATTTACGTAGTTTTAATTTCTGTTTTTGTACGTGGAACATTCACTAAGGTATGGAGTTCCGCACGTCAAATAAATAATGTCTTTTATTAAAACTAAAGATGTTGTTATTGTTACTTTTGCTACTTGGATAAGCCAAGCTCGCTAGACGAAGCTATCCGAAATTAAGTCAGAAGGATGAGTCTTTCTTTTAATTAGATAAAGTACCATGAAGGTGAAAGTACATCCTTGTTTTAAGACTTCTCTGATAGATGACACCACCAGAGGATTCACTCCCTCCATTTTAACTTTGTTAGGGGGAATTTTCTCCGGACCATGGTAACTGCTCAACAACCGACCACACAGGGCTAGGGAAAGAGAAGGGCTCCCCAAAACTGTAACCGGAAATAGCCGTCGATGACGTAGTCAGGCATCGAAGGAGAATAAGCTGCCTGGAGTTTCTAAGCAAAATACTTATTTTTTATTTTTAAGTTCATTCTATTTTCCCTAGCCCTGCCGATCACAGGTCTTTCGATTCCACGGATTTAATGAGTACATATATTGGCGCGTCTTTTGTCGGCATTGGGAATCGAAACCTGACTTTCTGAACGGAAGGTCTATGCCCTAAGCACTAAGCTACCACGGCTCAAACCAGCGATGTAACGACTGTGAAAATAAATGGTAAAATGCTAGTTTCTTGAATCAAATTATCTTTTTTTTATTTTGCTTGCTAATCAACACTAATACAAAATTTGAGCCCTTTTAATGTAGGAGTTTTTTAATAACTTCTAGGTATAAGATTGCAATTTTTACCTGGTATCTCCATTTTTTTTAAATTCAAATATTGCGAGAAAAAGATACATACGGGAATAATTCTTAGAAAAATTAATGTGAATACAGAAGTAATAAATATATTCTCGAATATTAGTGTGACTGAATGGATATATGGTAGTTAGGGGACAATTTTCAAAACTCATATCAAATGGTACAAATATTTCCATTAAATTTCAACGAACATTTATTATTGAATCAAAAAATGGTAGCGTAACTACTAATTCGAATCCAATATGTCTTCCCGAGTGACGTAATTGGAATTCCTTTCATTCCATGCACTCGAATTAAACGCCGCTCTTTTTTCCATTAATGACATTCTATTATCAAGCTTGCAACACTAATGACTTCCAATGGCATAATTAATTACTTTTATTAATAACTCTTTGAAAATATTGCTCAAATATGTAACTAAACACGTTCAATTTATCTTCCAGACACTATTCAAAACTCTTTGTGCTTTTGAAACGAAAAAAATGTTTTGAAAGAATAATTTTATAGCTAGTTACTTAATATTTAAATTATAAAAATATTAACAGATAGCAAATTAATTTATGTAAAAACTGTTTTGAAATATTAGGTATGTTTTTATTAGCCTTTAGTGCTTCTAATAATTGTAATTATTCAGATATGAAGATTTTTCCGAATATAGGAAAAATTTTTCATGTCATTCGAAAACTGACTTGTGTAATTTTAAAAGAATATATTAATTTTAAATATCTCTCAGGAATAGAAATTTTTGAAAATGTCTCCTGTTTTAAAGTATTTGAATAAATTAAATTAAATTAAAAATGTCTTACATTTTTAAAAATAGTAGTTTTAATGTTGTTTTATCTCATCATAGGAGAAATTAGTTCTGACTTTTAATATTTTAATTTACTAAAATTTAAAATGCTTATAATCCAATCATCAGTGCATCCAATAAAATACTCTTTGGAATTATTTAATGACATGGAAATAAAATGAAAAAATATTTCATAATAAAAGAAAAAATAACAAATGTAAAGGAAAACTGGACGATGGATAAAGATTGAATAAATTACAAACTAGATTAAGTTGACAAAGAAAGAAATTATAATATTGTTTACCACAGATAGTGCTTAGGAAGCCTGAAATGTTTTTATCTTGAGAATAACATCTCTTTTGGGATCTTTTAAGAATATTTTCCTGTGATCTTCTTTTTAATTTTCAAAGTAAGGAAAGGTGTATTTTGAATCAATTTAGTTCGCTCTCTCTATATAGGAATGTTATATATATATATATATATAATGGAGCACGAAAATGAAGAGTTTATAATGTACTTAATTAGTAATAGAGTAAAGAGTAAGTTACAAATAATGATAAAAAATTTTTGCAGCTGTATTTATTAGAATGAATATACAAGTAAAATTTATTAATTAGATGTTGCATTTATGATCATGTTGCATTTATCAAAAGCGAATGTATCAGATTTGTTAACATCTCCCTTGAGTGCTTCTTTCGAGGATTTTTCATAGACATTGGGATGTATTCACTTGTGACAAAGAAAAAATTTTCTGAGCACTCGTTTTGACAGGCGCAAAGGTAGAAAGCATGCGAATCCTTTTCCTGGACTATTCAAAATAAAAGGTTTCTGGATCCATTCTAACTGCTATTGAAAAATAGAGAATTAATTTGCGTCTCTGATTTCTCCATTATTAGATCTCGGTGCTTGGACACATTTACATGGTATCTTTTTCAAGTTACTTATAACACCTTAAAGGCTTGAGTGGTTTTCTTGCAGTTTAATACCTAAGTTTTACTTCACTGTTATAAGCAACGTTCAATTAACTAAATTATATTTATTGAACTGCTTATACTGCAGTGTATCATAATAATAATAATAATAATAATACAATAATAAATGTGTTATAATAATATCATAATACGCACACTTTTCAACAAATTATATATATGTCTAAATGTGTTATTATATAATATTATTATTATATATTTATTGAATGTGTCAATAAATAATATTTGTCGAAATGTGTTATGATATTATTATTTGAGAAACATTTTTACAAGATATTTTTTATATTATTTAAATAACTCAAAATCTATCAAACTACAATTTTCATATGTATTTAGTTTTTCATTTATGTTTATTAAGTTGTTTTGCTATTTTATGCATATATATATATATATATATATATATATATATATATATATATATATATATATATATATATATATATATATATATATATATATATATATATAATATATATATATTATATATATATATATATATATATATATATATATATATTATATATATATAATATATATATATATATATATATATATATAATATATATATAATATATATATATATATATATATATATATATATATATATATATATATATATATATATATATATATATATATATATATATATATATTATATATATATATATAATATATATATATATATATATATATATATATATATATATATATATATATATATTATGCATAAATTATAATGATATGTTACACTGCGTACATTTTTCATCTATGTTAATATAGGTAAATAATAATTGAATTCATACAAATTAAAAATAATTTTATTCATATACTCTTAATAAACAAAAAAATTTCAATATTTCTGCAATTTATAAAGAATTTCTGAACTTGATCAAATTACCAGAATGGGAAAACTAAAAATCCGTACGGAACTTGATACACACAATAAACTATTATTTACTAAAAATATTATTTTATGTTTATTTCCTCAAAACTCTTCTGCAAATTCACTCAGAAATCAATTAAATTATTCAATATTATTAAATGAAAAAACTGCACTGATAACATATAAAGCAGAGTTCTTGACAATTTTTCTATCTGAAAATAATGTATATAATGAGAAAAATAGATTTTTATTTGTCTTATAAACATATTTTTCTTTGCTTTAATAATATTAAACAGATTTTTTTAGAAAATACTTAATATATATATATTTCCTTCTATTATTCATTTATAAATTGTTTTCATTTTTGATGATTTTTAACCGCTTTGAAAACATACTAACATATTTTATTTCTGTTGATTCGTCTGAAATAAATGATTTCCAATGCAAGATACTTGGGATAATTTTTCTTATTTTAAATAAAACACTTGATTATATATATATATATATATATATATATATATATATATATATATATATATATATATATATATATATATATATATATATATATATATATATATATAAATGTATCAAAATGTGTTATAATTTATTTCTCATAAACTTCAAATACTTAAAAAACTTAAAATACATTTTAAATTTAACTACATTTATTAATTATATCGAAATGGATGCAAAAGTTATCATGAATCCAAAGGCTTTTGCGAGCTTCTTAATCTTTTTTTAACAATTAATCATGTTTATTGTGTGTCGCTCATATTAGTTCTTTTTGGGAATTCATTTTGCATTTGGGAAAAGATGAATTAGTTCATTTCCTTTAACGGGATCTGAAATTTCTAATCACCGACCGTTACAGAAAGCTTTTAATTTCCGCACTTTTGTCATGAGGCCATTAAGTAACACAGTTTGACCAGAGTAAGCCATAAAATTATTTCTGATAGCAAGAGGCCACATATGCGCCACTGCATTTTATGGGCCATTAGATTTTTAATGTGTGTAAAAAAGAAATTGCATGAATTTACTGAGGTATTCGCTTAGATTTAAAAATTTAATTTTTGAAAAAGAGTAAAATCAAACAGTATATTCGTATAATTCTAAAATTTACGGTTTGATGTTTCTATGACTTATAATAGAAAGCTGTGGGGGACAAAAATATAAAAACTAAATCGCAAAGATATAATTGAAAATTTTACTCTTTAAAAAGTCTACCATATTGATTTACGTCCTGGACCAGATTATGACACATTATTACCTTCTACCATAACTAACATCTATAATTTACAATGGTTAAGCCTCAAGGACAGATCTGAAGTTCGACTCAGCCTTTCATTGCTACTGTGGGTTGATAAACTGAGTACGTGGGACTAAACAATTGAGGTTTTCACGTTAGACCGGTAGGCAGAGGTGGCCTTGTAGTTAAGGCACCGGACTTCTGTCTGGAAGGGCAGGGTTCGATTTCCAATGCCGCAAAGAACCACCGAGAGTGCATGCGATATACGTGCTCGTTCAATCTGTGTAATCGAAAGTCCTGTGGTCTGACATTTAGCAGTTACCATGGTTTTAATTGTCAAGAGAAAATGTCTTCTTCCTTCAGATATATGTCAAATTGTGGGAGTGGATCCTCTAGGGGTGCCATCTATCGGAGGAGTTTAGAGCAAAGTCGTAATTTCGCTTTCGTGGTGTTTTGTTTAAACGAAAGACGCACCCTACTGATTTAAATTCACATAGCCAACGGCATAGCGAGCCAAGTGTCACAAGTAACACTAACATGTTAGACCGACCCCCTAATTGGAACATATGATAACACGCACTAGTGCCCAAGGTCAGAAAATTAAATAATGGAACTGATGGCCTTGGCTTACATATCGTCTGTTGTGCCACTGGTTAAGTGCAGTTTTTCCATTTACAGTTGGAGTTTGTATTTTATTCTTTCTTGTACACTACTAATTTGGTTACTGTTATACGGGGTGATCTTTTTGAAGAAAGTGACAGTGTTTTGAGCGACCTGTAGCGCGATCTAATAGCCGAAATGGTACCAAACTTGGTATTTAGACTAATCAAAACATGGGGGAAAAATTTACATAAAAAAATGTTAGCTCCACAAGTTGTCGCCAGGATATCTTGTGGCGCTGCTGTAGCCTACAGTAACGAAAATTAGCACAAAACTCGGGTATCAAAGAAAAATGAAAATGTTGTGCGATGACAGCGCCAGCCAGCAATAGGGGCTATAAAAGCAAGTTGTAGACAGCTCCGAAAAATAATCTCAGCTGAAGCATGCGAGCTCCAGTGGCCATGCCTCTCATGTTACCAGAACTTGCGTTTATGTTCGTGGAGTATCAAATTTGTCTATTCTAAAGGACAACATAACGAAGACAGTGTGGAATATTCCTCGTGATATGTTATCTACGGCTGTGGAAGACACTGTGCACAGAACGCCCGGCGATATTTTTGAGAACAGTGCTCACATTGAAGGTGGTCTCATTCTTCACCTGGGAAGTTAATGTTGTAAATGAACATTAATAATTCAACTGTACGATTGTATGTGTTAGTATTTTTCTTTTCTCACATTTTATACATTGTAAAGCGCCACAAAATGCCCTAACGGTGATTTTTGGAACTAAAGTTTTTTGAGGAATTTTTTTCCCGTGTTTTGATTAGTTTAAATATCAAGTTTGGTACCATTTCAACTATTAGATCGCGCTACAGGGCTCTCCAAACGATGTCACTTTAAAAAGATCACCCTGTATTTTAAATGATTTTCTTAGACGTTTGGTTTATTATGACCCAATTTCTATTAGCCAGGAACAAAAGTAGTGTCTCGTTTGGGCTACGATTAATTTTGTTAGTATATACCTCAACAATAAAGCTGACATCAAAGAACATTTCTACCAGAATATGCAAACATATTTTATATATTTTAATAACTATCACTTTGTTAACTTAAAAGAAAAATCATTTAAATTTTTATCGTAACAATTCACGTGTCCACTACATTAATCATTAAAATTTTTTCTCTTAATTTTCAAAGTATTAGTTTGTATTCAAGGAAAATTTGGAAATCATAAATACTTTCCATAACATATCAGAAGTAATAATCACATAATTATGAATTTAAGTTAATAAAATTAAATGAAAATTATTTTTATTTTTCATCCTTTTTATTATTAATATTTTAAATTATCACATATTATTATTATATTATTCACGTATAACAAAATTTCAAAAAAAAAAAAAAAAAAATGATGATGATCTGTGCATTCCGTGTTTATTCATTATCAGTTGTACCATTAAATGCTTATATAAGTATACTCTTTATATGTATTATTTTTATTTATTCTTTTCATGGAATATTTTTCATGAAATACAATCAAACAGCCCTAATTCCTCAGCAGTAATAACATAATCAGTTTATATTATTAAATATTTAATTTAGTACATTTGGTCTTTATATATTATTGTTTTTACTAAACATATACAAACGTTGCATATATTTCAGAAGTGGTAATCATAACGAAGTGATTATTACATTATCTTTTTCTTTACTAAAGAATTTTGTCTTAAAAATTCACTGTGTCCTATATATTATTTTATCTTAAATTTTTAATTTAACAACGATTTACGTTATTGTTTTCATTTTTATATATTTGCCCATACATAACACTACAAATTTAGCCGTTATTCATAAATCCCTTATAATTTATAAAAAATGAACATTTTTAATGAATTATCCCCAATAAAATGTGTTGAGATAATGAACTTCCAAATGCCTTAATTATACTAATTCTCATTTTTAAAGTATTTTAAATGTAAAACCTTCTGTGAAATTAGTTTTTGAAAATAAGTTCAGTTAAAAATGAATTATATGGTAAATACTGTCGTTTAATTTCATTAAAATTTATTTTGGTAGAATATGTTGCACTAAATTTAAGACAATTTTTGTTTCGTAGACGAAGAATTCATCGAATTTTAATTTTCTAATGGAACTTAAAATGAAAACTGATTGGTGCTCTAGAATTGCTCTAGAGTTTCTTTTTTATATTCCAGTCGTTCCTTTATTCTTCACGAAAAATTCAGAGATGCTCCTTTTTCATGGTTGTTTTTCCAAAGAAGTTCCTTTTATTGTCTTATTCAATCTTTTATAGCAAGTGCCGTAAAGAAAAAGTGATCTCAATCAACATAAAAATAAACCTGTGTGTAAATATATGCTGGTGAGTCCTGAGTTGCACCTTTAGGTCTTGGAATATTCGCCTTTGATCCCTCATTTGAACGAGGTTTAAAATTAAGAGAAAACTACATGAAATAACAATAAATAATAAATCAGAATATCAACTATTTCATATAACTATCATAAATGATATAAAATGGCGAGCCAGAAACCTATAGTTTGTCAAGGTTATTACAATGCTTCTTCAATTGCCTATTTCTATCGATTGAAATAATTGAATTCATCAAGTAACTTTGAACAAAGATAAATGACGAAACTGACATCCGAACTGGCATCATTTTTTCCCCTGCCACATTAGCGGTGTAATATTGGATCCCAGCGAATTTTTTTCTATTTTAGCTTTTTATCAAGTTTTAATGATTAGGAAATAAATAATTTTATGCAAATTAGATTCGCTTAATAGCGTTTCAGGCTTTGACACAAAATCTCAGTGTGAAAAATACATTATTTTATGTTACGAATTTTATTTAATTTTTGCTTTTTCAGAATTAGCATACTTAAGAAAAATAATAAATAAAGCAATGACAATTGCTTCATCTTTAATGATATAACTTAATTAGAAAATTTTGTTGATGAAATTGAAAATTATAATTTAAAAATTGAATAAATTTAATTAACATTTCTCAAATATGTCAGTACTAGTTCGCTAAATTAATTAAGGCAATATTTTAAATTATGCAAAAATTTTCTTCGGTGCCAATACGGAATATTTTAATTGGATTTCCCTGTGGGAAGCAGTTTGATATTGAATTATTCATGACCTACAACTTTCAATGTATATAAATAAGTTTTTTTTTTACTTTTAAAGCTTACCTGGTTATTTAAATTAAGAAATATTCTCATTCACACACATTAAAAAATTTTATAACTAATGAAATGAAGACCATTTTTCAATATAATAATACACCAAATTTATACATTGTTGCTTTCAATTTTTGAATAAATTATGTCAGAATATATTATTGAGGTGTATCTTAAATCGTTTCAGATGTTCTCTCATACTTTTTTGTTAACAAAAAAGCACCATTAAATAACACAGTAAGTAGAGGCCACAATAACCTTTTTGGGAACATGTTTTCATTATTGTAAAGTGGAGGGTTCTACACCTATAGTGATGGCAACTAACGATCTTTCATGTTTATGGAATGTAAAAGAGGTCGTTGTCTTATCATTGGTGGTGAAGAGCGTGACAGTTTGGGTGTTGACTACGTCTGTTGATCATGATTAAAAATTATGAGCTAATTGGATGTGTTTCGTGATTTTTCCTTCGACAGCTACAGACCTTTCGAAATATGTTGTAAGCAAACAAGCGAATAGCAGTAAATAATGCCGTAAATCACCGTTAAATACGTTGTACTGTAATCCTCCCTATAACACGGTATATTAGTTCCGCGTTATTGATAAAAAAAAAAAAAAAAAAAAAAAACGCGTTATACGAGCATTCTCGTTAATCGCGTCCGTATAACATCGTATATCGTGTTAAGTACAAATGATTCACGTTTAACTTTTCGCTTTAAAAATAGTTTAAATCGAATATTAAGGAAAAACTATGTTATGAATGAAAAGTGTGTGTTTTATTAAAATCAAATTGATAACATTTTAAGTAAAAAATTTATGTAAAGTAATTAAAAAGCAGTTAATTTCTAATAAATCAAAAATTCCAAAAACAGTTTTATTACAAGATTTTTCGTTGTAGGAGCTACCTGAAATAACGTTCTACCGCGACATCTGTTTTTGAGCAGAATGTTCAAAAATCAATGGTAACATTTAATTTAATTTCCCAAGAACGCATTTAATACAATGTGCAAACGCATGCGAAATGGATTGTGACTCGTACAAATCGTTATTCGCAATACATAAATCTAACACAGGGAATCAATGGTGTTGTATGGGTGAAAATACATGTCAAATACACATACAAATAAATGTGCGAGAGACATGAAATCGCGGAATAAGAAAGCACTTTAAAAGAGTATCGTGTCATAGAAGGGACTGCTCGAATGCCATAAATCACAATTAAATATGATGCTTGTAACTCTCCAGATATTAAAGCTACGGCTGTTCTTTCTGGAGTGCAAAGTGGAGGCTTCAATCCCAACCACTGTTGATCAGTAGGAGATGGTCTTTACATTTTTCCAGTCTCTCTCAATGTGGGTGCTTGGGAGTTTCCCAGGTTTACTTTGATGAGGGACGTGTGTGGGATCGATTAGTTGTAAAAACTTATTTTATCCTACGTCTGTCTTCCACACCTCTGCCATTAGTTGACGAGCAACCTGATAAAGTGCTGATGAAGCATCATCACTTTATTTGGGCCATTTGTCAATTATCATCCGTCGAGTTGTCTTCTAGATACTAGGAAACGATGGGGCAGTGCCTGATGTGGTCACTATCCATATCTTTATGATGGTACAGTATGAATACATAACTCCAATAAGATTTAAATACTTCTGCAAACAGTCATGTTCGGTAAGTAAACGAAAGCCATTCTTCACGGATTCAGATCAATCATTCAGACACGAAAGCAAGCAACTCAAACACATCGAGGTGGGGGATTCTATTACATTTGGGGAGCAAAACGCTTCCCCTTTATCCACAGCTGTATCATTATAGAAGGATTCTCTATTAATTTTTAATTGACTGCAAATGCTCTTTTTGACGTTACGCAGATGCAGGGTAGAGACCGGTCGTGACAAAGCAATCCATCTTTAGCAAGTTTACTCGTTTCCAAATATTTAGCTTTAAGTACATATTTTCAACCATAGTTAGTGTTGATATTTACTAGATTTACAATCATTTCACATTATTGGAGAAGTAATATAAAATTTTAAATATGCTCTAAATTTAATCTAATTTAAACTAATCAAAGTGAAAGAATTGTCTTTTTTACATGGCTTTTCTTTCTGTTCTATTTTCGAAGCAATATCACTGACGATTTGAAAAATAATTTTTTAATTAACAGGTAATTGTCTTGATTTTTAGTACTTTTACAAACGAAAAAAATCATATTTAAAAGTGCTTCTTTATTGTTGGTAAATATCATGAATGGATTTTTTCTTATTGCCGCTCAGGCATTCGATGGTGAATTTCACTTGGTTTGTTGCCGCTCAAAGAATGCGATCTGAAGGCAGGCAGCAAATTCATCGACTGGTTGGATTTATAACACAATCTCAATGCGATGTCTAATTAATTACATATGATGTAGAAGAAACGTTATCTGATGGGATGGATATTTTAAACCAATGAGAATTGTAATAAAGATGCGTAATCCTAATCTCAACTGGAACAAAAAAAAAAAACACACTTTCTTTATGTGGTTAATAGATATAATACAATAATTTTTGATAACTTTATCGTTGTTTTCTTTGCAACGTAATAGTATCTAAGTAGTAGTGTATTTTAAAAATGTTATTTATTTTATAAGTTTAAATACAGGCTGTTAATAAAACACTAAAAGGACTTATACATAGATATATTATGTATATATATATATATATGTATGTATGTATGTATGTATATAGTACTTCAAGCGTGATTTTTTGGCAATTAAAAATTTGATTACAAAATGGGATACATCGTCAATATTTATATTAATTAAGAAAAACCTATAAATATCTAAACAAAGAATATATATAAATTCCTGTTAATAATAAAATAAATAGAAATCATGTACCAAAATAGAAATGACCCTGTTCTGTTTCAATAAATCTATTTTCTCTAAAAATTATATTCTATTTTTTCTAAAAATGTGCAAAGAAAAAACATCTTTCTGCGTACACGTTTCAAAAGAATAGAAACGATATGATTCTTCACATTTACCAAAAGTTGATGAAGAATTGACATTCAAAAAATAAATTTTTCACTATGTATAGGAAAAATAATTATTTGTAAAATATAAAAATATAAAATAATCAATAGGAAATACATCTGGGAATATTAGTAAAATTCGTGTGAAAAAATGAATACTGTCCAGAAATAAAGTACACGATCAAGTAACAAAAATCACTCCAATTATTTTGTAAAAATCATTATAAAAACAATAAGTATCATTAAAATAAAATAGCTGAGCTCTGAAAAGTCTCTATTGTTGTAAAACAACTAATATGCTCCGTGATGCTAAAAAAACGGATTTCGAAAGAAAAAAACAAGCAAACTGCCAAATACGAAATTATGAAAGAAAGATTGTAAAACATCTGTTCTAAAATAAAAATGGTGAATATTTAAACAAATCTGTGTATAAAAAAATCCTATTAAGTTTTTTAATGTAATAAATAAATTTGTGTGTATCAGTTAATGTTATTTTTAGATAATGTGCCAAACCAGAGAGCTGCACATTCTTTCTAGAAAATACATAAAGTTTACAACTATGACTTTGGTTGTTACAGGTTGATAGAGTAAAAGTTAAAAAAATAATAATTTAAATCTTTCTTGCCGTTTTATACTAACTTCAAAGTGGATGCTTTGTCTTTTTCATTTTGCTTTTTTATTTATTCTATTGCCAACATGTTCAATTTTGTAAGCCATGCTATAAGATTTGAAAATGTGAAAGAAAATTATTTAGAATAACAGGTAATTGTCATTATTTCGAAATTTTTTACAAACGAAAAAAATTGTAATTAAAAAATGCTTCTTTATTACTCGTAAAAATCATGAATTGATTTTTTTCTTATCGCCACCGTTTCAAATATTCCCTGGTGAACTTCGCCTTGTTTGCTGCAGCTCGAAGAATGCGATTTGAAGGCGGGCAGAATATTCGTCGACAAATCGTATTTCCGAAGAAGTCTGTAAACCATGTGACACAGAGGACATGTGACTATCTGACGATATGAATATTTTAAACCAATGAGAATCGGAATAAATTCTCTTAGTCATGATTACAATTGGAATGAAAGAAACGGCCACTTTATGACTAAAACATTTCAATAATTTTATTTGCTGTAAGAAAATATGAGAAAAATTATGGAACCTAAAATATAATTCCCTCATTTTCTTTTATTTCAAGGATAATTTTTGAATGCTACTTTCTATAATTACAATTTTTGACTAAATATTTTTTTGTTATATTTTATCACTACATATCCCTAAAAGTATTATACATTTTTCGTATTCTCCAAAAGATAATAATATGCAGTGTGCAAGAAAAATAAGAAATTATCTTTATTTTTTTGTACACTGCATATTATATGCAGCAGTAATTAAATATGTATTCAAAAATGATACATTTTTGAATAAATATTTAAATTAATATTATGGTTTTAAGGAAATTACAATTAAAAAATTTAAAAAAAGTTTACACACACATGTTAAACCAAATTATTATAAGTAATTAATGCACGTTCACATTAAAAATTAAATGATGTAACATGAAAATTAATATCACTGCATAAAAAACGAAACATTATTTATAAATATCCCAATTAAAAAAAAATCAAGAATAAATTTGGGATTAAGCCAAATTCTGATTTAAATTATGTGTTGATTTATATTCTAAAAAGATTCCACCATTTGCAAATAAAGTAAGCAGAAATCAATTAGAAGAGCCCCAAACATGTTCCGCCAATCCGAGAGATATTACTTCACTTGGAAGCGGTTACAAGACAATACTGAAAACACCTACAGTTATACACTTTATTTTATACATAATTTAAGCTTAAGTCCCCTTTAACATGTTTTAATTTCAAATTTACTACATGTTTCTAAACAACTTTAACTTTTTGAATTTAATTACTTCTGGCAATATTTCAAATTTACCTTTGGCAACTCTCCTATTATTTGAATATATGGATTGAATCTGATTTGCTGATTTTGGTATTATGTATTTTTTCTACTGTATATATGTTTCATCTATTGTAAATATTACTTTTCTGCATACATATTAACTCTAATTTTTGAACTAAGTGATTTTTTCTTTTAATACGAACACTCTTCGGGGGAATTGCTCGAAGATATTTAGACATTTGTCCTTGTGCATGTCAGAAAAGAGTGTTCATTTTGCATAGCTGGCCATCTCCCTTCTGATGAACTGATGAAGACGGGGTCCCTATGCCTTCTTTTCACCATTTGCATCGTATATTTTAGTATTTTTCCAATTTTATGTTTCTGGTTTCAATAATTTTCATGTTTTATCGTATATATATATATATATATATATATATATATATATATATATATATATATATATATATATATATATATATATACGATAAAACATGAAAATTATTGAAACCATATATATATATGCATGTGTGTTTTGTATGTGCAGAAATAAAGTAATTTTTTATAATAATATAGAAATAAAGTAATAATTTCGTTGACATAAAAATATTATTTGAATATTCATGTACAATAATGAGTAATATTCTATTTTTGTTAGAAAAAATCCCTCTTATTGTATCCGATTGCGTGTCCTGCTATTCAACCCACAACTTGTGTCAGTGCATCGAGCTTTTGTGTTATTCCGTGGCGCACAATGTATTCCGGTTACGCAAGGGCGCTCCATCAACGCTGGCGATTCTCTTGCGCGGTTTTGGATTACTCGAGTAAATTGAGTTGACATTTAATGTTGTCTACTCTTATTTGGCGACATTGAGGTCATAATAGAGCATGTTCACCTTATATCTAGGTCAAGGGGCTTACAACAGGATATATTTTATCTTAAGTGACATTAAAAAAGCTATATAACACCTTATTTGTAAGTTCACTAAAAAGGGGGCTAAGATAAAATTTGTTTATATAATATTTCACGCAGACGCAATAAAATGATCTAAAATTAAAGCGTTTTTAATATTTTTTGTTAAGCGTAGAAATATTTCATGCACATATATTTTATTCATATATATTTTTAATAGTTTTCACTCATTAGCTATTTGTTTTTACTAATTTTGCTTATGATAAGAAGTTCTTCATTTGGCTATCACTCTGTATTATTAATTACAAATAACATAAAAAAACCTTAATTTAAAACTCTAATCGCATTTCATATGCAACTGGGCAGGTCTATCGAAATTAAATCGAAAAAAATATGAAACTTTTTTGTGTGTTTCAGAAAAAGTTTAATATTTTTTCAGTCTTCTATAACTGAGTATTCAATAAATATATTAAAAAAATTTAAACTTTAAATTACCACAAAACATAGCACAAAAGGAAAAATATAGTAGGTAATCACCAATTGTTCTATTCCTCTGAGAAACTCATTATCATGTAATTAGTATGGAAGTTCATCCAAAAGTTTCTTCGAAGCCCCTTTAAACTTGATACATTTATATAAACTAATTAACACAATGAAATGTTTCTATGTGCTTTTCATAGGGTCGATTGTTTTCATTAAATTGATACATAACACATGGGGAAGCATTAATTAAACTGATGAAGCTGCTTTTTGTAAATGATTTAATTCAGCTCTGCTACTAGGACTCTGTTACGCAACGGACCCTGTGTATTTAGGACGCCATTTGTATCTTTTGAAAATACTTTAAACTCTTGATTTAAGTTAGATGTGAAACTTTAGTATTAAATTGCGTATCTTATTTATAGGAATATCTAATGTTATTAAATTTATCTAGTGTTACTTACTTCAACATAAATTAAATGACAAATAATGAGAGCCTTAAAATTGTCTAACTCACCAAGCATTTCCTTTGACTCTCCACCCCCTTCCGCCATTAAAACCAACCAACCATCGACTCTCCACCATCATCCCACATATGTACATAGCAGTTCAGGTAAGCCCCGGTATGTACCTTGAAGCTAACGGTTTTGAAATACTCGTCCATCATCAAGCGCCTCATCATTTTGAGTCACGGTTATAGTTGAGCAGATTACACCTGAGCCGGCACTCTCCTCTCTATAACCATGTCACCATAACGGATAGACTCAGAACGTTACAGCTGAACATGGACACGTGTGCAGCTCACGGAGCTCCAGAAACCCAGTGAGAGTGAATGTGGTCAACCTTCTAAATATTGCCCTCGGTAAATGTTGCTTCGCTGTTCTGATCTTAACTTGGAGCAGGATGAAGTTATTGAGCCACTGGATCTCTCTTTATTCCACAATAACAGAAACATACAAATAAAACTGCTTACCTTTGACATTCGCAGCAATCGACTTAATCACTTAATATTAATACAAGATGATTGTCTGTATTTGAAGGATTTAGTATATAGTAAACATTGTCAGCTGCTAATATTAAATAAAGCATTAAATGTTGTTGTTGTTGTCGTGTGCCAGCTAGGCCAGCATTATAGGGTGCGCTGCTCCACTTTGCCAACTGAACCATATTTAGGTGTGGAGTCAGACTTCTTCAGTGCACACACATGCCATAGGGACCCGTTTATAGGGTAGGCAACCATTCACACTTCATTCACACAAGGAAAGGACAAAGACAGGATAGAGAGAGAGAGAGAGAGAGAAAGTACATCCATTCCCGAACCGGGATTCGAACTCAGGATCTCCCTATCCGCACTCAAGCACGCTGACCACTAGACAAGTTGGGTGGCAAAGCATTAAATAAATTATTAATATATTTCATATCTGAGAAGAAATTGAGGTACCTAGTTTGGAAAGATAACAAAAGGTAACGGGTTCATTACAAATTTTTATGTTTAAGCTATTGGTCTGTGAGAGGTTCTGTTTCCATAAAAAATTCTGGAGGCTGATGTGTTATTCACTGTCAATTGAATGGTTAACTCTCTTGGTTTCAATCAAGCAGCTCGTGAGCTTGAGATCCACCTTCGGTATGGATGTTTGTAGTTGTTCGGAATCCACCATAAACTGTAAAACCAGTCTAATGATCCCTTAACGTGCAAAAGTTACAGTTAAGAGACAAGCAAATGGATACAAACCTCTCATATGGCTAGTTGATAAGCTCAGGTGTCGACCTCGTAATTCGATTCAAAATCATGAAATATTTGACTGTATTCTCTCTTCAGAAAGAGGCTACTGAAAGTGAATAATTATAATCTAATATAACTAGTTCAGTTATTTTCGTGCTATCTTTCTTGAGAATATTAATATTGTCGTAAAATAATAATAGAACAGTGAGCATCACCATGAGTTATATATAAACATAAATAACCATCAGAACAATATTGTTCTGATGGTTATTCTCAAATACATTGCTTAACTCTAATGATAAAGTGCTGCTGCAGTTCAAGCAGGGGAGCAGGTCAACGTTTTTACCATGTCTCAGCTTGTTTATTTGTTTCTTTGGAAGGCCCTTAATGGAGCGCCGGAAATAGGAGTCTTGGTAAAAGTGAATCGTTAAGTGAAGTCTGCCAAGTGGTTTGAATGACAGGAGGGGGGAGGGGAGGATCATTTCCATAAATAACGCTTGGCACAAGGTGCTAATGACAGGAGACGTGGCAGGAGGGGAAAAAATGGGAAGACTGAATTCCCTGTCATTATAGAGTGAGATGACTATAAAAATCCCCCCCATACCCCAAAATTTCCTCGTCGCATCCTAATGACCTAGTAAAATTTTTACGACTTGTAAATAAAGGGAAGGGAATTTGATTACTAATTTCTAATCTATCGGCATTATTAAAATAGTAAATAAAAATGATAAATATTATAAAAGTTAAGTCACCTAAATATAAAATTAAGTATAATATTAGTATTAGTAAATATAAATCTAACTTTAAATTTTATATTTACAAAATAAATATAAAATTTAAAATAAAGGCTTTGATTTCAAAGGAGCTAAGAAAATATTATTTCATTTTTAACTAAATATATTTTATCCAAAAAGGGAGCATAAAAAACGCGGCCGTTATCCTAACTAATTTATGCTACTTATTAATACTTATTGTACTGCATTTTAATTTATTATTATTATTGAAGCAAATAATTGAAAATAAATTTGGAAATATTTTACTGTTTTGCATCGAAAAGTTTTATTAACTGATCTTTATACTAACCAGTTTATACTATACTTTAGTCATCTAAGTAGAGTATAAATTATTAGCATAACACTATCAATACACTGAATTCTAATTAGTCATTACTATAAATTCTTATTATGGAAAATAAATTTCTAATTTTGGAAATATTTGGCTGATCGTTATGCAATATGTTAACAATGTATTTTGATCAGAAATGTATAGCAACTGACCGTTATGCTAACCAATTTATACAAAGTATTGAGTGTACTGCATTCTAATTGGTGATTATTATTAATGCTTATTATGGAAACTAAATTTCTAAATTTGGAATTACGTGATTTGAAATTATAAAGGTTAGTTTGATTTTGTACTGGGAAACTAAACATATTTACGGAAAAAGTGACTGCACACAATAACATGCTTTCCGAGACTAAAGTGACGAATTCGTAGATTCCTATTGTTCAGATTTAAAAGTTTTAGGTATCTGGTCTCTCTTGAACGAAAGACGATTGTCTTTTATTTATACTTGTTGCAACTGAACATTTCTTTCAGTGACAGAGCTAACCTTCGACGTTAGTGCAAAACTTTAAGTTATCTGACTTTTGTATCAATTACTTAAAACTGATTGAAAAGAGAAAAATCTCAAAGTGTTTGAGAATTTTCCCGTGCTTTTAGTATCCGGTGCCGTTAAGTTGCATTTACAAATCTGTAAATACTCTCTATGATGATAAAATAGAGACAAATCTTTTTTTAATAGAAAAAATTAATGCAATTATTTTCTGTTAATTACTTTTTATGTTTAATTAATTCTTAAATAGATATTTATTTTTTCTGTATAGGAATCAGTTATACAATAAAGCATCTAAATCCACAAGATACATTTGTTTGAAAATAGTTTTTTTTTTGTCAACGAATTCAGAACAAGCATAAACTGTTTTATGGCACGATTCAAAATTCCCATCGTGTCATAAACAAGGATCAGATTGAATACTCGGTCTCTTGAAGGAATCTTGATGTTCCAAATAGAATTTTTATTTAATTCTTTGGCATTCTCTCCTCACCCAATCTGATGAATAACGTGATTAAAACAGTCAGAAATCTTACCGTAGCGATAAAATATCTACAGTGAACTGCCAAGTTCTGGGAACATAGGCGGATAAAAAAGCAGCAACCAGCCGCTGGCTTAAACCACAACTTTTCGAGGTATTGTTCTTTGAATCTTAACACTCTCGTGACTCCACTATCTCATATTTTCTTAAAGTTTTTTTTTCTGAAGCTCAATTATTATTCTGACTGAGTCTTAAAGCTGTCGCATATGAAGTAACTTTCTTCTTTTGTGGCTTAAAATCATGTGATTAAAGTGTTTTACATTTATCCGTTTTCTGCAAGGGTGTTAATATATTCTTGTGTAACATACTTTACTAGACAATAAAATACATTCATTAGATAATGAGATTCATTTATGCACAATTAAATAATGATTTAGATCGTTAAGGTAATTATTTTTATTTTCACGTTTGCAGAAAATAATATGCATACACAAACATGTTAAATGGAAATGTATTCTTTTTCTTAATATTTAAATATTTTTTTAGAAAAAAATCTTATCTGTTCGAGAAATTAATATGTAGAAGCTGTCACCCTTTTCATTTTAAGTTTTCTGTTTTACTTAATTTACTAAAACTGATATTATGATCATATAAATAAATGATTTCTGTATAAATTATAGTAAATGTATTAAATTTTATATAATTTTTTTACAAGTTTTTAATGGTAAATTTTTTATTTTTGATATAGAGTAATTAATTAAAATTATTAAATAATAAATATTTTTATTTTCAATCTAATTGTTTCCCACTTTAGCACAATTGTTATAATTAACTAGAAGAATGTAAAACATTCTTCTTTCTAGATGTTTAGTTTTACATAGATGTTTGTTTTACATTCCAAGCTTCTTTGTCCTATCGCTCCTTTTACAGACAAAAAAATATTACTTAGCGTCTATCCTGGAAATTAATTTTTTAAATTTTTAATAGCAATTAATAGGAAATATATATGTATGAACGTTTCTGCCTTTTTCGTAAAATATAATAAAGAAAATTAAATTAGAAACATTGAACTTTGTAATTAAAGAATTATTTATTGAACTTAGAATAAAATGTAATATAAAATAATGAAAGCATTTAGAATCACACATCTTAATGAAATGGATGAATCTGTGTACGGCTACCAATTTAGTAATCACTCTATTTAATACATAAGTGAAACACACAAATCAATTCTAAATCCTTTCTTCTTTCTTTTATATTATGACCCTTATAGTTATCCATCGCCCACACCCCCAAATGCACTTGGGACCATCACCACCCCCTGAATCCCTGCAGCATCCATCGGGGGCGATGGCTCTTAGTTTGGCAATCTTTCCAATATATTGCATAAATTTTTGTAAAATATTATCATAATTTAAATACAATTTGTAAAAAATTCTAAGTTTGCTCTTTATGTACATATACCTATGTATACACAATCATAAATGTCTGGAAAATTCAATAATACTTTTCGTTCTATTTTTTCATTAATTATGAATAATTACGTAAATATTATTCAATTTAAACTCTAAATTATCCACAAATTGTTATATTCTATGTGTTTTTTTAACGCACACACATTCCCTACAAATGTTTTTCTAACAGTAAGTTTTTTAATTTAATATTATTTTCGGAAAAGGTAAGGAATATTTCATTTTTATTTTTCATGCGATTTTTCACAACATAACAAGCTGATATGGCCACGATTACCTTAAATCTTTATTAAATTGTATGCTATATCCTAAATCATATTTTTTAATAAATATTTTATCATCAAAAGAAATTTCACTCCAAATAATTATCTATTTAAATAAAATGTATATCAAAGTTACTTATTCTAGGATTTTAGAAATTTTATGGCATACCCTACGAAATGTGTGCGCGTTACTTAAATTGAATGTAGAAACACATTAATTAATGCAATAAAGTTACATTAATATTTGTCATAGCTTTTGACAAATAAAATGATTAATAAAAGAAATGAAAACTTTGATTTTGATAGTAATTTTTAAAAATATCTTTAATTACTTGCTTAGGTGTAGGCCTCTATATTTTAATGATATGATTTTAATTTTGATAAAATAACAAATAGAGCACTGTATTCTATAAAGATCTAATTATTCTAGAAGAACGCCCTTGCATGTCACAGAGACTAGTTAGAATTTGTTGAAAAACATATTCTTCAAAAGACCTTAAAGAATACGAGGAAACTTTATTTAATAAATTATCAAAGAAACAACTTGCTACTTTCTAAACTGGCTGAAGCCGCGGTGATCTAATTGGTTAGGAGCTCGTTCTTATCATCGGAAAGTAGTGAGTTTGAATCCGGACACAAATCTCGGTATTAGAGAATAGGACGGATCCGTCGTATTCTCTAATGTCTGATGTGGTACATTAAATAAGTGATAGTCACATTGTCCTCCATGTGAAATGATACCGGCGGAAATGTCTTATAAAATACAGTGTGCTTGGTAGCTGCTTCTAAACAACGAAAACTCAACTTTTCTTTCCACCGCCTAACAGGTACTTCCACTTAACACATTGTAGTGAATTCACAAGGTACCTTATTTTCCATTCGCTGTGAGGGAAATTTTCATAGCTAGAAAAAAATAATTTTAATGAGATGACAATGAAGATTTATAAATGTTGTTTGCAGAGTATAGGGGCTGTAGGAACAGGAATTTGATTCCTGCAATTATTCCTGTATTTAGACATTTTTAGTATACTGGCAAGTATGCCTTGTTTTTCAGAAATGTCATTGATGACCATATATTTTCTTAACTTCTGATGAGGTAAAAATCGAATAACATCGATCTAAAATAAATTTTACAAATAATCTAATCAAAAGTGCCTAGTTAATTTTTACTATAGTTCTCATAAAGGTTAAAATTTATTCTTTGGAATATTTAGCAATAATGAAATACACAAATGTCTGTCAAAAGAATTCACAAAAAAATTAAATTAAACATAAAAACTTTATAATTATAAGTGAGGTGAAGATAATGTTCAATATTTCCAACTGACGATATCTTCTGACCCTATAATCTATGAATACTATCATCACTTCGTAATCTTGTACCTTGGTTAAGAAGCTTACGAGATGGCACCATTATTTCTCCGCCGAGATCATTTAACAAATCATATATAACTTTTAAGAGCATGACCCTTTTCAGCACATCAAACCTCAAACTCACTCTATTTCGAATATTTCCTTTCACCATTAAGATTCAGTTGAACTAGTAATTAATTAGTCATTTATTTGTTTTTCAGTAATATTTAAGTATTAACCATTAATTGGTTGTTTCTTTCATTCCAATTGAGATTTTGATTGCAGTACTTTATTATAATTCTCATTAGTTTAAAATATCAATGACATCAGCTACATCGCACCGTATTGAAAAGGCGCCTTAATTCCGACATGTGTTGGTGCCTGCATTGAAATCACAGTTTATGAGCTGCAGAAAACAAAGTGAAATTCGCCATCGGATGTCTGAGTGTCGTCTATGACGAGAAGATATGCCTTAATAATTTTAATCAGTAATGAGTATTTTTAATTATAATTTTTTTTCCGTTTTTAAAAGGACTCAAAATTAGGAAAATAACCTGTTGCTCTATATAGTTAGTTTTCAAATATTCAATTCTTTAGCGATATTACTTCCGAAATTGAACACGTTGAAATGAAACAAAAGAAAAAGAAAAATGTAGAAGACAAGACAAAACATCCATTTTATGGCCAGTTTAAATCCACAAGGATGACTTAGTTTTTTAAAAATGTTTTTATTAAATTGGATTATCATTCCGGCAACCTGCTTGTTAATATAAACTATTACACCACAATAACTGAGATTCTTAGGAAAATTTTAGTGCATAGGCTATTTCAACACAATAGCCTTTCTTTGTATCAAATACTGAATTGGCCAACAAAACCATTGATTTTCTTCACTAGAACCATTATTTTTAAGTGTAAATGTGAAAGATTATTTTCATATTAATTTAAGAATAGATCACAAAGGCTTTTTGGTTAAAATGTTTACCTTATTACCTCTGTCAAATATCAAAAAGCATTTTTATATAAAAGAATGCAAAGAAAATGATCAAATGCAAAATATTTTTTGATCTTCTCTTCAGACAGATTCTGAACAATTAAATGAAATATTTAAAAACAGCTGTGCAGTTCTTCATTTTATTTATTTGCTGTTATGAAATATAATTATTAAAATTTTCATAAATTGTGATAAAAATTGAACATTTTTGTATGAGGGAACTTGAAAACATATTTCAGCTACGAGTTGATAAAATACTTTTCAAGTTTTATTTTTATGACATTGAAAAAACGAAGATAATATGTAAGATTTTAAAAATTTCTTATATAATGTTTCGTAAAAACACATGAAAGATACATAACTCATACGCCTATTCCATCTGTTGTAGCCAAAAATTGAAATAAAATAAAAAGCTTAAAGATATTTCTTTCATGTCTGAGGACTTGTCACTGAAATATTTCGAAATACACAGTATGAGACAGTCAAAAGGAAGTCTTCAAATAATGTGCATCATACCACATTATCAAACATTCTTTGAAATGTTTTCGCATTATGTCTTGGCTTGAATTATTAAACTTCCAAGTATTACTAAATTCCAAATTAATTTCCATCGTCAAAATTTGTAATCTGAATAATAAAAGGAATTCCAATTTTAAATTTTTAATCACAATAACTAAACAGAAAGTAAAGAAAAAAATTAATTCATAATATATATATATATTATTTAATATAAATTTAATTATATACTAGTTTTGAAATTTAATAAGAATTTTTAAGAATATAATGTACACGACATATGTATTATTTGTTTAAAAATAATATTTATGAAGACCCTTGAAAAATTCTTCATAAAGAGTGTAAGATATTGTTTACTAAAATAAATAAAATGGATAATGAACGAGTTGTCGTTAAATTCAATAAAAACGTATTCACGAAAGAAATGATATTTGTTCATTAAAAAAAAATTGGTTTTTTTTAAATATAATTTATATTTTTACAGAATCCTTAAATCATTTACTTATTTAATTTTAGGAAATTGACTTTCTTTCTGAAGACGATGTGATAAAATTCAGAGAATGTTAACTTTGTATTTTGGAAATCCATATTTAAGAAAGGATTTTTCAGCGCATTTTGTCTGCGGTTACTAATATCAGCACTGATTTCTTTTTTAAAATTGGTTTGTTTTCTAAAATCATGAAATCGTTTATTTTTACAAAATTATGGAATCGTTAGTATTTTTTTTACTAAATTATGAAATCATAATTTTTTTTTAAATTACGGAATCATTTGTTTTTTACAAAACAGTTCTATTTTCACGAAATAAAGTGTTAATTTCATTAAGGTTAAGAAGTTCTTTCTCATTTTATAATTAAAAATTTACTGTTGATTAAAGTTTTCATAACGTTTACTGTAATCCTTTATTAGATATTTACAGTTTGTTCACAGTAAATATAATATAAAAAGATTCAGAAAAAACAAAGAAATATTTTATTCTACTACTCCATTTTCTTTTTCTACAAAATCGCTTACTTTATTTAGAAACATTTTTCAAAATCAGTTTTACTTTCAGAAAAGGATTTAAAAACCTCATTTAAAGAGAACTTTTAAGAAATTATTTTAAATTCAGATCCGAACTTTCAGAGGACTATTCGTTATAAAAATTTCAAAACCCTGTGACAGAAAGATGTTTCTTTATATATTATTGTTATAAATATTATGTGTTCATTATATAAAGTCAGCACTTTGCTTCGGGCATAATTTCAATTATTTTTAAAATTTATCTTATTTAAAGCAACATTCTAACGCTCTCACCTAAGAGAAATAGCTTGTAACATTTTCTCCGATAGAAATTATGCAGACTATTTATCAACATAGTTAATGACTAGCTTTACTTGCCAATATCTGCCAATTATTATTATCCAGTGACTAGACTAAATGTTGCTGTCACTTTCCGAGAAACTAATTGTTGTCGTTTCAACTTATTTAGTAGACAGAAAGTTTTGACATTTTCGTACATTAGAGTAAATTGATTTAAAGTGGCACTCATTTCAAAAAAATAATTGAACAAAAGGCGAGTTATTATTAAAACATTTCAAGTTAAGCCTAGAAACTCCTCTATATAATTTTCTATTAATTCACTATAGATAAATCTCATTATTCATATCAATTATTTGGACTAAAATGTAAATTAAATTTTAATTTTTTGTTTACATTTAATTTTAAAATTTTCATAATAAATTTCTTTAAAATAAAAATAATAAGTTTATGGCTAGGAAAATTAACAAATACTAAACATTCTATGATACTGCATTCATTCTTTTAATGTATACCAAGTAATTTAAGCTAGTTTTAAGTTATGAATAAAGTGTTTTGTTTTATGGTGATAATCTAATTTGCATTTGGTATGTCGATTGTAAAATAATATTTAGTATAATCTATTTATTCTACGTTTCGTTTGGTTCACGGGTCTAAAAGTGACCATTGAGAATGAATAAATAAACACACTTTATAAGCCAATAATTCAAAGTTACATGGCTATACATGATTTTGCATGGGCATTCGTTGTAAATAAGTAAATCTTCGTAAACAAATAACTTAAAAATGCACTGCTATAGAGGATTTCACTTGTACATTCATAATAAATAGGTAAATCTTCTTAAATAAATAATTCAAAATTACACAACTATACAGGATTTTGCGAGTACATTCGTAATAAATAGATAAAAACTAAAACAAATAACAGCAATACAGGAAATCACTATACAGATCTTCAAACTTAATTTCTGCTTAGGGAATAAGAATGGATAGGTAGGTTCTGTTTTTGTTCGAACAGGTTGCAGACAAATATCAATATATGTATCTGAAAAATGTTCCGATTCCAAGAAAAATTAGTTTTATCATTTATGTCGTAACAATTCGATGATTCATTGCAAAAATATTGCAATCCTATCTTTTCCGCCTTTTCTGGGGTTATTATAAACTAAATGCTGCTTGCCTCATTTTGTAAGAGCTTTGGGAGAGCAAACTTTGCAAAAAACTTCTGATTTTTTACTCAAATATTTTGAAATAGTTGTCACATCTAAGAATACTTTATTTGTATAAATATAAGACTTCCTGAAAAATATGTATTTAAGATTAAAATTAACTTATTAAAATATACAGATATAAATAAATAGGAAAAAAGTATAATATAATTATATATATATATATTTACTAATGATACTGAATTACATATATATAATTCAGTATCATTAGTAAATAAATTGCAACTTTACTATATTTTAAAATTATTTTCACATTTCAAGATACGAAAATCACAAATATATATATATATATTTGTGATTTTCGTATCTTGAAATGTGAAAATAATTTTAAAATATAGTAAAGTTTTGCACAATTTATTTACTAATGATACTGAATTATTAAATCCAGATGGAAAATATTACGCAGAAAGTAATTATTAAAGTATCATATTTGTAAATATTTAACAAATAGATTATAATTATCTAAAAAATACATCATCACTTAGAAAAGAAAATTATGCACTACAAATACAAAAATTTTTTGTTCTAAATTTAAGAAATAGAGACCACATTCATGCTGATATTACAATGGCAACAGAGTGTCTTCTTGATGGGCATTAGTTCTATAGATTACTTTACATGCAGAGATCCCCCGGAGACGATAATGAAGACTTACCTTGTCAGCAATTTAAAATGACGTTTCTGTTTTAAATGTTTTAGTGCATTTTCATAAAATGCAGTGCTTACATAAAATGTGTCCTTCATTAAGAAACAGTAATTATATTAAGTTTACCGTGGGGAGTTCTGTTTGATTTTTAGAATAAGATAAAATAAAAAGTAATTTCCTCCTTGAATAAACGTTTTTGAATAATTTAATTACCAAAATATTCAATTAATGACTTCTTCCCAGTTTGACGGGTATTTGCATATTTCATTTCAAAAATTCTCCTCTTTGGAAACTTTGGACTTGACATAGCACTGCAGATAAAGACAATTTGCGATAAATATCCGTACTCGTCAACTGTTTCACCCACTAATAAAGTTCTGTTTTGCGTACTTCAACGTTGGAGTAAGATTTTAGCTGGCGGGCTATTTTTTCTCGTACGACGCAGCAACAGTTCAAACGATTCGAATGAAATTGCTACAGGAGGAAGCTGTGGAACTCTGCACAAGCTTCTTTCTTCTTTTGCATTGATGCCATCTATGGTAGAATAGCTACAATTTGCTTTCTGAATAAGAGAAGGCGCCAGATACACAACCTTCTCTTATTCAGGAAAAATTCTTAGTGAAGCATCGGACTGGTTTTTCTGATTCACAATATGCACTCTTCCTCATCATATTTTCTGTCGCCTAATCTTACCTTTCGTCTCCAGTAATTAGTCAGCCCTGGAAGTATTCTACTTTGTACTATGCCTGACTCGATCATACAAATTCGTCGAACCAAAATGGCTGCCCTGGCTTATTAGAAAAAGTGAAAATTTAGTTTTTGAAATCTTTCAAAGTACATTGTGCATATTTTATCTGAAAGTATCCTCCCATCAAATGCTTCCAAAGCATTTCCTGCAGGCATTTGTAAAAATAATCTTAAATGACCTTTATAAGTAGCCTTGGATAAATAATGCGTTTCACTTAAAACTATTAAGTATCATCTCATTTTAGTTTATTTGCTCAGTCAATATAAATACATTCGATGATAAAAAAAGAACAAAACAGGCTCCAAATGAGTATGATATACCTATTGAAATAGTTTCTATCAAGAACGGGAAAAGAATTCCGGTAGGTTTAATATAAATTGAACTATATTTTAAACAGCACATTGAAATGAATGCATCATTTTTTTCGCCAATTGTATGACTTGCGTAGATATTTCTAGAATATCCTAAGATATAGAAGAAAACATTTTAAATTAATTTTTTCATTAATATTTTGCAAGAAGGCTGCTATGCAGCATTAATTATTTTTTAGTAAAATATCCAGATTCTGTTAGGTTATGTTAGCGCATTGCAATACCTTTCCTCTTCATATTTAACTACAGTAAAATTACTAAAAATTGACAACAGCTTTGTACATTTGATGTATTATCAAATGACATTTTAGTCATTGTTATATATGTGTCAGTTTTCTCGTTCCCCCTCTATAAAACATGGGGAGGTACACTAGAAGTCATAAAATTTTTAACTTTGATTAACACAACGATCTCCTTTGTCATCAGTTATAGAATTTACTATTTTCTGAACATACGAATAATCGATTTACCACAAATTCTTTAATTTTAGCATACATTTTGATAAAGTAATTTTTTAAAGTTACTTCTATAATAGATTACAAATTCAATTTCTTAATAGAATTATGACTCAGACTTTATGGGTTTTTGAAACCTTTTAAAGAATATTATCGCAAAAAGTGCAGCAAAGTTATTTAGCAATCCTCTGAAGTTTTTGCCTAACTTATGATTGTAATTTTAAACATAGTTAAATGTGACGAATCTGGATTTAATTATGCGTTCTCTTCTACCCACACCACACATAATACTAGAGGGACAGTGTTCTCTATGAAACTGTAACTATTTCTATGAATTAATTAAAAACACTATTAAACTGCATGTGATGGTACGGTGACCTCTGGTGGATACAAGTATCAAATCTACTTCCATATCCGGCCACCTCAGTGATGCTTTTCTCAACTAATCTGCAGCGAGGTATGCAGACTTCGTTCATAGTTTATTTATTACAGTAATGAAATCTGCTCAATTTAAATGCTCTTTCCTTAACTTCAAAATAGTTATAACTGTATCTGTAAGACTCACCTTGGCTTAGTGGTGGGCCTACGCACGTGCTGAGGAATTTCCTGGTTTCTTCCCTTGCTACTCGTAAATGCGCCCTACTGTTTATTAAAAATATTCCTACGAATATGTTTCACAGCAACCTTCAACTCTCAAGTTACTCTCTACGCGACGTAAAAATTATATGAGTAAAATACTGCTTGTAAGCATATTTTGTAGAAAGAATTAAGACTAATGAAGAAACTAAGTTATCTTCGTATGAAATGAAATTTCCTAAAATTCACAATACACATTTTAGTTACTGTTAAAAGCCATTTTAGTTAGTTAATTAGATTAAGTTGGAATCACTAAAAAAATAACTCACGATTGAGAAGTTTATAAGCGAAAAAAAAATTAAATGTTATTATGAGGAAATACATGGTTAATACATTCAGTATTTAATTTTGAACATAATTATTGGAAATAGAAAGTATATCCTGTATAATTTGTTTTGATACATTTACAACAATTACCAGAAGCTTTTATGAGAAAGACAAAAGTGATCTTCAGCGCAAAACATGTAATTTTTGCTTGAAAAGATCTTTGCAGTTAATTTGTGAGATAATGTTCAGGAACTTGCTAATTAAGTTTACGAACACTAATTAATTAAGTTAGCTTTCCATTTTTCTTAGTAAAGAAACCGGAAATAAGCGAAGATTTTGAGAAGTTTCTTCTTTGTATGCATGTGCCATTTTCCAAGTCAGTATTATACATTTTATATTCAGATTAAAATATAAACTCTATTTCTAAGAATTCTATTAAGTAAGCAACATATTTTATAAGTAAATTCAATTCTAAAATATTATATAAGATAATAATATAGTAAAATTTATAGTAAAAATATATAAAATGTTTAATACTTTAGGATATACTATATAAATTATAGTAAATTTAAATTAAAGTTTCTAAAATATTTTTTTTTGAAAAAGATTTAACTAAAATTAAATCTTTGAAAATTCAATTAATTTGAATTGTTTTAATTTGTATTTATAAAAAACTAATTTAATGAATTCATAACTTAAGAGTAAAAATTTGAACTATTTATCGTTGACTTTATTTTGAACTTAATATTGCAACTGTATTTTCTATTATTAATTAATTTTAATAATTTGACACCACTGTATATTATTTTTAAATATACAATTTCATGTTATTAGAAATGATTAAAAAAAACGAAAATGATTATAGAAACACCATATCTTTCAGTTTTATCATTATTTTAATGTATTTGTATCAATGTGTTCATATCTATATCTATCTATACATATGTGGATGTATATATGTTTATAAATGTATCATCTTTTATTCATAAGTTTTATAATATTTAAAATAATGAATGAGAATGTGTTGTTTTTATTATTCATACATATAAAAGTCTTGCGATTTAAAACATAATGTTAAGCTTATATATAAATCTTGAGCAAACAGAATGCGTAGTGAAAATATATGAAATTTTAAATTAAAATTTGAAGTCAATTTTAAACACAGTTTAAATCAATTTGAAATCTTTTAATTTAATGTATTTGTTACAATCATTGTAGGAAATGCTGGAATTCTGGGAAATATTTCTGCACTTTGTTCATGTTGGACGCGTTTTTGAGAAGTATGAAATATTATAATCAATGCATAACATTGCATGATTTCTCTAGGCCATTATTACGTAATTGTGAATGATACTCAACGGCGTGGAAATCCTTCGAGGAAAATTGTTAAGGAAGGTCATCGTTAAATATTTGTTTTTTTTACTAAAAAAAATTATAATAATAAAATAGAATTGAACAAAATCGTTTTGAAAAAAAAATGAATGTTGTGACATGCATATTATTTAAAAAAAATAAAAGGATGAAATTATGTAATGTATGTTTTATTTTTATAAGAAACGAAATAAATTGGTGCCTATTAGCTTAAACAAGGAAGGGAATTTTCCTCGAATTTCACCTTATTTTTATTTTAATGAAGAGTGAAACGGACTTATTAAATGAATTTTAAAAATATTTAGATTGAGAATGCAAGTGCTATTAATATTATGTTTTCATTAAAATGGTGTATTTTTTTTATTTCCAATGGCAGATTATAGACAGTTACAGCAAAATAAATAAAAAGGATAGAACAATATAACACAGAAAGATACTGCAACAGAGTCTATTAATCTAACATGTCTGTAGCTTCCCAACAGCGCTCAGTTACAGACGTCTTACGAAGTGCAGGGCAGCGAGGAAGATGCGCTGCGTCCATAACCTCACCAATATTGCAAAGTGTGCAGACCGGAGAAGGAACGATACCAAATCTATACAGTTGTTTCCGCAGACAATCGCGCCCGGTGGCAAGCCGGAATTCAGCCACCGCTCTATGTCTTGGGCTATTGCGCAGATTTAGAGGGTATTCTCCCAAGATTTAAGAGCAATGCGGTTAGTAAGCTCTTCATGAGTTCTGGGCTTATAAGTTCTTTTGACAAGATACTTAATAGAACAGAAGGACAAAGCGCGTGTAGAATTCTGCGTAATTAAAGCGCCCTTCTTTGCAAGTTAATCTGCATTTTCATTACCTGTGACTCCGCAATGGGCAGGGATCCACTGGAGGACAATAGTCTTCTCAAGGGATGCCAGGTTCTCAAGATGTTGGCGGCAGTTCAAAATGTCCTGTGTTAAGGGATTATTAGAGGATACAATGGCCATTAGAGCAGCTCTTGAATCACAGAGGACAACAGCTTTTGCAAATTTATCTATGTGGCAATGTAGCTGAGATAGAGCCAAGCGAATTGCAGCGATTTCTCCATCAAAGGCAGAGCCCCGTCCCACCGGGGCATAAAAGGAAAATACTTGGGAGAAAACTCCGGCACCAGCATTTGGTTCTTTTGATCGGAGGGATCCATCGGTAAAGATCCGGAGCCACTCTGGCTCAGGATAGTATCTACTCAACACCTCGTAAGTCAGGAATCTCAAAATAGTAGGATCCATATTACTTTTATTGACACTTTGACACAGATCAAGATTATAACAAAATTGTTTTAAATTTATTGGATTTTGAGATGTTACAAGATATTTAGGTTCATAATTTAAGTCAAGAGAATGTTTTAGGTGTAAAACTCCCTGAAGAAAGCCTTTATGAGTCTTTAAATTTCTATTTAGGTCTCGGCTGGCCTCGTTCCAAAGTGATAAGCATCCAGGAACTCCAGTGATCTTTTCCCAGAGAATTATAGCCTTCTCCTGAACCGTAGTTTGTAATGGTGTAACACCAGTCTACAAAAGCATAGCATCTATCAGGGTAGTCTTTACTGTCCCAGTAATGATGTGTAAAGCTTGATTTAGTACTTTTTCCAAAGTATCAAGTTCTTTTTCTCCCGCCACAATAAGTGGTTCACAGCAATAGGTCAGAAGGGGGCGAATAAACGCTCGGTAGGTCTGGAGTAGAATTTTTCCAGTGCAACCCCATTTTACTCCGGCAAGTCGTTTGAGGACACTCAGTCTCTTCAGAGCATGGTTAGAAACGTCCTTTACGTAAGACTTCCAGGTTAATTTGCGATCAAATGTCGCTCCCAGATATTTAAAATTGTTGCACGTAGGGATTAAATTGCCTTTAAACATTAATTGCGGTTCCCCGGGTTGATACATAAGTGAGAAAGTAAGGCAGTATGATTTAGATAGATTAACCTCCACTTTATTGAAATTACACCAACTCTCCAGAGCATTTAAAGTGGGAGAAAGTTTAGCCTCTGTACTTCTCATTGCTTGAACTTTTTTAGAGACAGTCCATATGACTAGATCATCAGCGTATAGGAGGCATTTGACCCCAGAGGTGTCTCTAATTTTAAAAATTAGGTCATTGATATGATATAAGTGTTAAAAAGGGTACAACTACTAACGGCCCCCTGAGGGAGACACGTCTTAAGGATTTTTAAGTTTGACAGTACATTGTCGTATCTAACCTTGCAGGAACAAGAAGCTCCGAATCCAATTAAAAAGGTTTGACCTGACACCCAGTTCAGATATTTTCAAAAGAAGATTTTCTCGCTATACTTTGTCATAAGCAGACTTGAGGTCAATAAAAACTACCATCAAGACCTGTCTGTTATCAAGGGCATCTTTAATTGATTGGCTCAAGAGGGCGACATGTTGGTTTGTGGATCTAGAGCCTCTAAAACCAGCCTGCTCTTCAGCCAATAATCCATTAAATTCTAAGTAGTAGTTAAGTCTTATCATAATAATGCTTTCCATAGTCTTCCCCACAACGCTGGTCAGTGAAATTGGTCTGTAACTATGAAGATTATCTGGATCTTTGTCCTTCTTGTGAATTGGTATTACAATAGAAGTTCTACAGTCAGCCGGGATATTGCTAGAATTCCAGATTAAATTGAAAAGGTTCCAGATGGTTTCAAATGCACTAAGGCCCAGATGGATTAGGAATTCAGGATGGATGCCGTTTTAAAATAGTGTATTAGTAGTAGTAACATAATATAACATGATCGACTTAAATGACGTCTGTTGACTTTAAATATCATCTCAAAGTCTTCTGCAGGAGATTAATATTTGCAATAATTGAAAGAATAAATAGTTCTTGAATCCAGTGTTTCACTTTGAATCAATAAAATGTTTTTTTTTATTTTTAGCATATGTTGAAAATATTTTTTGGTATGCTGGTTATCATTGTATAGAACTTATTGCATATTTTAATTGTTATGTGGAACATGTTATTCTTTCTTTCGTACTTATTGTGAAGCTGATATTTCGGTTAATTAAGTATTTGTATACTATTTTTTAACAATGCAATATATCTGAACAGAATAAACTGATGAAAACTTAGGTAGGAGACATTTTAAAGGTTTGCATAAAAATATTTCAAAATTAATCCTGCAGATCAATGTTACTTATTTTTTTATATTCCTGTTTGTGGAATATCTTAAAGCCATTTCTTTTTTAAAACAATGTAAGATGGTTTTCTAAAAAAATTGTTTATGAATGTTCAATAAAAGTTTGATTTAAAAAGTCTTTCAATATTTTAGAAAATTAATCTTGTTTTATTCTCTTGCCAAGGATTCAAATAACACTTTCGATGATATATTATTGAGCATTTTTTTAACAATATTTTTACATCTCAGATTAAATTTCAATTAATCTTAAACTTTACAAATTTATAAAAATATTGCAGAAAAATATTTTTGTGGAAGATCTTCTTTCTTTTTCAAGAAGCAGAAATATATTTTTTGAGTGTTTAAAAATAAATTTATTTATTCCTCAAAATTTTGTTCAAGAACAAAAAAAAAAAAAAAAGGTTTAAAATGAAAATAGTATTTGAGGGATGTTTTTAATGGTTCAGAACATAATACTTCTGTATTTTAATTCGTAAATATTAAATTTTCCTGATATTCATGAAGAGTATTAAAATGCATTTATATTTAATTATTCATGCATGAAAAATTAAAATTAGGTTACACAATAAATATTAGTAAATGTAATTAATGTTTGTGAAAAGAAGAATCTATAAGATTAATTAATAATTGAAGTAAATGTTATAAATGAAAAATTATAAAAATAATTATTGAAATTGCTTTGAAAATATAAATATTATATAAGATAAATATAATTAAAATTTCGTGAAATGAGTTTAAAAAAGAAAACTCTAATTCCTTTTCCTATAATAATACTCTAAAATTGTAAAATTTATATCGATTTATTTTATATTGTAAATAAAAATTAAATCCAAAGGTATATATTCATATTTATTTTTTTGGAGTGAATAATATTTATATTATTTAAAATAAATTTATAACGCTTAAAAATATTATTAAATTGTGTTGTCACGTGTATGATAAAAGTTTTAAGTATATATGCGCTAATAAGCTTAAACAGTCTAAATGTAAAATATAAATTTGAAAATGAATTTTAAGAGTTCATTAAGATTCTTCAATAATGAGTTTCCCTAAACTTTCTTCCATCCATACACACACATATATATATGTGTGTGTGTGTGTTTCTGTGTATACATACATACAAATGAGCCCTAACTGCGCTAAAAAATTAGATTAATGAGACCTAATGTTTATTTATAAATTGAAGACTTATTTCTTTCAGCTAAAACTATGTTTATATAATACGTTTCCAGCTGTCACATAGGGGAATAAATTGTGATGTAATTCTGAACAACGATCAGATGACTGTGTCGACACCTGAGATAATTATGCGTGATAAAAAATATTTATTTCTCATGGACGAGAAGTATATCGTACTTCTTAAAATGAAAAATTCCGTGAATGGAATTCTTAACGTGCAAAAGTCTTTATCACTACTGTTTTTATTTGAATAAAGAATTGAAACCGCATCTTTTAGGCAAGGAAAACGACACTTTCTCTAGAAATCAATCATGGTCTTAAGAATCTGATAAATGATTGATCATTTGATAACTTTCTGTTTTACCACATATGTAACGATGAGGAGAAGCCTTGAACTTTAAACAGGCTTAAACTTTTCCATTATTAGTAGATTCGAATTTAATGTCACAATGGCAAAGTCTGAAGACTAAATGCGCAGTAGAAATCTACATCACAGTTCAGTTACAAGAAGAAAAATTATTTATTTACAATATTGATTACACGTTGAGAATGTAATACTTACAGCATGGAATTAAATAATAATTAGTGAAGTTTAAAGTTTTGGATTTATAAAAATTTGAAAGTTAAACAGTTAATCTAAAAATAAAATGGAGAAATTTTTATAATTAAGTGGTCATTTTTCGAAAAAGAATGCTAATCAGACCCATGCCTGCAGTTTAAAGTGGATTCTAAACTACGATAAATATCAGAGTTTGTTGTAAAATTTGAACTGTTGAACCAAAGAACAGATCGTCAACCATTTGGCTCTCAGCTGGATTTACGATCTTGTGGGATAGTGTCATAAGAGTCTCGTGTAACTACATCAGACTCTTAGAGAAAAAGCAGCCAAAAATAGATTATACTCATGTTGCTGTATTGTTAGAAACGCTATCAAATCTTTTAATTGTAAGGTAGATATCTTGCATTGAATTTTCAAATGATGTGAACTCTAATTTAACTGAAACGAGATAGAAGGCGAAAGTATTCTTAAAAACAGTCGTAATCGTGCTGCGTTCCGAATAATTCACATTCAAATGGATTTTTACTTGCAAAGTATCTTTTTTTCACACGGGATGCCGAAGATCCCAGAACACGCTGCGCAATTTAAAGTGCGTTATGATCGGACTGAGAGTAACACGTTTGTCAGTGCACCGGATTCCAGCAAATCAAGCATTTGTGTGTGTATCATAGGTGTGACAAAGATGGTTGGGAGAACGGAATGTGATATATTCAAATGTTGGCAAATCTAATAATGTGACGTCAACCCAAGTAGACTGGCGAATTCACAAGATAGCTGATTATATGGTAAACCAATCCCGATAACATTTTATAACAAGTACGATCAAAGAGAAGCATTATTTGTCGATGTGAGTAGTGAGATAAGCTATCTGTCCACCACAAGAATATCTCCTTCCAAATTGGTTGACGAATGGCGGTGGATTTAGTAACAAGAGCTGCCCATTTCAAAAAGGGATTAAGATGATGGTATTTAGGGTTATTTCTTGTTATTCTCAAGGAATTCAATAAGCCAAAGTTAGTTCATTCTTTTGGCTTCTCCTATGAAAAATAAAACATGCCTTGCTTCCAAGACAATAGACAGATAAAAATTGGCTCGAGCCTTTGTCTTGATTGACAGACAGTAATATCTATTAATAAAGTTTACAGAGTGTCAAGAGCACACTGCTTCATGTTACTAATTTTAAGAAAGAGACACATGAACTTAGTATAGAATGAGTCAGTGTTTCTGTATACCTTAGTTACGATTTTAAGAAATGATAACACCATGTGCAACTTTGGTGGATATTTCATGGTCAGTCTAATCAGGTTTCGATAAGTTTACTGTTGGGTACCTCTTAATTCTGTGGCAATTTTAGAAGCCAAGATGTGACTTATAAGATGGTCACTACACAAAGCTATACAAGGATAGGATTACCAGAAGTTAAAGTAATGAGGCTGGGCCACATTAAAACCTAGCGTGGTTGCAATGTCCTCCAAGTGAAATGCTACCTCTGGAGTGGCAAGCAAAGTATTGAAGGTCTTCTACTTTGTCCTGCTTCAAAATTTCGAAGACTCAACCTCGCTGCTTCTAACTGGTAGAGACCAACTCAAGGGTAGGTATAAAGAAGCATGCTGGTTCAACAACCCCATTTTGCCGTTGTATAATCCATTGCCGTATTTAGTTTGAAGAGTTATCGTGTACGAGAGATTGCAAATCATCAAGGTGGTTTAGTGATAATTTGAATTCAGGCTTCATTCAGAAACATCGCTTTTTCTTCAGTGGGTGTTGAGTGTCATTCCTCGGATAAAACAAGAACAGATTTTACTGAGTTAAATCACTTACTATGCCCTTCAAACTATCTGAAAGTTGGGCTCATCGTTGCCTGTTAGTAGGATTAGTAGGGAAGCGTTCATCGGAGTATAAGGTTCTGGGTTCGATTCCAGCCAGTTTTGAGCAGTGGGAGATGAATATTGTGCTTTTGAACTGCATGCACATTTGTCAGGGTGGGTGCTTGGGAGTTTTCCAAGTTTCCTCCCTTGCGACACTTGAATTCGTCCCATTCCAAGTCCTTCCAGAAGGTAATCTATTAGATTAAAATAGCTCAAAATGGTCTGCGACTGTTAGGATGTCCATTATGCTGTATAAAAGGATTTAAATATTTATCAGTTTGAATTTGGAGACTCGAACGATGAAAACATTACTAAGTCTTAGATTTCATATGTTACGTTTTGTTTAGTTAGATTATAACAGTACCGTTTGATTCAATTGTTTTATTTCTATTTAAACATATTTTTCTGATTTATCGAAAAGTGTGTTGTTTTATGGTCTTCAAAAATCTGTTAAAATTTCTTGTGATTTCTAACATTTTATTGATTCTTTATTATTTTATATTTTGAAAAATATTTTTCAGATTCTGTGATTGAACTATTCTTTTTTTGGAAAACGATCCTACACATCTTCATATCCATTTGAAATATTCGATATAACATTGCATTATTGTTTTTTCCTTTTAAAATTGTTATCCATGCATAAATATAGGAGAGGGGGGGAGGGCGGAGATATGTACTTGACCAGATTCCCTCTCTTTCTAAATTACCCTCAGTTTGTTTGTTTTTACACTCAACAGTCACTTTTTGCACTCAAGTATTAATTATACCGGAACTACAGTTTAAAATGGATGTCCAGTCACACAAACACCCAAGGTAAGATACAAACTTAGGAACAGCTGTCCTGTAAGCCAAAATGTTTACCCTTCGAAGATCAGATGCATTCCTACAGTGAAATGTTTATTTTATTTTTATATATTTATTTGTTTTAAAATAGAATATTTAAGTTTACTATTTTATTTTATTCTTGAAAAAATATTGTTTCAGCCCTCGGTTGTAAAAAGAGTTCCTGAATTTTCCAAAATGCAAACAATCGGAATTACATTTGAATGCGGACGAAAGAATCTCATTGGATTTACATGGAGTTGAACTATGCGAACTCATTTCGGGATGATATATTGAGGTTCGGAGTTCGTATTGATTGGGGGAGTCGATAAAACAATCTCTGAAAAATCACACGAATTTTTATTCTTAGCAATTTCTATAAGATACCGGAAATTCCAGATGTAGATGTCACAGTTACACAAATTCCATTCAGCTAAGCCACAGGAATCAGCTTCCAAAATCAGAAGTCTCTAATACCTTAGACAGACTACGGATTCTATGCCCTAGACTAGCCTTCAAGTCTAATGGTCTTCACTAATCATCCTTCTATGTCAGGCGGCTTAATTTATATTAGACTTGGCGTTGAAATTGTAAGAGTTTCGCCAAGTTTCTGCAATTATCTTGCTTATTATTTGTCCTAGAGCTTCTGTGATGAAATTCTTAAGTAATGTCTATTTAAGTGGTCGCCAAATCGCCAAGAATTTTGAAAAAAAAGTCGCCAAATCATTAGAAATGGTGTTTTTAAATTATAATAAGTCTAAATTCCGCCTTTTTTGCCCAAAATCTGAATATTTCATGTCTATGTGAGATTTGTTTAATTCAAATCTGAACAATATTTACAAATTTATAAATTGTATTTATAAACAAATTTTTTCATCAAACTAAAATAAATAACACAGAAATCTTTATTCTTTCAAATCACAAATCTTCTTCAAGTGCCGAGCATGCATTTTAGACTCGAAGTTAAGGCAGCCAAATTGTTTTTGTGCACTTGTTTTTTTCTATAGTGAGAGCATATTGTATTGGTTATGCGTTTAGGTTTTTCTGAGACTCGGGATTTACGTTTCAAATGCTATTGACGTGATCATTCAGATGTTTCCATGTGTAAAAAATGATTAAATGAATTTCCAATTAGAAGTTATTCTCACTTCAGCATATGAATTGGATACTTTAAAGTAGTTTAAGACACATAAAATGATAAATGGATGTTTCAATTTCATATTTATCTGAGATTTTCATTTCAGGTATCTAATATTAAAAAGAAGCAAGTTTATTGCTTCATGTGATGTGAATATTAAATGTAAAATACAGCTCATAAATTCATATGGTAATTTTGTCTGATATAAATTTTTGTAGATAGCAAGATTTTACTGTTTGTCGCAACTTTCATTGGTATCAAAGTGTTGAATGTAGGTTATGTGAAAAGAATTAAAAAATCATCCCATTCTCCAAGGTCTCAAAGTTCTACTTTTTTTGGTTCGTTGGCAAGGATTTTTCTTTTATTGAAGAATCGCAAATAACTTGCAATTAACATTAGTTTTAATAGGCACAAGATTTCGGCGTCTGTGCGATTGGGACTTTCAGCTTGAAAATATGTGTGTTTAAGACATTTTCAAATTGAAAAATTAGTTTCCTTTAAACTTAAGTAGATCTATACAACAGAACTCAAATTCTTTGTTAAAATGTCCCGCATTTATCATTATGTTTGAATTCATAACCAGTCTGTATTGACTTTAGAAAATTAGACTTTTATTTAACATTATAGCTTAGATAAATATATTAGGAAAAGTCTTCACACACATATATAAATTAAATGAAAAAGAATTTTGAAGCTATTTGTGTTATCATTTTAGTTTTTTTAATAAAATTATTAAGTTTTTTTATGAAAAGATTGAGAACTAAAATTTTAACTTTTGAAGTCTCTATAAAGATTGATGCTATTGCATTTAAAAATATACCATTTCTTGTTACTGGCTAACATTTTTTTAAAACTATCATTATTTATTATTTCCTTCTAACAAGCGTTTTTTATTACAATACAGGTAAAAATTTACAATCAGACTTTTTTTGGAGATATTTTGAAGCTAGGATGGGAGCCTAAATGTGACTGAAAGATTGCCTCTACACAAAAGCAAAACTAGGATAAAATTATCTATTTTTTACAATTTTTTTAACTATAAAACATAAATAATTTAGCTTAGTCAAATCATTCGATAAGTTTTACTGTCACTAAGGTAATTAACAAGTTTCATATTTTTAATAAAATTACGTCAGTTAAAAGCGTTGAAAATATTAGGATAACCAGAAATAAAATTTTATCGCCAAACTATAAGGGCTACCCAATTTTACACTAAACCATTATAACAATAAAAAAAGAGGAATAAAAAATCTATCAAACAGTTTGGGAAGAGTGATACAGCGTTTTGAAAACGAGCTTTATATGTAATTACTGAGCACACAACCCAATGGAAGTATTAAATTTGATAATACTTGCAACGATTGCAATGTCCAATGCTTTCACATCATTTTTATATTAATTCAAATGAAAATTTAAATTACTGTTGCAGATGGAATGGAATGTATTAAAAGCGAATAAGTTATTAATTTTATGCTTAAGCGAAACATCTGTTTCAATAATAAAATTAACATCTGCTTAAATCTAATCAAGGAATAATCAGACAAGATATTCACCATCTTTTTTGTTCGGAAAATGGTGAAGGCTCTATCCCACAAAATGAAAGGTTACACGCACAATTTTACCCACTGTTAAATAATGAAAAATGACAGTTACGTTTATTTCTTCTGTGCATCTGTCTGAATGATTCAGCGGAATTCATTCGCTTCCCCCCCCACGATGGTTGAGGAATACTCTGAAGAGTTTGTACTCTGGTCTTAAGAACTATAGCTTATGAATTCAACTTTCATCTTAGTCTTAAAAACAATACTAAAACAGTCACACGACAGCTCATGTGGGTCAAGGCCTACAGTGCTTATATCTGTTACCCTGAACGAAGTTCCTGGGGTACGAAGCTTCTGTACCGGTTAAGTGGTAAGCCTTTTGCTACTGGTTAAGTGGAAACCCTAGTGTTTCGTTCCCTCTTGGTACTCAGTTTATCGTCCCACTGATAAAATAAAAATCTGAGCCGACATTTCTCAGCCCAAAGATCGAACCACTGAACCCTGCCTTGGAAGCGTTACTACTAATTGAGCTTCTGTTGTTGTTGTGTCCCAGCTAGGCTGGCATTATGGGGTGCGCTGCTTAACTTTTCCACTTGAACCATATTTAATTGAGCTTCTATCTCAGTGTTATAAATTTGCAATGATTAGGAATGTTTTTAAATTCCAGGTCCTGATCCAAAATATTTCGCGTGCAATATTTTAATGAAGGAAGGCAGATGAGTAAATAATAATAATAATCACAAGAAATCTTCTTAGTCAATAAGCACAATTTATAAAATTCAAATCTTAAAAGTAAAGGTGCCATCCTACATGCTAAAGAACGTCTTACATTTCCTTCGGGCAACATTTTGTACTTCGTAGTGTAAGTATTTCTTACCAAATTCCCATAACTTATATAACTATATATATAAATCAAAAAGGCTAAGTGAATTTTTACAAAAGCATTGGAATTTAAAAAGCCATATTATTAAATTATCATCTTTGAAGTAGAAGGAAGGTTGCAAGTTTGATTCTAAATACTTCTGAACAATTGAAAAGAGTTGTTGTGCTTTTGATTTGTGCACTCATCATGTATGTCCATGATGAGACTTGAGAGTTTTTACCCATAAATACAACGCATTGTCTGCATAAAAAATCCCCGGAGAGCACAAGATAGTTATATGATTATTAACAACATTTGTTATGGAACATCAATAATTGTAGCAAGCCTATATATATATATATTTCCATAAGATCTCTGAAATAACCTCTTTCTTTAAATTTCTAAATTCTGTGTATGTTTTAATTTAGCAGCCCAATAAAATTCGAAATGAATTAAAAGAGTGTTCAGATAAAGAGAAAAAAATATGCAGATTTCTACAGAAATTCTGTTAGTCAAGAATTTTTGATAAACACATTGTATGCGGAAATGTAATGTAGGAGTTACTGACTTTGCATTGTGTTTGCTTTCATTTTATTTATCTTATAATCTTAAATTTAATGAAAGCTGGGAAAATTTCTACAATCGCAGAAAGTTTTATTAATGAATTAATATTTTAATTGAAAAATTATTACAGATAGAAATTCCTACTTATGTGACATTCTTTCCCAAGATATTTTAATTTGGTATGTGCTTCAATATTCAGTCGCGCGCGCGGTACGCCATATTTAAAATGTAATTAAAAGTTAATGAAAAGCGGGCATTTTAATTATATATTCAAATGTTTTAAGCTGTCTCAGTTAAAAGATAATTTTACTTGTGTATATTTAATTTTCTTTTAATTAACTTCTATAAAAATTATTTCTTTAGGTGTACCTTAAGATATTTGAAATAAAAAGGTGCTTCTTCATGGAAAGTATATGAACACTATATTTTATTAAATTGCTGAGTAGTTTACAAAGCGTTTTGTATTTTAAAATAGAGAGAAGTCTTTGTAAAAAGCTACAAATTATATCAATTATATAAAAATCATATTTATGTTTTCTATAAAAAATAGGGTTGATTTTCAGTGGTTGAATGTTTAAAGAAACTGAATACTTGCATAAAAGTTCAGTTGAAAAATTATTGAAAAAAGATCACTTTCTCCTGTTTGATTCTACAATTATTTTAGAAAATAATGAAATATTTATATAATTTTTTTTATTTCTTATTAAATCACATACTGACACAAATATAGGAATATTTTATTTTTGATACATTCCATTTTCAATAACCAAATTATTTTTGCATAGTTATTTGTTGAAGATTAAGAAAATTAAAAATAAATATTTTTAAATTCTTCCTATGGAGGAATCTATTTTTTAAATAAAACATATTAATCTTGTATAGACTTTTAAAATGAATTAACTTCGAGAATGAGCTTAATTTTATATACTAACCTTAAAATAATAATAATAATGTCCAATATTTAACCGCGTATTTCAGTTTTACTTCTGAAGTTTTTTTTTTTTAAATAATTGTTTGAAAAATGTGTAATAGAATATGCCTTAAAATTAAGGTTAGTGTAATTGATCTTGTTATATATATATATAAAACACGAATACTATAAAAGTTACTAATTTTTTTAATCAATAATCTATTGATCTTGTATAGTTTTCTTACATTAACTCCAAATAAGTTAAATTTTATGCACTAGCCGCATAATGGTAATTTTTATGTAATTATGTAAACAGTATTTTCAAAAATATGTGTAAAGATATTATAAATATAAGATAGTCATATATATATATATATATATATATATATATATATATATATATATATATATATATATATATATATATATATATATATATATATATATATATATATATATATATATATATATATAGTAGACCTCAAAATTAGTATGAAAAATGTTCGTCTTGTTTTTTCGCACTGTATATATCGCTTAGCCTAATTTTGCTGAATAGAGGACTGTTAAACACAGTTAATGGGCTCGAAATTTTGAAAGCTGTTTAAGTGATTATGTCTACATCTGAGCTGACATCCAGCTTGCCACACCACGTCGTCTCAATGACGGCATCACTACCTAGACTTTTTAACATGGCTGACTTTTGATAAATTTGGTATCTGACACGCTACCTCATGGACATGAGACTCACATTTTTTTAAGCCTATCATCACTGCCTAGGAGAGGTTTAACACAAAACATAACTTCATGATATTTATGAATCAAATTTATATTTATGATGCTTAAGTTTTTACACGTTAGCGTATTTGACTATGTTAAAATAGGAATACATTTTTTTTTTTAAAATTACAATTTATATTTTAAACCATACAATACTACAGAAAATTTACCAATATCTAAAAAAATGCATCGATAATGACGTCATACTTTTAGTGAAAAAATTATTATTTATGAATGCACATTTTTAAATGAGCTTGGATGTTTAAGGTATTTGTGCAATAAACATGTAATAATGGCAAACGTGAACTAAAATCATGGAATGAACATGTATATAAAGGATCCGCCGTCAACAGCTTGAGGATTGTCGTCTGTGGTTATTTGTAACAGTTTATAATTTGACCGCATTGACCTGGCATGATCGGGAGATAGTGGGCTCGAATCCGGACTGAACTGAAGATCCTTGGTTACATCATCTTAACTTGATGAGTCTGAATATCAAACAACTTAAATTTTGTCTTTATCGACAGTCTTTTTGTCAAGCTTTCTAGATGCAAATTGGAAAACTGATCAGTATTCAGAAGTTAATGAATCATCATAAAAGAAGGATTAAAGACCATACTTCATTGCACTAGATCTAGAGACATTTGGATCCTTACTGATAGCAGCTTGATACAGTACCAGCAGGACTGGTGTAGTGCATGCGACTTTGTGGGCATATAGATTATCACCCATCTTAGAAATCTAGCCAAGGATATTTAACTACTTTTATTTAACCACTTCTCAAATCAAAAATTGACTATTGAAGGAATAGTAAACCAAGAAAATTACACAGTTCCGAGATTCATTACCGTTTCCTAATGATTATGATGCACAAATCTTCTTCTGAGGTACCTGTGTGAATAAGTACAATTTGCCGTTTCTTGAAATGCTGAATATTTTTTGTGTAGCTAATGAAATAAGAAATGACTTCGCAGACTGCAGAACGCTACTTTTTATGCATTTCAGGGCTTGCACATTCGGGTTCATAAAGGAAATGCATATTGCTTGATTGTTCATACTGATTCTCGATGATGTTTTTTTTCTGCATTGTCATGGCCAGAAATGATCACGTTTTCAAACAGGTCAATGAACATCGCTTTCTAGAGAAAATCAGCCACTGTTTCAGGCATACGTAACTTCTAAAATATTTGGATGCCAAGTTCGTAAGCAATTTTTAGAAACTCCTTATGAAAAAGAGATATATGTTAAGTGATATTAAATTTGAAACATTCTGTTTAGATTTAGAATTACTACTTCTCTTTCCAAGACCGATGTCTTAGTTTTAGCGTCTCACGCTCCCAGGACGTAGGTTCGAGGTTCGTTCCTCAGGCTGAGCAACTTTGCTTTTCATCCTTTCAGGGAGTCTATAAATTGAGTATCAAGCATCCTTGGAAACTAAACATTTGGAGTTTCGCCTTAGGCTGACCACCTAATTGGGACATATGCTTCGCCCCCTAGAGCCTCTCGGTTAGGAAAACAGAAATGGTCACTGTTGGCTTTGGCCCACATGGGCTGTTGTGTCATAGAGTTTTTGAGTTACCTATCTTACCATATTATATTTTTCCAATAACTAGCTTCTAGGTTTTCCATATTTTAGTATCACAAAGGGGAAAGCCCTTTGTCTAGTTGGGCACCCACTGGTTTGTCATTCTGAATCTCGAAAGTTGGAGTCTTAATTTAGAAACAGGGAGGGATCAAACAGAAAGACCCTAGACTTGGCATAATAACTCCAAATGTATAATTTTACATGGATAACGTTGAGACCATGATCTATTAGGAAACATTTAGTGAACACGACGGATCTTTGATAGAGACGGTGTTTCCTTTCTTTCGATAAGGTAGGTGAACGATGCCCTAACCAACCAGTTCACTGCGTTACCATATTTCACTCTATAATATGTGAAAAAATAGATATCTCGTACATTTAGAAAAAGAGGTTTATAAAGAATACATATCACTAAAGATAAACGTTGCTAACGCTAAATATACAGTTATTTTGTTTTCTATTTGTAGAAGAAAGGGAGGCACCATTTGATTAAATTGATAAGTATTTAACGCATTTGATAAGTATAACACATTTGATAAGTAAGTTACTTACCTATATGTGACCAAATGAAGAATTACATTTAACTTCTTTAAAGCTTTCCTTCTTTGCCTTTCGTGTAAAAATTGCTTTACTATCTATTATAAAAATTTGATTTGATACCAAGAAATAGATGTTCAAACATTTTATAATAGTTTTCGGTGACAATATTATCCGCTGCAGAGTATTATTAAAGTTAGTGTATTACTGAGCTTATTTGCATATGTAACGCATAAAATAATTTATCGAATCGAAAAAAGTATAAAAATATTTAAGTCTTTTTAAATTTGTGAAAATGCATAAAATAAACGCATAAAATAATTAATCTGTGAAAATGCATAAAATAAACGCATAAAATAACTTATCGAATCGAAAAATGTATAAAAGTATTTAAGTTTTTTTAAATCTGTGAAAATGATTTATAAAATCTTTTAATACTCAACTAAATTTCTACGTTTTTTTTCCTATACGGAGAGACCTGCAAATGATTCCGCTGTGTAATAATGAAATTATAACGTCAGATAGAATAAACAAAATGTTTATTTAAAAATTTTTTGGCAGTGGAACAAGTTGCTATATGCCATCGAAAGGAAACCACATTTCTAAGCTCATCGTAAGATTCCTTCTGATGACCACGTAAAACGCAGTCAAGCTGTCGGAAGGTGTTATGATTCTTTTGTTGATAATGCTTTAGTTTTTCGCCGCTTTAAGGAGCTTTTCATAAACAGTAAACCCATTCTCATGTCAAAAGAGAGGAAACCTGGAAAACTTTAAAATATATACTTAGACGAACATGCACGCATAAAACAGGGATCCAGTATTCATCTCTTATTGCTAAGTGTACCTGAAATGGATCTAATTAAGAAATTTATGTATTAATTAAAACATGAATGTGTTAATTAGTTCTACATGAAAAACACTTAGCGACTAGAGATGTACTGTAAGACAGAACATATTTTAAAAATTTAAAAAAATTTTAAAAATCTTTTTCTAAAATGTGTCTGAATTATTGGTTTACATTTGTGAACCTTGTCTTTTACTGAGCCCTATAAGAAATACAGCTGCGCAGGTCTAGGAAACGTGGAGAAAATTCAATTGCCCCTTTACGTCCTACCCAATGATTTGGCTAATTTCGATCCAGGTATGCTCTTGCATAACAATGATAGATTAGTGGTGCACCATATTGTTAGAAATAAAACTTGTTATTTTTGTACGAATGACAGCGAATATGGAATAAGCAAGGATTGTTTGGTACTTTTCGCTGTAGCATTATCTTCAAAGCGTAGCCACATTATTTTTATTTTACAGATTGCATTATTTTTGGCCAGAAATAGAATTTTGCAGAGCAAGAAATATGGAAACTATACCGGATTAAAATGTGTATACATTTTTGTGTGCTTTTCTAACATCCAGATTGCTTGATATAACATTCAAGGACATTAAAATTTGAGGATATCCCAAAGAACAACACTGTGCTTCCATGCAAATGAAATTTTTACAGATAGAAAATTTAAAATGCTGATAGATTATAGGCTCAGATTGTAACAAGAAATGGCAACTTGCTAATGTACATTTGGCTCGAAATGAAATGTAGCTAAATGAGACTATTTTCAAAAGTCATTGAAGGTACACCTGGGAAAGTTCAGTTAAAAGGACGATAAGAGTTTTCTAATCTGTGTTCTGAATATTAAATTAAACCTATCTTTATTAGGTTTATGAATTACTAATCTTATGATATTCTTGAAAGTAATCATGGAAATGATAGTTTTCTACTCTTATGCAATTCTGATACTTTTCAATACCGTGAAGGACATATCAAATAATAATCATATATTTTTAGTATTCCTCATTGTAACAGTATTTATTTTTGATTAACGCAAATTGTTTTTATTAATATTACTAAATTTTAGCATAATAATATATAAAAAATATGCTCCTTTAATAATTTCATTTCAAATGATTGTTATATTATGGTAATTTATTCAAATTAAATTACAGTTTTATATTTATTTTAACTAAAAAAGCATGAGAGGAAATGTAATCGTAATTATTAACATAATTGTCGCATTAGTTGAATACATTATGAAAGGCATTATAACTTTTAAAACCAGTATATAAAAAGCAACATTAAACTACCACCCTTCACTCGTCCAAATTTGTTAACTCCATAAAATTTAAATTTGGAGATAAAAATGATGGTAAGTAAAATTAATAACACATGAAATTATGCTTATATTGTTATTAATACATTAGTTAAATCTCATTTAGGACCTGCGTGATTAAATTAAACCAATTAATGGATAATTTTATAGTCCTTGGTTTCAAATAAATATGAGCGAGATTCCAAGGACAGCAATTCAATGAAAAGTAATTTTAATTCCAGTAATGTTTTATATGTTATAAAAATAAAGTAATCGTACTTTTTAATATCAAACTATATAAATGACAGAACAATTCAAAATTTTTATTTTTAAAATTTGTAAATATTTTTTGTGGATAAAAACACTATGTAACACAGTTCCGAAATACCGAAATTGTTTTATGAAAGTTATTAATATGATATTTTATAACACATCCATATATATACTTGTACAAAATAAAAAGCATTAAGATGAGAACTGTTCATTGTTGCCTAAGGTGATAATTACCTAAAAGGTTTCCATTGAACTAGATAATAGTTCTCTATTTAAGACAGTTAGAAATTTATACCAAAGTATTAAAGCAGATTTTGAAGGTTTCATGCAGTATTATAAGTCGGTTTATCCTTCCATAATCAATAGAAATGCTGGCTATATTGAGTTGGCCTGAAAGTTTCGGCATGTCTGGTAATTTGGTCAATTGTGCCGCGGCTTCTCCAAAAATCAAATTGTTCTGGAGGGAGAAAGTTATTTTTGAAAGAATGAACTGGGGTCTAATCAATACCATTTTCTCCATTATTTTGCTTCTAGTACATATCAATAATATAATTTAAAAATCTTCAGCAGGGCAAGAATATTTTTATTTGCCTTCTTAATTGGAATGATTATTCCTTCTCCAAAAATAGGTTAAGCAAGCCCAGCAATAACATACATCTATAAATGAAGTAAGTATGGTGCCAATATCTATGTTGCCGTCTACCTGGAATTAAGCTTGGTTGCTGTTTTTGCAATTAAATTAAGTTTTTAGAAATGTAAGAAAAAGTGAGTACTTCTGAAGGAAAAATTGTTTATACGCATAGAAGCATTCTGGGAAAATGTGCAACTTTTTATGAAACTAAAATAATATTTTTTCTTTTAATATGTAGATACCTTGGGGAAGAATTTTCAATTAAGAAGGAACTTACGGAATTGTCTTTTGACTGGAAGAAAACTTGTAATCCTAAGGATCTAAAAATCTTGTTAAAAATTTCGACAATATCTTGCAGATAAACCGTTGAATTTTAGTGTTCTGTGTTGCATACAAACAAAAGAGATGAATGCACGTGGTGGGGATAGCTCTAGAGCTGTTAATAATTCTGAGAAAGGACATCGCGCATTTGATCTAAACAAAAAAATTTCTGCCATAAGAAGTTATTCTATGGTATTAAAGTTTCTAAATATAGTTGCGCAATGTTTGTAAGAAGCATCCGCGTTGCTTTTGATGTATCAATTTGTATTGTTTCTATTTCAAATAATGCGTGCAGCTCATTGTTTATAACGCTTCTTTTTAGCATTGTGTTCAGCAGTTCATGTGTTCGATTCCCACTTCAGATGTGAACATTTGCAGAGATTTGAAATCCACTCTATAAAATAAGTCTCGGTGTAATTAACTTTCGCGAACAAGAAAGCGCGTTGAGAGGCAACTAAAAATTTTCCGACAACGTTTGTCATATTTGATTCCTTTGAATATTAAATTTTGCATACGGATTAGGGACAGTTAAAAATCAAAATCATTCACAATATTTTTCATTATACATTTTAGTTTTTCATTTTGGAATTAAAGGAAATCTTCAATGACTCTATGAAGTGTATCTTTTGACTCCTTTGTAACAATACTCCTTAACAAAAGTTCGTCCTAAGAAATAAGAGAAAAGCTCTTTTCTATAGAGCTTATAAAAATTTATGTTTATAAATCTTGTTAAAAATATTCTTTTAAAGAAAAGTTATGAATCTCTTAATTTATTTCTGTATTTAATTCAATTTCCATTGCTAATTTCTAATCTGAAATATCTTTTTGTCTTCATAAAGACAGTGAAAATATAAAAAAGTAGTAATTCAATAAAAGGCTGTTTAATAATTAATTATATTAAAAATAAAAAAATAAAACAATAAGCTTCCGTTCAATAATTATAATGAAAATTTCTTTCTATAAAATTATCAACAACTTTTTTAGAAACTATATTCCAATACTTTTAATAATATGCTGTTTCAATCTTTTTTAAACAAGTTGTTTAAGTTTTTCATTACTAAATTTAATCGAAACAGTAATTTATTCAGAAACATAATAAAAACTATTTTTGTTATGAATATATTTTATCGATGCAATAATAAAAAAAACTTTATGACTATTTCAGCTGCGCATTTCTTTTCAATTCTGTGTGATAATTTCTGATGGATGTGACCCAAATGCATTCATCTGTTCCCTTTATTGGCGGTACTCCTACTCCTACGTCGCTTATATAGCGCTATTTAAGGAAAAAATGTATTCGTCAGCAAGATCAACTGACATTTTTTCGCTTCTTAATATGTCGCCACCGCTTCTACACCTGCCGATGTGTAAATTCAGTATTTAAAACATCGATTAAACATAGCTTGTTACAGGAATTTACACATAAAATATTTAATCTTCTGCATGGAACGAAAATAAAATTTGTCAAGTGAGTGTCAAATGTCTGCACGATCGGTACAGCTTTATATCCTATGAACCTATCCAATTCCAAATAAATGCTAGTGAGATATTGAGCGGCCATCAGATAATTTACACAGCTGCAAAAATCCTGCGCAACAATTTTTCATTTCAGGAAAAGATAACATTTACAGATTTTTTTTAAAAGAACAAAATTATACTTTATCAATCTACTAACCATAATTGTTTCTTTAGTCCCAGTTGAGATCATGATTATGTCACTTAATTACAACTCTCATTAGTTTGAAATACCCATGATGCCCTATAAGGTTTATTCTATGTCAAGCATAATTAATTATGACATCGTATTTACACGGCTTCGAAAATTCAACCTGTCGAAGAATTTGTTGCTTGCCTTCAAATCACATTCTTCGAGCGGCAGCAAACAAGGCGAAGTTCACCGTCGTATGTCTGGGAATACTGTCAAAGTTCAATTTGTTAATAAAGCGATTTCTTATATAAAGACCAAAACATCGGTTTTTCGGTGTTCATGCTATTAACACGTTGACAATTGAACTGAAAAAAAGCTAAATGATAAAGGCAAAGCAAAACAATTTATGGTTAGTTTAAATTGACAAGGAGAGTTATTAAAAATGCAGATTCACACATCACCAGATTCAAGTTTTCTCTTTATTCGACATTCATGCCAAACCTTATTCAATGAATGTCTTTTGACATTGTTTCCTTTTTTATTGTGGTCATTTCTTGGATTCAGCTTTTTTTTCTCCAGTCTACCCAGGTCTACTCAAAATTGTGTCCTTTATTTACCATCATATGGAAAGGATGACTGGTTTAGAGGGAACAGGAAATGACACAAGGAAAATTAGTAAACCTGTCGGCTGGAATGCTGAAAATTGATCAAATATCCAATTTAGAAAAATATACTGAGTTCTGAAAATTTTTAAACCAATTTTTCTGAAAATTTGGAGACTATGGTCTGTTTGTGGTTAAATCATAGGAAACGTTCTTCGTATCATAAGATTCTGGGATTGATCCCAGCCACTGTTTAATAATAGAGGAGGTTGTTTTTCAGCTTTTGCATGCACGTATGTCGTTGTGCATGCTTGGGAGTTTTCCCGGTTTCTTCCCTTGCATCACGTGAATAGGCTACTATCTATGAAAAGTTCTCCTGGAAAGTAATGCGTGGGGGATTTAAAATTCCTTACAATGGACTTTAGTCTTTTTGCGTGGGCACACTGCTTGGAATTAAAAAACTATTGTAACGCAAGTTAATTTCCACCACAGGAGGACATTTCTCAAATAATGGGCCGTATTTACACGTCGAGAGGGGGAAACCAAGAAATTTTTCAAACATAAACCTCGATAGACACCCATGCAGACGACAATAATTTCCTTTTCTCAGCAATGGCTGTTATCCAGCTTCAAACTCTTCTTTTTGACCGGAACCCAAGTTCACAATAAGGCTTTGCTGAATATAATTTGTTATATAAAAATGGTTCAGTATTACGAAATAATCTTACGTTTAGCCTATTCATTATATAATATATTATAAGGGAGTTGTAGTTATATAGTAGTTAAGGCATCGGCCTTTCGTCTGGAAGAACCAGGTTCGATTCCTAATGCCACCAAAGCGCCACCGAGTACATACGATTTGCGTACTCTTTAAAATCAAAAGCCCTGCGGTCGGTGGTCGAGTAGTTACCATGAGTGTAATGGCGTGGAGAAAATTTCCTTCCCCTCTAGAATAGAGTCAAAATTGAAGGAATGGATCTTCTCGTGGTGCCATTTAGCGGTGGATTCTTAGAGCAAAGACGTACTTTCGCCTTCCTGGTGCTCTTCATAAATGAAAGACACACCTTTCTGGTTTAATTTCTTAGATTTCGGCTAGAGAGCTTGGCTTGTCCAAGTCTCATAAGTAACTACAACAACAACATATTATAAGCAACCAGAAAGGTATCTTAATAACTTTATCTGATTTTCAAATTAGAATGAATGTATTCCTAAACTCTGATTCAAATAAAAAAATATGTAGAAGTGTTATAAGTAGCTTTTATAAAAAAAGCAGTTAAAAAACCATTTTATTAATTTAAATTCTGAAAATGTGAATCCAGTTTCGCAATCAGTCACACGATTCTTTGGACTACTTTAAATTCTATCCATTACTTCAAAGAGAAGGTCTTTAATTTATGAAATACTTGAGATATTCAAATATTGCTCATTAGTTTCAGAAATTTTTTATGTCTGAAATAATTATATCGAATTTTCATATTCATGTGTGAATAGCAAGTAAGCATTACTCTAGAAGATATAAAAAGAGAGATATCTTTAATTGAAATAAAAAATATATTTAAACTAAATTCTATTCATTTCTTACAATATGTTATGATAGACACTCATTAAAACCCCAAATACTCTCGTTTTTCTTTTCATCAGAAGAATATTTTCTGATAGAAAACTTACTCGGAGTTCCTTCATCACGAAGTTTAATTTTTTATATCTTTCTTGAGAGTAATAAAGTATTCTGAATTATATTAATAAATTAACATATTAGCTTCTAATTGAGGAAAACCTTCATATATGTTCTGTCATATGTAGTATAAAAGTACATATCGCTTTTATGATATTTTTAATGACAAAAATCACTTTGGTAACACATTTTATGCTTATCGCTATAGCGAAATTTTTATGCATTTTATGATATTTTTGACATTTTCGATTGTTAGGCATTTGAACATCCTTGGCGAATTCTAATCATATTTATGTACGCAGAGGAAAGGATGTGATAACTCACAAGCACGCCCCTGACATATGCTGTTATTTATGACACTTGTTCAAGCCAAGCGTGCTATTCGACGGTTATGCGTAATTAAGTCAGATGGGTGCGTCTTTCGTTTTAACCAGAGCATCATGAAGGTGAAGTACGGCTTTGTTCTAAGACTCCTCCAATAGATTGCACCACCCGAGGATCCACTACTTCAGTTACTACGGGTTGTATGAAGAATTTTAGCCAGCAATCCCCTACTATTCAGAATGAACTTAAGTGTAAATTTGATTGGTTGAAAAACTGATGACGTTCAAGCATCTCTGATCCAATCAAGAACTTCTCATTGCTGGGCATTGTACTCTAAAGAGACTTAAGCTTCAAAATCGCTCTTTATGCTCCGGAGTTGAAATATGTAAAACAGTGAACGCTTTGAAGGTCCATTTCCTAACTTGATCCGGAACAAAAATGGGAAGCAACTCACTCAAGCGCATCTTAGAAATACACCATAAATCATCGCCAGTAATTTTCATGCAACAAAATTCGGATGTACAAACTAAATCATACATTCAAAACTTTGATTTTTAAATTATTAATGAAAGAAATTTGTATTTTGATTATTACAGACACATTTAAATAGTTAATGGTAATTTTTCTAACATGCGACCTAACACAAATCGGTAAATGAATTTGTTTTATCTCCCCCCATCATATATATATATATATATATATATATATATATATATATATATATATATATATTGTATCTTAAAAGAACGGGGAGACTAGGCAATTGATGATAATTTCAATTTATTAATGAAGATGTATATGGAATTGTTAATATTTACATAATTTTTTAAAGCTAATTTTTAATATAGCTTTCAAATTTGCAAACATGACAAAATCATTGTGGGACGCCGCCGCAAGCACCCCAACTCCAGTGCGCGCTCTCTCTGAGATCAAAAAGTCAACAACACGTAAACGGAAGGGACAATTATTAATACCTACATCAACAAGTCCTCTAATGCGGCCCTAAGAGGGGAGAGTATTGGGAAGCAATGGGAAACCCTCGCCACTGTCCCGATCCCAAGTCACCTGGAGAGAGCCGAGGCTGTTGCCCGCTTTCGCCTTACAAACTGGACACGACTTTTTGGGCGTCCACTTACACCGGGTTGGCCTGGCTGCTGATAAAGCCTGCCCGCTCTGTGGCCATGCTAGGATGGATGCCGACCATCTAAAGCATTGCTCTGCACTTGCCCTACATCCAGCTTCCGATGTCGTCAGCCGTTATTGGGAAGCTCGGCGTCAAATGACCGAAAGGCCAAGAACGGGCGTTGGCTAAAGTAAAGTAAAAGTAAACGGAAGGAAAAAAAAATCGCGGCAGTTTTTAGCACGTATGCGCTATTCTGATCTTCGCCTTTAAGCTCATTACTATATATATATATATATATATATATATATATATATATATATATATATATATATATATATATATATATATATATATATAAGCACACACATACACACACTGTTTAAAATTGTTTCAGTGTGAGCTCCTTGAGGACGGATTTCTCTCTTTTGAAATTAAGGTTTGAATTCAAAATTGTATGCTTTTAGAGAATTTTTCAACTAAGCCTAAAATTTTCTTTCAATCTCAATGTGTAAAAATTACTTAGTTTAAGGAAACTTTTGACTAATCTTTAGAGCGACGTTTATCTTCCACATCCCACAGTTTGTGTGCTACAATGTTGAGACTAGTTGTGACGTCACTCTTAAAAATATGAAAACTTCTTCGATGTAATCGAATGTATGAAACACCAAGCAATTATCACCGCATATTTGAGTGGAAACACTTTTACCTTAGTTCTAAAATGCAAATAGAGATTAGGCAATGTTAGAGTCTAAATAAGAGAAGAAACTTCCAATGCAGGTATTTTCAACCCGTTATGTGGCTGAAAACATGGTGGAATCTCTTGTGAGCAATTCGAATTATATTTTCTGAAATATTTATGATACTAAAATCAAATTAACCTTTAAATAAAAAATATGGTGAAAGTTTTTGATGATAAGATGCGCTGTAAATTAATATTTACAGCGCACTCAAATCCTAAAAGTAAAAGTATTTATGAGTCGCAAAAACATATTCTGAAATAAAATAAATAAAAATGCACACGATTAATATTTATAAAGTAATGCGCTATTTGATACTTATCCAGCATGTATAGTTTAGAAAGAACTGCAAAAAAACTTTTCTTTGAAGAAAATGTCTTTTGTTTAAAGTAGATGAAGATTTTGAAATAGATGGGGGAGGGAAGAATTATTCATATGTTACATAATTTTTTTAATCTTTGCTTTTGTCTTTTTAATGAAGTAATTGTGATAGTATTTATTGAACTGCAGATATAAACTGCATTTCATTCAAGTAACTTTGGAAATTTCAATCAAATATCTGTAATTTGCTAAATTTATTGAATATTGAATTTTATTGATGCTTTTGCATGTACTAAATATTTTGTAAATTAAATGATATATTGATTATTTATATAATATATGAATTGTTTTGTGATCGCTTCATAGCTGATGAACGGAAGAATTGAGGCTGATATGTATTTAAGCCTGTACAGAAAGAGGAGTCTTTTTCTGTAAAATTTGTATATAGTTATTTATTATGTTTTGATAAATTAGCAAAATATTTTCACATTGAAAATCCTATTTCTATGTAGCACATAATGATTTATAAACGCTTATATTTTATTTTTTGTTTAAATTTTGAGGGGCCGCATTAGCCTGGTTGGTAAAAACGTTTGTTCCAACCGAAGATCCTATGTGTTCTCTAATGACCACATTAACTGTATCCTGGTTGCAGTGTTCTCCATGTGAAATGATACCTCTGGTGATGGCAGGCCAAGTCTTGTGCTTGATCTCTGCTTCTAAATTACAGAAATCCACCCACTTTCAGGGCAACAGTGATGCACCCAAGAGGTGTCCCACTCTATAAGTTGCCATCATTTCCGCTCGAATTAGTGCTTAAAGGTGGAAATCCTATAGGAACCAGTCATTAGAAAAAGAAAGTATCAATTTTTATATAAAACCCTCAAATTCATGAATTTTTATTACCATTATTCTGTTTATTTAAATTAAGGAATGTCTTTCATTTGCGGGTGTCTGAAACTAGTTTATCTCAACGGAAAATAGAACATTAATTTATTGTACAAATTAATATTATTCTAATATTGCTTGAAACAATTAATAAATATTGTAAATTAAATTAATTTTCTAAATTAAATATTCTGTTAAGGCTCCTTTTTTAAGTTGTACACCTGAATTATTTTAAATAGTATTTAAAATAATTCAGGTGTACCACTTAAAAAGGCTTAAATTCAGGTGTACCACAATCAATCAATAAATCAGATTTCTCGTTTTCATTATATTTGCAGACGATTTTATATTTCTGCAGACGACTTTATATCAATTAGAATATTTATATAAAAACACAAATTTATAGTACTAATTAATTATATTGTAAAACTGCAAAAAACAATAAATGTTTTAATTTAATTTAATTTTCTAAATTTATTTGATCAAAATTTTTTATTATGGTACTTTTTTAAAGTTATAACACCTGATTTTAAATAGTATTTAAAGGAGTAATAAATCTGAGTTCTCAGTTTTCATTACATTTTTGTAAACGATTATATTTATTGTGTAAATTTTAATATTTATATATAAAAATGCTAATGTATAATACAAATTAATTATATTGCAAAACTGCATGAAACAATTGACATAACTATTTTAACTTAATTAAAATTTCTAAATTTATTAGATTAAAATTTTCTGCTTTGGCAATTTTTTAATGTGATACACCTGAATTATTTTAAATAGTATTTAAAGGAACTATATTTCAGATTTCTCAGTTTTTATTATTTCTGCAGACGATGTTACTGGTTGATCAGAACAAAACTTCTAAAAACATTATTTCCTTACCGTTATTGCTACTCTTGTACCTTATATAGATAGCACCACTCTGTATGAAAGCTAAAAGAACTTTTCTGTTGCATGAAATCTTGCGAGACATATTATCCTCCTGTTTCTGCTCACGATACAATAAGCAAGTCAACATTTTTATGGCCCAACCCCATGCATGGTTTGGACGGCTGGAGTCACGCTAATAATTCCTTCAGAAATGCCATTTCCTTTCGTGATGAGTTTTTGCACTTGGCTTTTTCGAGGTCAAGCCAGTACTTTAATGCTTGGCCTCTGCATTCGACGTAGGGTAGCCGGGAACAGACGAGCACCCCGCAGAGATGTACGCGACAGAAAAGGCATTTCATATACGCCATATTGCCACCAAGGCCTTTCTTATCATTTGTATGGTGCATTTATTAAAAAATAAGAGTATCGAAGGTCACGTAAATTGATGAAAATGCAGCGAGTGGTCCGACACGAAATGCTGTGTAGTGTTTTGTAACCGCATAATTTTAGTTTGCGATAATTTATGTGGTTCCTGGATGTTTGCTGAAGTTTAGTTAAAATTGCAAAAAGAATTCTCTTAAATAACATTTCCTAAATTAGACTCAATAACTTCTTGTGCAATAAAAGTTGATAATGTTCTAAAAATAATGTATTTTAAAAAGCAACATTTTCTATAGCATTTTTTAAAAACATTGTTTGTATAGAAACACACACATACATTATACCACTTCATTATATACTACAGATTGATTCTTAGATTGACACCCAATATTTACTAATCAAGAAAGTCGAAATTCTTTCTAAGAATTTTGTTCCAGCACTAACGAAATACATAACATTTCGGAAGAAGTTTCACATAGGTATAAAAAAACTGTAAAATCGGAAGACTCCTAAGCTCTCATACTGAGAAATATACCGCAGAAAGGGGAATAAGTATCCATCTGTATTGCCCAATGAAAGCAAGCATCGTATACGGAGCATTTAGAATAAAGTTTATTCTATATTAGGCCAAGGTGGGAATCCATTTTTTTATTTTAACTGAAAACTATGTAAAAAATTGACTTTTTGTTGGAATCAAGTATTGTATCTTTGTTCAAGCAACCACGGCTGGGCTTATAGTAGGATAATTTTCTTTGGAGCATTAAGGCTTTGTTTCAATTTCAAATTACTGTGACCTTGTAGTGGTAGGATGGTTTTCTTTGGAGCATAAAGGCTTTGTTTCAATTTCAAATTTCTGTGACCTTGTAGTGGTAGGATGGTTTTCTTTGGAGATTAATGGCCTTGTTTCATTTATCAGATCACCGTGGCCTAGTGGCAGGATAGTTTCCTTCGTATCTTTAAAGCATTGTTTCAATTTCAGGCACTTTTGATCAACAGGAGATTGGAATGTGCACTTCCGCCTTCTGCTGCACATCTGTCAGGGTGGGTGCTTGGGAATTTTCACGGTTTTCTTCCTTGCGATATGTGAATACGGCCCACTGTCTATGAAAAGTCTTCCCGGAAAACAATTATCGTGGTAGGTGCTATAATGACTTAAACTGCCCCCTACTCAAGGTTAAAAGCATCCTTATCTTCCAAAATTCGATGTTGTGTATCCATGAAAAACTATTTCTGCGCGATAAAATGTAGCAAGTCCTGATAAGTCATACTATGCCATCGCTTCGTTCACCCAATCGTTTCTCAAGGTGCATTCATATATCATAAGAGAGAAGTTTAAAAAAAATTCACAAGCACTCACTAGAACCTAGAAGTAAGATTAAGCTTTTCAGAGCGAAAGATTGTGAGTTCGATCCCAGTCAATGTTGGTAAATAGAAAGGATTGTTGCAGTTCTGCATGCACATGGAAGTTTTACTCATTTGCTTCCTTACGACACGTGAATATGGTCCACTATGAAAAAATAAATAAATAAACTTCCAGAAAGCAGTTTAAAAGATGGGTATTGCACTGTCTCCCAACAGCCTTAGGTTAATGGGCTGTGAACAGTATTCATTTGAATTTTGAGTCCACTGTGGATTAACAATCGAATCATCCACTCCGGTGTAGAAGATTACGAGTTAAATATAAACCTCTTTTAAATAACTGCAGATGGATGTTTCTTTTCTGTATGCATGTCTGTCAGAGTGAGTACGTGAGAGTTTTCACGTTTTCTTCCCTTTGGACACGTAAATAAGGAAAATTATCTTTGATAAATGTTTTTCAGAAGGCGTATATACGTTTTTAATAAACATATATTTATTATATTAAAAAGTGGTTTTTAGTCTAGTAGGTTATCCATTAGAATGTCAAATACTCTCCCAAACAGAGATACATGCAGAAAAGCAGAAATGAAACATTTATTTCCTATGTTACTATCATATTTCATGAGTTCGAATCTAGCTTGGGCGTTGATGATATTAATAATTAAAAATGCTTTTAAACTATACATCCTTATCTGATTATTTCGCAGTATAAAGAGTAGTTAAATCAGCAAGCCAAATTAAATTAAAAGACATTATTTATTAGTATCGAACTTGAATCATTCCACTCCGAAGATTATAGTCCTCTTCAAAATGGGTTTTTTCTTTCTAATTTGCCGACACATATAACATGGACACTAATTGAGAAATATTGAAATGTACTTCTTCTTGAAACATGCTCCCACTTAAGTCTTAATGAATTGATAAATTTTCTCTGACTTTTATTTCATGCTTATCTAATAAGGGAATATATTATTTAAATTAATAGATAAAAAAGACTGCCATAAATTAATTATAATTCAAAGAAAGTTTTGTGTTAGGATACCAGACTGATGAATCATTCTTCTTCTCTAACAAGCATTCAAAAAATAATATAAAATTTTCCTTGGGAGAGCAAAATTTGAAGATTAATGTTCTTGTTTATTTCACAAATAAATAACTGAAATTATTTATTGTATGCATTTTTATACTTGTTTTTTTTGTGGCTTATGCAAAATTAATCTAAGAGATGTTATCAATATTTTTTCTCTTTCTTTTTTCATGTCAAAAAATATAAATCCCAAATATTTAATATATTTAATATGTTAAATAATTAATGTTAAAATATTTAAGAAATTTTAAGGAAAAATCAATCATCTTTATTTTAATGAAATCAAATTAACTTTAATAAGTGGAAATCACTTAAAACCTCAAGTGCATTTTAGATTAAATATTTTTAGTATTATTAAATATGTTCTGTATTTTAATACATATAAAAAAAAACTTTCCTATTATGTGGTAAAATAGGCCTGATTTTGTAGTTAGATGTATATTGATAAGAATTTACCATTTGAAATATTTACTCTGAAACAGAAAACAATCATTTAAATTTCCTTTTAATTTTGAATAAGCTCTTCAGAATCATCATTTTATTCCATGCTGCGATGAGTTATCGAGGAAACAATAATTTGAAAAAGTTTGCAATCGGGTACTCCTTGATTATTTGGCGATTTTTTTTACGCCAAAATGTAATTAACAAGATTACCGCTACATAAAGTTATACAAAGATAAAATTACCAGGGTTACCAGAAATTAAATTTTGTTGTTGAAATTTATCGCCAAATTTTTCGCCCAACCACAAGAGCTATCCGATTCTACACTGAACCTCAATGATTATTTAGTAAGGAAAGACATCGCCCTTTTCTCCAAACAATAACGGGTTCGATACCTGATTCAGCCGAAGAATATTATGCTGAGAAGGTTAATAGTTTTACTAAGTTCTATGTTTCTCTGACATTGAAGCGCTGATGTCGACTCAGGTGTCAAGTCAGCACAGGTGTCGACTTCGTCATTTGTCAGATCTTGAGAATTACGTGATGGTTAGTTGTATTTAGTATTTTCAGTAATGTCAAATTGATAACTAAACCCTATTGCGTCATAAACTAATAGAATCTGAGCTTCGTACTTTTATTAATCAAAGGTACTAAATACATTAAATCAATCAGTAATTTTTAATTTTTGTCATGGGCATATTGGTTTTTTTGTTTTTTATATTTTATTAATCGAGTGTTTGAGAATTTTGTCGAAGTTTATTTTGCTAATGATGTGATTTTCTTATGCAAGGAAATCAATAGTTTGAGAAACACTTTTCCATTGATTCATGCTATTAATATGTTGACAATAGAACTCTTCTGTTGTAAAAGCAAAAAGACAAGACAAAACATCCACTTTATGGTTAGTTTAAATCGGGAAGAAAGATTTAAATTTTTTAAAAAATTCATAAATTAATGGAATTTTAAATTAATAATTGCAAAACTTGTAAACAATCTCTGTTATATCTTAAGACTAATACCTTGCTTACGCCAACATTAAAAATTTTCTGTCAATTCCATTTTTTATTTATTTATATTTTCTGTTCCAATAAGTCGAAATATCTTCTTGTCTCGGTCATTTTTCTTTCTGATACGCATTACGGAAGTTATCGAAAAGAGCATGGAAGTTTCGAATACGGCTGCTAAAGGGAACTCATACTGAGAACACGACAGTAGTAGAATATAGAATAACAATTTACATAATTTTATTCGAAGCAGTAAAATGACACAATGGTATGTCATTCCATTGTGTCAAACGCCATAAAAATTGAATCTAGATTCATGCATCATATCACTCAAAGGACTTGAACAGCAGAAGAAGTAAAATATTTAAAGACAGCGCCACCTGAAAAGAACATTTGAAAGTATTCCATCAATATGTAATCAGAAAACAATATTTCATTTTAATTTGATATGTCTTTACATTCAGGTTTCCTTAAATAATGAATAGAAAAAGGAATGGAGCTCACATATTCATAAGTGGTAAATAGCATAACATGTCCCTCATAACGAAATATTGAATATGCTTTTTCAATTTTTTCGTAAAGAAGCGTTTTAGAAACAGTAAACAATTGTTGCAAAGGAGAAAACTCGGAAACTATCTTAAAACCAAAAATTTTTATGTTCTATCGGATAGTATATAACCTAACAGTGTAAGCAGTTATACAGTATTTTACATGATTATTCACAAATGCATTCCATACTGACATAAAATCGTAATAAAAAAATTATGAAATATGTGAGTTCTCCATTATGCTACATGCATATAACAAAAACCAAAAATAAATGTTTGGTTGTTCAGTAGAAGTGCAAAGACTACAAGTAGGGCTTACTTGTCTAAAGAACAATTTTATTAGTGGTGCTCCGTGAAATCATGAAAGAAATTGATATATATCAAACGTTTGATTTGATTAATTTTTATTTGACTCATTAAGAACTATTAGCAACAAATAAACTGATTTTATGCATCTTTTTATGTATCGATATTGACTTTCACATTTCTCTTAATAGAGGCTTGCAAATATTCTTCCAGTTAGCACCTATCCTCCTTTCATGCATTAGCAACCCATCCTACGTAGGATGCATGTAGTTGCAAATATAACTATTTTTGCTGTTATATTCTGTCAAATTAAATGCTACATAATATTAGTATTTATGGATTGATAGGCAAAACACGACTTTAAAAAACCCACAAACACGAATTTATGTAAGAAATGTATGTATCATTGAAAGTGTTCTTAATGTTTTTAAATTGCTTAGCTAGTTATTTACCATACATTTCATAATTAAAATGAAAACATTTTAAAGATCAACATTTTTTTTTCTAATTTACTAGGAATCTGCTATGGTTTATCTGCTGCTAATTGATTTATTGATTTTAAAATTCTCACACACGAAATTAATAAATAATTAATTATATTTACTAATTTTGAACTACAAAATTATTATAAAACTTTAATAAATAAATAAATAAATAAATAAATATAAAATTTAAATATCAGTAAAATAATTTCAATTTTTAAAATTTACATATAATTTTAGAATTAATTTAACAAAGATCAGTTTAGTTTTGAAGATAATTAGAATGTATATTATTTTTATTTATGAATTTAAATTAAATTAAAACCAAGCAATAAGTTTGAACTATGTAAATTTTTAAAAAGTAAGCTAAACTTCAGAGCAATTTGAAAACAACAATTCAAAAAAGTTTTAAAATGTTTTCATTAAGAATAATTTGAATTAGTGTGAAAAACTCTGAAAAACATTCAAAATACATTATTAAAATCTATAAAAACAATTTAATTAAAATCAATGAAAATTAAGAAAAAATATTGAGTAAAATATAGGAATAGAAACTACTCTCTTCACTTCAAAGAGAAAGGGAAAAGCGCTGCAAATTTAGTTGGGTAAATATTCTAAGAACTCAAAAAACAAAATGCTCCGCACTTTTCAATGAAATGAAAAAATAGGTGGAAAAGCAACATAAATTAAAATAAAAAAAGAGAAGGAGAACAAAGTTTTCTCAAAATTATTTTTGATAAGAAATAAAAGTAATTGTATTTAAAAGAAACAGATAATTAATCGACATAAATTGTGTAGGTATGCAGTAAAAATTCAAATAAATTTAGAAATGTTAAAATTGAAAAGGTGACTTCCGGCAAGACATTAAATAATATATTTTTGTAACTTAATTAGTGAATACAAGCGATATTCGCACATTTTTTATAAGATTTTATATCTTCTTATGAAAAATGGAACATTTCATTTTCACAAGTTTTATGCATTTGGAGCTTTATTTATCGTCTGATATTTAAAATTTTTATTTAAATATAAAATGGCGCTTGTCAATAGGCAATAGATGGTAAGCTATGTTTATGCTCTTTGCGAAGAAGTACTTTCTTATGAAGGGAAAATGTTTTCCAAATACTTATTAAAAACAGCGAATTTTTTTTTAAAACTGTGAAGATTAGGTTTTAAATGTTAAAAAAAACCATTAACCCAAATGTTTGTTTTAAATATATCTGCTCAGTTTTAGCTAAAATTTAAATTGTTAGCTTCTGTTTCAATCTTAAAAAGACCACAAAACAATGCTCGTTGTCTTTCTCAGCGTCATGTCTATGAATCTAGAACACGTTACGGTAATCTTTACAAAAATATTTTAAAAGACAAAAATGGAAAAATATAGCAGTTAATGTATGTAATTTCAAGATGACGCTTGGATCTATTTAAATGATTGCAACACATAGAAATTGTTAAATGATTAGACATTATTTAAATGATTGCAACACAATTTATGATCATAAAAAAGGAGAAAAATATGGAACAACGGGATTCAAAGAATCAAGGGAAAGTTTTCTAAAGGATTTATGATTTTTTTTTACTTACTGATTTGTTAAATGATAATTTTTCGTACAAAAAAAAAAAAAAAAAAAAAAAAAAAAATTCAAAATCAGCTTTTTAAGTTTTAAATATGAAACTCCAATTTATAAGTATGAAATTCCAGACCCTTAGAAGTTGGCCTTCTATCCATCAATCACTGAACTGTATCACAATAAAACAAGCAGTTACTAACCAAAATCCAAATTTATTTATCTAGAAAAAAGGAAACAAGAAACGAAAATCAAATCCATTTTATTTATGTTCCTGCTAAATTCTATGGTGTATCACCGATAGTGTTTTGTGCATTCAAAAATTTAAAAGCTGCATTTACAAACGCTAGCCTACAACACTTTTTGAACTTTGGAAAATCAATCCAATGTAATTGAACAAAATAGCACTTCAGATACTAAAAAGCATTATTAGAATGAAAATTAAGGTGTAGAGTGATATTCAAACTCTTCGAGCAATTGAATAGATAGTTGAAAGAACTCATTCTTCTATCCAAAGAGTAATCAAGAATTACAAGTCATCGAAATCTGTTATCTTAAAGCCTCGGAGTAACGGACCATCTAAGCTGACTTTACGAGAAAAGATATGCATCCTGAAATCCGTATGTTCAAATCCAAAGATTACTGCATCTCAAATAGATTTTGATATTACAGAAGGGGATCGAGTTTGCGAGGCTTAGTGCCAGAAGCTGAGGCTTCTATAACTAATTTTCACTTTGCAACTCGAATATTAATAACTTGCAACTCGAAAATTTTTGAACTCAAATCTACTGTCCAACAGCCGCCACCTGCCTTGACAGATGAGCCACAGAACCATACCTTGATAAGGCGAGAAGTATCGCCGGCACCTACTCTCTAATATTGGCACACAGTAAATCTCGTGGAAGACTTCTACCTCACCTTAACGAACCGTTAAATCCTATACTATTCCTCTATGTCCCAGCTCTCGACCGGACCATCGTCGGTGACACGCTGGTATTCCATCACTGGAATGCCATCCGACGCAATGGACATTATCCTTTTCAAGATAAACCAGTTGCGCCGGTCCAGGATGGTATTCAAGCTATCGCTCTTGTACACCAGCTTGCTCCTTTCATCCGAGGTCCTGGTAGAAGAATGCACGAAATGGAGGCAATCCTCCACCACATTGCACGAGAGACATAACTCACTTATCGGATACCCTCGTTTATGAAATTATTCCACTTCACGTCCGGCCCAGTCACTATTTGGGCAACGATAGCATTTCCGAAAACTCTTTTTTCAGAGACTGTTTCAAAGAATCTGAAGGTCTGGCGACCAACTTCTTCACTTTCCCATCTTAGCTGCCATACACGCAGTACTTCTTTACGCAGCACCTTAATCAGATGCGACCTTAGACGTGACAGGTCCAGCGTTTTCTCTGGTAAACTCGCAGCCTCTTTGGCCAGTATATCTGCTCTTTCGTTTCCGAAAATGCCTGCATGAGCGCGTACATAGTGTAAGTGCACCTCTCTGCCGCTAGTGGCTTCCCGGTAGGAGTCCTTTATCTTGTTAACCAAGATGTTCTGGTTATTTGGATCGGCCAGGGAGTAAAGGGACAACGAGTCACTGTATAAATGACAAGTGTTGTTGCCCGGTTTTGTTTTGAGCTAAGTTCCAGTCCCAGCGCCGATATTTCCGCCTGAAAGACGGAATTTTTGTCACCAAGTCTAGCACTATAGATTTCAATCTCTTGCCCAAAGTATAAGATTGTGAACCCTAAACCTATTTTACCATCAATGCCTGATCCGTCGGTAAATATCGCCAGACCCTCACCAGTCGGCTTTTCGCTACCGAAAGATACACTATATCGTTCCGCTGGGTGACTATTCAAAATGTCGACCCTCTGCTCAATATCGTCTGACCGCAGATTTATCTCGTTGAATATATATGGTTTGCGTTCCACCAATACCATAAGCTTTGCGTATTCTATGCCTACTTTTATATCTAGCGGTAGGACTACCGCCAGTACTTGTACAGCAGCCGTAGAAACAGTCATGTAGCATTTAGTGAATGCCATGAGTGCCGGTCTTTGTACACTCTGTAGGTGGCCTTAGAAGGTTTTACATTCCAATCTGTGTCCCCATGTCCCTACACCAAAAAGAGACATCCTTTCGGTTCCACTCCTGTATAGACGTTTGAGTAATTCAGGATCACGCCCGAATAGAACTCTCGCTGTTCGTTGGAGCGCCATTTTGACTTTCACAACGTTTTGCCTTACCTCCTTAAGATGGGAATTGAAGGTGAGTGCGGTATCGTACTTTAGGCCCAGGAATTTTATCTCCTGCACAGACTTAATGGAGGTTCCGTCCCACCTGAAGACAGGCGGCCTCTTAGACGATTTCTGGTGACCGTGAGGGCCACTATTTTGCTGGAATTGAATACCAGCTTGTACGTCGTCCCCCATTTGCTGATTGCATTGAGGGCAACTTCCGCATTTTTCTCGAGCTTTGCTCTTGAGTCACCAGCGGCGACCAGCAGCATGTCATCAGCGAAGGTTATCAGCCTCGTGTCATCCGGCATGTCCAGTCGCAAAGCGCTGTCTGCTACTAAGTTTCAGAATAGTGGTCCACTACATGACCCCTGCGCTACTCCTCTGCTGGATTCGAAAACTAGGTTTTCTCCCAAGCCATTATATATAATCTGTCTGTCTTTAAGGTAGTACTTTACCAACATATAAATATTAGGTTTACTTCGTGTTTGACCGAGGAGGAATATGACACCTGGTCTCCACACGCTGTCAAAAGCACTCTGAATATCTAGTGCAATTAGACTTACGTACTTTCCTTTCTCCTGGAAATACCTAATTGTGTCATGGAGTCACACGTGCGCCGTGTCGCACGAACTACCCAGCCTAAAGCCGTGTTGGGATGGGTGAAGCGCCTGTGATTTCACCAGGTGGTGGTAGATCCTTTGTGTTAGGAGTTTGTCCAGCACTTTGCCTAAACTAGAGAGTAGACAAATCGGCCTATATGAACGCGCTTCAGACGCGTTCTTTCCCTGCTTTAAAAACAGGACCAACTTGGCATATCTCCAAGATCTTGGGAAATGCTTTAAATAAAGGCATTTATTTAAGAGGAGTACAGACATTCCAGGATATTACAGAAAGGTTTAAAAATCTCTTCCTGAAGATACTTTTCGAACAATTCTTAAGAAATCTAGTTATGACGACCGTGCAGCTTGTAGAACGCCATGTATTTAAACTGCATATAAGCAAAACCGTTTAAATTTTGCCAGTAAGCATGTTAATAAACTTTCTGAGTTTTTTGAAAAGTAATATTCTTAGATGAAAGCAAGTTTTATATCTTTGACATCAAAGGGTGTAAACTGGTGCAGAGAAAACAAGGTAAGGCTTTTGAGAAGTAAAAATTTGTGTCTTCAGATAAACGCGGTGGAGGTGACATAATGATATTAGGGTGCATGGTGGCAAGTAGATTTGATCGATTAACTTTTATAAACTCCACATTAGATCATATGGGAAGCCGAAATATATTAAATGAAAATTTGAAGCAGAGTGCATAAGATTTGAAACTTGGCGATGACTTTTGGTTTCAAAAAGACAATGAGCCAAAACACATTGCTCACAAAGTAAACAGCTTACTGTTGTATAATATCAAATATCAGTTGATCAGTTCAGATCAAATGTCAGAAGTATTAGATCATATGGGATGCCAAAATATATTAAATGAAAATTTGAAGCAGAGTGTATAAGATTTGAAACTTGGCGATGACTTTTGGTTTCAAAAAAACAATGAGCCAAAACACATTGCTCACAAAGTAAACAACTTACTGTTGTATAATATCAAATATCAGCTGCATACTCATCCACAATCGCAACCGTTAAACTCCATCAAGCATTTATGGGCCTTATTGGAATGCATAATATAATATCGAAATATATGCTAAGAAGAGTAATTATGATGGTATGGAGTAATATTTCATCTTCATGAACCACTAAATTAATTCACTCAATGCTTAAGCTATTGGAAGAGGTTCTTAAACATAAAAGTTTTCCACTGAGACATTAAAGTTTAATTGACAGTCCATGGAAGCTATGTTTTTTAAAGACTTTTCTCATCAGTATGCAAACCTTTTCTGACTGCTTTTTATGTTATTTAATTATTATTTTAATTCCTTTTAAATAATGTGTGTTATCTTTCTGTGTGTGTGTGTGCGTGTGTGTGAAATTGTTACTAATATTTAAGAAATTGTGTTAAAGAAAAGCATTATATGAAAATTGAATTCATTTTGGCGCTCTATAATATATTTTTATTCTCTCTAAAATGTTTACTGTGCGTTTGTACGCAGACTTTTTCTGACAAGTATATATTCTGGCATTCAGATCATATATATATATATATATATATATATATATATATATATATATATATATATATATATATGATCTGAATGCTGTGCCCAAGTTTTCTTTAGGCTTTTTTTGGTTGAACTTTCCTATCAAACAGACGTGCTGCAGTTGTCATAGTTGGTCTTCAGACAAAAAAAAAATGTTCCTGTAATAATAAAATTTATTCTTGAAATTCTGCTTTTGCATAATCTTTTTTCATTACAATTTCACCAAGGCAAAGAGGTAACTACGTAATAAATTATATATATATATATATATATATAATAAAAATATTTTAACAACGTGACACAAAATTAAAAAAAAAATTGAAAAATATTTTGTGAACATTTTTTAACAGCATAAATGGTTTCATATTTTGTAGCGCCATGAGGAATAAAGAATGTTAATTCTTTCCAAAATCTTATAAACTATAAAATCTCATTTCCACTATATATTTCACTTATTAAATATTTACAAACTACCGAAAAGGAGATAAAAAAAATAAAGTCGGCTCTGTAATGAGCTTATCTGCCCTTGCCGGGGAACAAATGTATGAATTAAAAATGAAATTTTTGGTGGCAGATTGGTTATATCCTATTATAAATGATTGAGAAATGCGATATTTAGCTACGGAAAAAAAGAATGCAACTGAAAGTTAATTTAAATCTATTAATAGCTACGTCCCAAAACAACACCTTCAAACCTTTACGTAATGGGAAAATAAAGAAACCGTAGACAAATAACATTTAATCCCATTTTACGCTTGCTTTTGCATGTTCGCCTGCATTAAAGTCCATCAAATGTGATGAATTTCAATTCCAGGAAACAAAAGCTAATTTCCATGTAGTATAAAGAGAATTATATTGTTTTGAAACGTCAAATATTAACAGTAATTTTACATTGCTTATTTTTCTTATGTGTTTGCTTATAATGTCGTCCTTTATTAAATGTAAAGTAAACTGTCATTTGCCCTTGATTGTTTTAAACTGGTAGGAAAATTTTTATACTCCATGCTTGATAAATTTCTGTTCTTCTAAAATGTTGAAAAATGAAATTTTAGGAAAGTATTAATCAGTTCATTATTTCTGAATATATTTGCGCATTTTTATGTAAAAAATGCCTATATTTATTTACATGTTCATGTTTTTGTTTTCCATGTAGACATTATTATATGTAATGTAGGATACTGAAGAATCCCTGAATACATTATTGTGGACGCACTTTCAACAGTTTGAATTTTTATGTAAAAAGATTAATTTTTCTAATTAACTTCATTATAATTTTAACTAACATTAGTTATTAATAGCATTTAATTAATAAATTATATTGTTATTCTTATTTATTTATAGTATTTAAAATAGTTAAATGTTTGTGCTCTCATTCTTTGTATATATATATATTATAAAAATATTCTCGGTAAAGAGGGTTCCGAGAGCATTACATAAAATTTTGATTATTTATTCATCAATTAGTTGCATTAGATATAATTGAAAAATGACGTAATTTAGAATAGAAATGTAATTTTTCAATACAAAAATTTTTTTGATATTAGAAGTTCAAAACATGAGAAAGATCTTAGAACATAATTTGAAATATAAATACATTTCCATTATGTTTGCCATGCAATTTTCACATTAAAATGAACACAAACAATATTTAGATTATTTGAAGGCCAAATTTCATTTTATATTTAAAAAAAGTACGCCAACTCGAGTTTTATAATTTGGTGAAACGTACAGTTTTGATTATGTCCTTCATAAATATTTAAGAATATTATGATATAAATGGTAAAAAAATTTTATGAGAACTTTTTTAAACATTTTTTAGAAATATCAGTTTTAACTTATTTAAGAAAGACTTCTAACTACAAAGATAAATATATAGCAAATTACTTATCTTTAATTATTCAATTATTCAGTTATAAAGGGAATTATTTGGGAAATTTGAAGCAAAAGTATTGAAATAATTTCTTTATAAAACATAATATTTGAAACTTAATTTAATAAACTGTTCATTTACTTGGAAAAGTTTTATTTATGTGCTTTTACTTACCTTCGCCACAACTGCAATATTCTTTTAAAGTCATGGAAATATCCTGAGATTGAAGGAGAAGATATTACAAAACAATACAATGCATTATTCAGAACCTTTGAAGTATTTATCGCGTCGATAGGTTCCGTAATATATATGTGTGTGTGTGTACTCTAGTATGTCTGTGCGAACCGAAAAAATTGAATCAAATAATTTTGATTAATACTGAACGAAATAATATTTTATTTTTCATTGAGATATTATTGTCAAATTAACGAGAGAGAGGCTTATGGTGGATATCTATTCTGAATTGGTGGATCGATTATATGAATCCAGATGAAAGTTTAATTTTTTAGACTTTAGTGTGTTAAATCACCCACTAAAGTCTAAAATAGTCATTCTCCCAAACTCACTATAAAGTGAGCTTGGGAGAATGGTTAGAGCAAGGTCGTACCATGATTCTTCCAGCCTCATTGCATGAAAAAGAGTATTAACACTGCTTAAATTACATCTTTTGCAGGAAATAAGATATGCATTGTAAGAAGAACCTGATCACTAATAGTTCTATATACTGCTCCACAGTGACCCTTCCCTTTCAAACTGAGCTGGTAGAAAAAACCCAACGGGGTGGTGGTATCATGACAGTTTCATATCCATATTCGACACCTGGAAGACTACATAGACGATATTGCATACTAACGCCATTTGCAATCATTAAGTTGTGCTTCCAAACTCTCACCCGTTATCGGTAAAAGTTATCGGTAAAAGTTTGAAAGGTGTTCCTCTGAGCATATAATTAACTTCTACTTGTCAATCCATCAAGTGTATGGTTTGGACCTCGATGTATATGATGTTGGATACTGACCTCTGGGACAGATGATTTGGGAGTTACTATGCTGCTGCCATTAATGTTCATTCTATAAAAATGACTACTAATGGTAATTTTTGGCAGAGGAATATTCATCGGATGATATGATGAATGAATACTCTGGTGGCAGTTGTTTGCGCTCTTTTAAACATTACTAACAACACTTGACACATTTTCAATCATTTTCTTCTTTTGTCCAGTATTTTGCTTTGACGATCTTAACTTCTTGCGCTGTGTGGTTACGACTTTGGACATCATAACGCTCGTAAAGTCTAAAAGGTCAGATATTTCGAACATAATTATTCTATACTCTAAAGATTATTTACTCCTTGGCAAGGGCAGAAGCCTGCCGTTTTTAGATTTAATTAAAAAAGAGTAAAGCCACATACAATGTTAATAAACCTATCTCATAACACTGCAGTACATAGATAGCTTTTACATTAAGAAAAGTTGCAACTTTGATACTTTCGAAATATATTTTAATGTATCTTTAAAAAATCGCCTCCATTCACAAGTGCTAGCACTATAAATATCGATATCTATCTATCTATTTATACCAAAGACAATTGTGCCAATGATCCCGTGATTTCATTGGGTACTTGCTGGTGTTCTCTAAAGTAGAAGGTTTAGCGAACAAGATTTATGTATATTCATAATAAGCGTACGCACACACATCCTTGAATTCATAATTATGATTATTTTCTGTTACTGTTCGTTCAATTAAAAATTATTTCATTCCGCATTTCTAAATAAAGTAAAATTACTTTGTCAATATATCTGCATTACTTTTTATTATATACTTATCGCAATTTTTAATGAGAAAATATGCTTCTTTCAAAAAGAAAATAAATATTTTTTTTTATTTTGATAGAGCTTCTTTGTTAAACAAAAGATCTTATTAAATATGCCTCAGAATAAAATTATATACTTTTTTGCGATATGTTGAATGTTTTCTCAATACCCAATATTTTGTGATATTATGTGTCGATTATGTTAAACATAATGTCCTAATGTCCTTATTAATTGAAAGAATCGTCAGTTAGACATTGGTAGAACTATTTAGCCGCTAATTGACATTAAATTATCTTATTAATATTTCTGGTACTTATTCCAGTTGCTTTCATAAGTAAACAATATCACACAAAATTCTACAAAAATTATTTATTAATTCATCGCTTAAAAATTTCAGGATAATAATATATTTTTTTATTATTCAATTTTATATTTTTCTTAACCTATTCTAAGCGCATATTTCTAATGTGCAAATTACCAATTATATTTTAAAATAAAGGGAACCTTAAAAAGCATTTTGTTTTATTCCGTCTGAAAATGCGGGTAAAAAATAAACGAGTATCATTATTTCCTGCAAGACATAATTAATATCCAACATCTGCAATTTTTCGAAGCGTCATTTGTGAAAGACGTTTTTTACATAAAAATTACCACTTAAGACTTATACATCACAACTAATTAAATAGTTATTTTTGTGACTTTAAGTTGTTACAGAAGTTATTTCGTTATGAAATTGGAAAATGTTATCTGTTATTTTCTTAAACGAATATAAGTTTGAAAATCATTATAGCCACTAGAAGCAATAAAACTGTTTAAAAATAAAACTTTAAACTATTCTTTTATTTTAATTTTCTGACATCTGTTTTATTAATTTTTTTATATTAGGCTTATCAGTTTAGTTTAGCATTTTAAGCACGTATATAATGTTATAAATATTTCTCATTTCCTTATTAATTTCATTTCCTATTTTCCTTGAGGGTTCGTTTATTCTTCTGAACACTTATAAGCTTACACAGAAAAAAATATTTTAAACTCTTGTAGAATATCTTTTCAAAATAAGAAATTCAAAATATTATCAAAAATATGGGTATGATAAGAGATGAGATTATAAGCAATTTCTTGATAACCGTTGTCATGGAATTTCTCAATATTTCTTTAATAAATTCAAAAGCATGATAAAAGATCATTAATATAAAATAAATAAGCGTATGAGTTCAAAATGTAATGTTTCAAACAAAAGAAAATGTGCAAAATACAATTCGTGAAAAAGGAAAAATAAATCTATGATACATCAAAAGAAAAAATTTTTTTCAATGGAAATTCCTATTTTTTAAAAAATTAAAAAACTGTTTTATAATTTTTAGATTTAATTTATTGCATTGTTAGTAAACTGAGAATATACAGTCAAGATGAACGTCTTGTTTTATTTATTTTTTGAGGTTTCAAATTCCTGATCTCTCAGAAACTATTCGTATTTTTTTTTCTGTTGAACAAACTTTATTGTGAATAATGAATCAGTTTTTCATTTTGAACAATTGTATTTATTTACATGTATTTAAAAAGGTATAAAATTAAATTTGGCTTAAAAATTTGAGTTGAAGATAATTTTGGTGCAACTTAACTAAAATATTTCATTGGTTAATTATTTCATTTTAATTGTTATTGATAAAGATCACTCAAGAATAAAAATCAGCATTCAGATTTAAAAAAGGAGATAGTGCCTGCTTATTTCTAGAATATTTACTGTATAGCTTAATCCTTCTCTAGCTACGATTACAATAATGGATAAAATAAACAACTACGTATGGCAGAAGGGACTAGAATAAAGGGGTTTGGTGTAGAATTATGTACCACTTGGTTTCGAGATACATTTCGGCGATAAATTTTTATTTCTGGTAATCCTGGTAACTATCCTTGAATAGATTTTGTGTAACGGTCATCTTGTCAGTCACATCTTGGCACCTATCTTGGAGTAAAAAAAAAAAAAATCACTAGAGAATCAAGAGGTACCTGATTGTAAATTTTTACCAAATAAAGAAACGCATAGAATTTGGCCTCATATTTGACACATTACGGTGGATAACTTCACAGGCGATTTCTACTAAAAAAATCATTTCATTTTATTACATTTCAAAGCGTTTATCTTATAACACGTGAGCATGTTTATGGCTTCAAAGGATGAAATCCTGGAAACTGCCAAGCACACTCTTCACAAGATGTGGGTGCAGACATCCATTTCTCGTTGTCTAACAGTTAGAGAAATCGAAGACCATTTTTCTCAAGAAAACTTTTTTATGTTGATTTCATTATTTTTTCTATTTAATAAATAAATTCTGAGGAGTTCTAAATCGTTGCTAACCATTTAGTTTAAATTTTACTATTTCGGAAAAAAAAACTGTTTTATTTATTTTGATTCCTATTATCGCTTCCTTTCATTAACTAAGCGAGAATTTCAGTTGGCAAAGTGAACTGCTCAGTCTTAATAATTTACGTATTTAATTTAATGTTCGGTAGGAAAATCCTTTGGAATAAGTTAATAGAAAAGATATCCATAACTTTCTTTACATCAATTCATATGTCAGCAATTTTTTGATCACTTGATAATGCAAAATGCACACATATAGGTAGCTCACATTTTCCCAAGGCCCCAAATTCACCTTTGAAAAAATTATATATATATATATATATATATATATTCGTTTTTTACAGCTTTGCATTAATACATAAATACTTCATATCAGAATGAAATCATATAAATAAATAAATTATTTTGAATTTCTTTATTATAGTTTTTATTGAAAGGCTAATGTTTATTTTCAAAAAGAAAGGTAATGTATTTTTTCTGATATTCTGTCACTTAAAGCGTTCAATCAAATGTATTTCAGAATAAAATTATGCATATTTCATACTTCTTATCGAATATTTTTTTTCGATACCAGCAATTTTAATGGGTATTAAACACGAGGTTTTTCGTTCCTATATTTTATTCCTATTCTCATATTGTACTTCGAAAAGTGTTTTTATAGACGCAATCATTAAAGTATTTTTTTTATTTCTTCCTTGTGAAAACGTCATTTTAAATATATACCAAGCATACACATTATAAGTGAATTCATAATAGCACAAACGTGTCATGTATTTCTCTAAAACTCAAATTAAAATCCAAAACGCAAAAAAAAATTCAGTCGATGCAACACCTCTTGAGAAGTTTCCTTACTTACGGTTCACCTAATTAAGATACTTTTCGCGCCTCATGTTGTTGCGCAAGAGATTTATTACGAACATTAAAAATGCTGTCACTTCTTTTAAAACTAGTGGTTTTGACAACCATTGCATGTAGCAGAAATAATAAAAACAGAAACGCCCACTTTCTATATTCTTCTGAGTTAGGTTCATTTGTTCAGTATTAGGAATTAAAATTTATTATTTTTAAAAGGGTTAATTAATATGATTGGTTTTTAACTGATTTCTCATGGGGGGAAGTATACATATTTATTATTAGTGTGACAAACTTAGTAAGTTTTGAAGAAATGTTTCGATTAGGAAGAAACGGTATTGATTAATATCTAACAACATTGTTTTATTAATGTTATTTTATGACTATGGAATGAAATTATAAGATCAGTTAAAATCAAATCTAATGAGATGTAGAATGTGAAATATTTTCCTTAATTAAGAAAATATTGATGTAGGGACGCATCTTTGCTACGTTTCCAATGATTCTTGATGCATCGCGGAAACACATTCGCTGTAATGTGAGCAAGCAATTACGAAAAAAGAATTGAAGGAAGTTAATAAATGTTGTTACTTTTCATAAAATAATTATTCTTTGGAGATATAGAATAAACGAGGAATTTCTCTAAGAACATAAATTGTTATTTTACTCCCAACGATATGCATTGATAAAAATTTTAAGAAAAGTTGAAAGAATCTAACGCCTCAGTTCTGGAAGTGGGCAAATTTCCGAATGTTGGGCATCAAGACTTAATTAACTGTACAGTGAGATCAAAGCAGGATTTATTATGCTTAAATTAACTAATGGAAATAGTAATAAAAGAAACTTAGTCAGAGACATCAATTTCATTTCATTCTGTATGCAGAAAAAGAGCCTCATTTGTGTAGATAGAAGGTGCAATATAAAAATGATGATACTTTCTTAATAAAAATTTATTATTAATACCAGTAAAATTCTTCATATTCCATTAAATTTAAATTGTTAAAGTATTTTTTTTTGAAAACAAAAATATAAAATAAATATACGAAAAACAAGAAAAAATTCAATCTTTTATAGAACACTTGTTGAACGCATCGTTTATTCAAATTAATATTCAAAACGAATAGTAAAGAGGATTTATCCAGAATAAACAAAAATACGAGTTTAATATATAAGCATCTTATGTATAAGTAGCTCTATTAGAAATAAAAATGTGTGAAACAAGACATATACATTGGAAGATAAATTATTAAGCACCAAAGGAGGAAAACATTTTCACTTTCATTTAAAAGACTGCTTTCTTAGATCATAAAATTTTCATTCGAACGTATTTAGCAAAAAGGAAACTATCAAATTGAGTATTCGGTTTTATTAATTTTTTTGAGTGTTCACATTTATAAACACTAACGAATTTATTATATTTCTTTATCTTGAATAAACTATTAGAATATATTTTGAATAAAGAATATTTGCTGTGATTTTCTTGGAATATTAGTATTCAATACGTTGTATAATGTATAAAACTTTATCATAGAAAAAATCTATTTAAAGACTTGTTTTTATTTATTGTACTTAAATTGCTATTATTATTTATAATGATTCTCTTGGATGGTAGTTTATAAAATGATAATAGGATGAGAATGGAATACTTAGAATAAAAAAAAAAAAGAACGAGCATCTTCTTTATAAATAACAGATACTATCTGTGGAAATACCATTTGAAGGTAATACATCTGAACTAGCTGACAAAAATCTTTTTTGAAATCTTTTTAAGAGTAAAAAGTAGGATCAAGACCATATGAATTGTCCCTTCTGAACACCCATGGTATCAGTATTCTTGTCCTTTGTTCACAGCTTTAAAAGACAGGAACAAACTGCTCTCGCCCGCTTTACAGTGGTCACCTAAAATCATTAAAATTTCTGAGGGCAGCAAAATTTTCGAGACTAGTTTCGCCGAACACACAAGCTTAGCTAGAACATACCTTTGAGTGGCTGGGGCTATCCAAGCATGATTCCAAGCAACGATCCTTTCATGGTGCTCGATAGATTTTGGGGGTGTGAGGAACTAGTCAAGCGCAGCTAGCCAAAGGAGATATGCAACAACAACAGCTGACGATTATGGTTAGCACTTTGACCTATGATTTAACAGTTTGTGGGTTCGAATCACATCTAGAGATTGGAAGTTCCGATACCTATTCTAAGCTGTAGGTCTAGTTTTTGTAATCTGATCCCGAGGGAATTCTTTTGTTGAATGAATGTTCCTTAATAAAATATGGCTGAGATTTAACAGATAGAAATGTGTGTTGCGTTTCATCTTTCTGCATGCATATGTCGCTGTGGGTGCTTGGGATTTTTGCGGGTTTATTTTAATTGGAAGGTAAGCTTAGCTTTCTGTCCATAAAAATCTTTGATAAAAGGGTAGATGTGATGATGAATGATAAACCTGAAGCTGTTAGGTTGTGCGTGAATCAATTTTGTTGTATAAAATATTCTTTTAATTCAATCAAAGAAGAATGTAAAGAATCTTATAATTCAGATATGAAACTTCATATGGCTTTCCAAGTTTTCTATGCAATTTGTCTAATCTTTCACAATATCATGAAACGAATATCTATAGTTTTAACACACTTATACAACAAAATGTATGAATTGTTTTAATGAACAACTAATTACACATTTACTTTTTAAATATAAAAAATAATCAAGTTCATTAATATTTTTTATTTCCATACATTTTATTTATACAATTTTGCTGGATATACTTAGTATATTCAAATGTATTATAATTAAAACTCTAGGGTATTTTTTTAAAGTAATGGGCAGCAAATAACGAATTGAATGGGACTCATGAATTATGAAAAAAAGCGTGATCCAAGAAACTGGCGCAAATCTCAATGCGATTAATTTTACTTAAAAATAGTGTCGTTTTACGCTTGAAACAACGCATGTTTCGTACAGCAATAAACGTTGTTTCAAGGGTAAAAGTTTTCAAACAGAAATAGAAATATCTGTTTGAAAACTTTTTAAAAAGAAAAGAGTGAATAAATTCTCTTGCCTTTAATTATCTTCGCAATCTGTCTCAGGACCGCGGTCTTTGAAATGGATTGTTTCTCGTTTGACATGTTCTTATTTTTGATGTGGGGTATGCGATTAATATTACGTTTCTACTTTCTGTATGTATTTTATTACAGGGTGTGGGTTAGAGATTTTTCTGGGTTTTTCCTTCATGTCACAAGATCTTCGCCGAATACCTATAAAAATGTCTTTAAAGTTCAGAATTCAGTGACTCTCAAAAACATTTTACACAACAATTTACAGGCATTAAATAATTTATAAATTAATTTTTTAATTTAAAACTAAAGCCTGAGTGCTTTTGATATTTCACGTATTTAGCTCTATGATGGGAAGAAGTATTATCAATTTATATAGTAATGCACCTCCAGCTAGCATAAGCAATTTTACATGTCATATATTCTGATGATGAATACGTATTTTCTAATACTGTTATACTATGATTTTTTTTATAATCTCAAAATTTTTTCTGTATTGTGTGAATTCAAAAGCATTTGTATAAATTACTAATTCAATGGGTCAAGTGTATATTATGTTATGGAAGAAGCATAAAGGAGACATTAAGGAAGTAGATAGCTGAGTTGGTAGCCAAATGGTTAGCGTTCTTGCTTTTAGTTCACTAATTCGTGGATTCGCGTGATTGACATTGAGCTGAGATGTTTGTTGTAGCTCGGAATCCACTTTAAGCTTTTAGTTCCGATCTAATTAGTCCTTACTTTGTGAAAAAAATAACCGTTGAGTGACAAAGTAAACTAAACAAAATTTGAGTAAAATATATCATGAAAGTATGTATTGAAAAACAGGAATTTAACATCATAAATTGTGACATTCATATTGAGTACTTATGTTGTCAAAACTAATAAGTTTAAAGAATATTGCTTATAGAGATAAAATACAGATAAAACCTAACGAAATACATTTATAAATCTATATACCATGCTTTAAAACAATTTTGCTGCAATTTGTGAAGTCACGCAGGCATGAGCTGCCCATTTTACTAAAACATTATCTCTAGAACCATCATGTTTGTATGAGCTAAGAAATGATTCCGAAAGATCTTAGCATGTAAAAAAGTACAGTAAAAGTAAATTTAAATATGAGCATGTTTGATGCTGCAAATGATGCATTAAAAGTCGTTTTAATGCGGCATAAATTTAAAATGACATGTTAATAATTAATACCATTGTATGATCTGTCGCAGTAGAAATGGAATAGTACATTGTAAAATCACCACTACAGGGATAGGCATGCTTAAAGGATGGAGTTACGAAAAACCGAACTTTTTGTAGTATTATCAATACATTATGCAATGCAATCTTACTTAAAGACACCACAAACATCATCAACAGTATGGTGACATACATTAAATACTTCTTTTATGTTGTTGTTATTTATGACACTTGGACAAGCGAAATTTGCTACCAACGAATATGCGAAATTAATTCAGTAGGGTGCGTCTTTCGTATAACCTGACCACTACGAAGGTTGAAAAAATGCCTTTGCTCTAAAACTCCTCCTATAGATGGCACCACCAGAGGATCCACTCTTCATTTTGACTTTGATCTGGAGGGGGAGGAAATCTTCTCTAAGCCATTACACTCATAGTAACTGCTGAATGATTTTTTAGAAAGATAATTTCTGTACAGTAAATGTAAAGGAATCGCAATTTATATATTATCTCTATTAAAACTGTACAAAAGCCTAATATTATCTTTATTATTTATCTATTAATAGATAATAACTGCGACCGACTACAGGACTTCCGATTCTACAGATTTAACAAACACGTATACTTTATATATTCGGTGGGTCTTTGTGTCATTGGGAATCGAATTATGTTCTTCCAAACAGAAGGCCGATGATCTAACCACTAGGCTGCCTCGGCCCGTTCTCCCTGTTGCCGTGGAAACAAAATATGTTGCACTGAAAATAATACATGTAGTTTTATATTTTATTGTTATATTAATTCTTCATTATTTATTATTTTAGGTACCAATCATATAATCTATCCTATTGTTCAGATAAGTTATACAATTTTCCCCAAAGTGTTAAAAGTTTATATAACTTGATATGTCTGTATAGTGTCTAAACAATAAACTTTATTTTGCTTAAAGTAAATAATTAAACAATGTTTACTTCCAAACCAACACATAGAAGTTTGAAAAACATAATATCAAAATCATCAACAGTTTCCAAATATGCATTTAAATGAAAGTTTTTTCCTTTGCGATACATTGTTGTTTACATTTTTGTTGAGTATACAAACGTTTCAAATATTCAGGAAATACATTACTTTTCTGCTTAATCGCCAGAATTTTAATAATTCTGAGGAAAATTAAAAAAAATTATATCAATCTTAGATTCTGAGAAGAATCATGTTTCAAATGGAATCTTACATTCCTTACACAACTTTATGAAAAATAAATATTTGATGTGTGAAAAAAATGTCTTCTTTCTATTCTACACAATTCTAGTTAAATGGATGGTTTCACATTTTCTGTTATCCATTGTTGCCTAAGATATTATTACAAGAGATAACAACCTAGAAAATTGAGATGGCGCTCCTATAAAATTAAAATAATCATGTCCAGAGTTAAAGAATGTGTTTAAAATAATAAAGAAAGATTTAGAAAATTTGAAGTAAAGGTTATTAACATTGACATGATACAACAATGAATAATTTAAGTTAATATAATTTCATTAAAACTTAATTTGTTTCATGATATGAAAATTACAAAATAATTAAAATATTTGTAGTTTTCATATCAAGACAATTTTATTTTATAATTGTAAATGTATTTAACAATTTCAATATTTAGAAAAATAACTTTTGTTAATATAAAATCGTATTAAAATTCCTTTATAATTCAATCATTTCCAAATTGTTTTTATGAATATATATATATATATATATATATATATATATATATTATATATATATATTATATGTATGTATATATATATATATATATATATATTATATATATATATATTATATGTATGTATATATATATATATATATATATATATATATATATATATATATATATATATATATATATATATATATATATATATATATATACATATATATATACTGAGCGTGAAAAATATTCGCACAGTACGACAATTGATTTAAAACAGATTCGTTCATAAATATTATAAATATAAATTCTATTTTAATTAATTAGAAATATACAATAAACCATGTTTTCATTAGTTTAATGCGAAATTTACACAAAAATAATTTTATACAGGAATAAATATTTACAAAACTGTTACAATCCAACATCTGGTGGTGTAAAAAGTATTCGTACAAAAAAAGAAATACAATTTTTTTTAAATTATATTTTGTAATTGGTTTAAGATGTAGTTAATTGATATCCTCTTGTATGTTACTTAAAAGATTCTTCCGTGGAAATTTTAATGTAGTAAGAAACTAGAAATTCTGTTGTGGGTCGTAAAAATAAAAAGACAAATGTTTCCGACAGAGAACTGATTTTAAAGGTCTGTAAAAATGGTAAATCGTATAAGATTTCTGATCTGGTTGGCGTTCAACTGTGCAGTCAATCACAAAAAAGTTTGCTGCCACTGGAACGCGGTTCAAAACAGTTCTCGTACTAGGCGACTATGTCTATTGACATCATCTGACAGACGGTTTCTGGTACGTTCATTAAAGAAGGATCCCAATATAAGTGCTCTTACATTAACATCAAAACTAAAGAACATGAGAACAGCAGTCTCCATACCTACAGTTCGAAATGCATGCAGAAATGAAGGTTTTCATGGCCGTGTTGCGAGACGAAAATTCTTTGTCAGTGAGAAGACTCAGAGCTGCGATTGTCTTTCGCCAAGAAATACGTTAATGAAAGTCCAGATTTCTGGAAAAAGATTATCTTTACAGACGAAAGTAAATACAATATATTTGGATCGGATGGGAGACGAATGGTATGGAGAAAGCGCAATACATAAATGCACCCTAAGAATTTAGTGCCAACAGTGAAACATGAGGGTGGAAGTCTGCTTGTTAGAGAGTGTATGAGTACTCCTGGGGTGGGCAAATTAGTCTTTATTAAAGGCATTATGAATTATCAACTTTTTATTGATATTTTAAACAATAATTTAGATCCTAGTGCAACAAAAGTGGTCTTGAATGGTGAATACGTTTTCATGCATGATAAAGACCCCAAGCACACAGTCCTAAACACAAGGCTCTGAATACTATATAATATCCTAAAGTTCATGAAAATTCCTCCTCAATCGCCAGACCTCAATCCCATCGAGAATTTATGGGGCGTTCTTGATAAAAATATTAGATTCAGACATATATTTCTAATAAAAATGATTTCGAATCAGTTCTTAATCAAGAATAGGACGTCATACCTAGCTCAATAACATCAAAATTGGTGGTGGAATCGATGCCAAAGAGATTCAAGGCAGTCATTCGCGAGCTAAAGGATATCCTACAAGGTATTAACTGAAATATTATGATTGTATTGGCCAATATAAGCCGATGTACCAATTCTTTTTACACCATGAGATGTTGGATTGTTTCAGTTTTGTAAATATTTATTCATGTATAAAATTATTTTTGCATAAATTTTACAAGAAATTAGTGAAAATATGTTCAATTATATATTTATAATTAATTAAAATTGAATTTATTTTTAAAATTTTTATGAACGGATCTCTTTTAAAGCAATTGTCGTACTGTATGAATATTTTTACACACACTGTAATTAAAATATAAAGTTGTAAGTACAAGACAAAGTAGAGGTTTGCTGATTTGGCTACATTAAAAAAATATTTGTTGATATTGTATTTACTGCCTTAAATTATATATATATATATATATATATATATATATATATATATATATATATATATATATATATATATATATATATATATATATATATAAAATTTAAGGCAGTAAATATATATATATATATATATATATATACATATATATATATACAAATTAATATATTTATGTATGTATATATATATATATATATATACACAAATTAATCTATGTGGTACATTTAGTTTTTCTGAAAGTGAATGAACTCGTGGACCTCGTTTAGTATACTCCTCGACGTGGAGATTAGTAACAGCAACAACATTGAGTTTAACTACGAAATTTCTATACCCCATTAAGTTAGTTTCTAAAATAAATATTTCAATTTTGAAACTACAGAAATACATAATTAATAATAGTTATAGAAATTTAGAAGAAAAGCGCATTCAGAATTAGCATTGTCTATTTAGAACCAAGGTTATCAAGACGTATGTTAATAACAGACGAAGACATTGCGAAATTGTAGAATTTAAATATATAATTTCTTTCAATTGTTTTGTTTCACTGCTAGCCAATAGGCGAAAAGCATTTAAAAACGATTTCCAAATGCGAAAGTATGAAAAATAATGCGCGCAATGGTCGTTCGGATGAGATATTTCCCAAGCGCGAGAGTGATGTAGAGGTACTGCATAGTAAAAACGAATTTCAGCAAGAAGTTTCGTTCCGCAAAGTGCACCTGTCTTCTGATTTACATAGGAAATTATTTCTCTCTGAATTTCGTGAATCCCATCTTTTTATGATAAAAACTGATAAACATGGAAACTGGTTTCTTTTAACATAATTTATATATATATATATATATATATATATATATATAACTATTTACTTTTAGTTAATATCAATATTAACTATTAAACTATAAACGTAGAATATATTTCGAATAAAAGATTAAGATTCGAATTACAGTAGCAGAATAAAATTGACTATAACTTTAAGTTTGTAAATTGGGAAATAATATAATTAAAATAACAAAAAAATAAAATCATAAAGTTATATATCCTAATGTTATAAATTGTAATACATAGAATTGCAATTTATAACTATGATTTGCGATTTTTCAATGCAATTTAGTTAAGAAATTAATGTATTAAATTTTTTTTAGGAGTGTTAATAATTATTGAAGTTTGATTTATTTTTAATTATGATATTTATATTAAATTATTGATTAAAATATTCATCAATTTTTTAATTTTTAAAGTACTTAAGGATTAATAATCAAATTTGTTTTAAATTATATTCAGTGAAAATGACTGATCTGTAATTACCAAAAACTAATTCTTATTTTAATTAACTATAGTTTATGATAATGAAATTAATGTTCGACAAAAAATGTCTTTTCAGAATATTGAAGTTACTGTACATGCAGAATAATATAAATAAAAAAGCAAATAGTAAAATTAAAAGTGCAAACTTTTGAATTTACAATTTATATGAAAGTAATAATTTCATTTCAAAGTTATTAGGTTTATTAATTTTTGATTATATTAATTTATTTAAATTTTTAAGTAATAATAAGAAATTGATTTGTGTTTTATCCTTAAGTATATAATGTAAAATAAGTTATTGGTTAACATAGAATATATTTATTTACTTATTTTAATCAGCAGCATAAAATTGCTTTGGAATAAAATATCGATGCTCAACATTACGATTTAATGAAAATAATAGTCTATTAATTGTGTGTTTAATTCAGACACACACAACTCAAATAAATTAATATTTAAGTATGAAACTGAAATTTAATTAATAATTGCAACAGGTAATATTCAATTTCATTTTCATTAGATGCTTTAATAAAAGTAGTTTATTTATACATTTATACATTTAATTACTTATTTAGTTTGATTTTTATGGAGATTAATCTAAAATGGAATATATATATATATATATATATATATATATATATATATGTACAGTTAGTCAATAAAGTCTGCGTACATCAAGAAAAGGTAATAAGTCTAAAAATATAAAAAGAAATTTTAAAGTTTTATTTTTTAAAAATTTAGTTTTAATAAGGGACTTTAAAATTATTTAACTGTAATATTTTCATATCTAATAATTTATGCACACAAATATTTAAGAGATAATTGGCCAGAGATTTAAACCAATAAAGTTTGCATGCAACGCAAAGGAGGCGTGGGATTTCTTATCTAACTTTTAAATTTCAAACTTGAGAATACAAAGAAGGTTACACTTTTAAGGTCATTGACTTCCAAAGCTAAATTTCACGTTGATTGGAAATTGTTATTTCTATTTTTTTTGACGAGAATGACAACCAATAAAGAAATTCCTTCAGTTACGAGACAACTTAATAATTTTTTTTTTTCTTTTTGAAAAAAATATTTTAGTGTCCTGCATTGAACGTGTTTTTGTCTTTCTCATCAGGCCACCAATCATAAATGCATTAAAAAGCAGATGGAAGAAATCCCAACTTAAATATTCAACACAACTTCAAAATTATAATTTTTAAATATTGCACACAACACTTCATTTACTTTTACCTGATCTAAATTAATTTCGCGTACCAAAACAGATATTTGAGAAAAGTGAAGTAAATAATAAATGTCGAGTCGAAGAATAATAATATTATTTTTAGAACTGCAATTTTTAAAGCAGTTGTGTACTCATTTCACTGATAATTTCATCTTCCGAGAGTTGATGACCTGGCCCACTGGTGTATTTTTAACCTATAATAACAATATATATTCGATTTGGAAAAAATAATTTAATAACAACAGAATGGATTCAGACTTGTTGATAAATATAGAAAATATAGAAGCTTAATAGAGAAAAAATAGCACGAAACCAATAAAATCAATAAAAAATGTATGAAAATTAAATTTTGAAATGAAATTTTGAGATTATTTGTATTTATTACAGATTTTATTGTTCATAAAACCTATAAGAAGATTGTTTTATGCTTCAAAATTAGATCCATTCACAAAATAAAATGGAACTAAATTTACTCATATTGATTTATTTTGAAAGAATTTGACAATTACTGATTTCAATATTCATTTTTTGACGATGTAAATTTCTTTGACTCAAGGACAATGAAATTTCGAATAAATTTAGGAAAATGTGGATTTGTTTTCTAAAGCTAATCTTTCGTATTATCTTTCCTAAAATAAACTTTAAAATTTACTTTAACTTTTTATTTAAATTTAAAAACTTTTACGCCGCAAGCATTAATCTAAATTAATTTATTCTATTTTCTATTTTGATTTCAAAACATATTTATTACACACATAAAATAACATTGATTCTATTTCTTTGCAATATATCCATAACCATTGCAAAGTAGAATTTGGAATTATGTTTCTAGTTTCTTTTAAATATTCCACAACAGTTTTTTTATTCTATAGAACAAATATGAATTTAAATTCTATTTAGATGAGACTTCCAGCTTCTAAATGCCAACCGATGGGTAAGCGGTTAAAATTTCTGACTTATAAAGTGTTGGTTCTGGGTTGGAATCCCGGTTCGGGCAAGGTTATTTCTTTCTCTATGTTTTTCTCTGCCCATTCGTCTCAGATGATGTGGGAATGTGGCTCACCTTCTAGTAGGTATGTGGTGTAGGTTATGTCACTCACTTTGTGCCCGGCCTTGTTGAGGCGAAGGATTAATCAACCAAGTAACCGCTGTTATTTAAAAGGATCTTCTAAAGTACTTTTTTTACAAATGTAGTTTGAAGAGAATGCCAAAACACACAAATCTTGCACGCTGTGTAACGTTGAGAATATTTAAGAAACGCTTAATTCTTTAATGAAACAGCAAATCAATTTATACTAATACAAATACTGCTTCGCTAACTTTAATAATCTTATTGGCAGAAATTTGCAATAGTGATCTATTGAATTTTGTATAAAAAATAGTGAAGATTTTCAGTAATTAACTCGCAATGAGATGAATTAACTGGAGTTCACAAACTTCAGTCTAGATGCAATTTCTTACATCACTAATTCAATGCAATTATACACGCCTAACTCAGTGCATATATAAATGTATATAGCAATTCTGATAAACTACAGACTACTGTGTCAAACGTATGTTTGTGTAGAAGTGAGTTAGAAAAAGTATTTCAAATAATTTTACTTTCAAGCTTCTTTAATTTCTGAAAAGGAAAAGGCATGATACTCAATAATTTCTTATTCTCAACCACATTAACCATAAAATTGTTGTTTCTTTCGTTTCAGTTGTAATCATATAATTACGGCACTTTTTCATAATTCTCATTAGTTTAAAATATCCATGACGTCATATAACGTTTCATCTACGTCACGTCGTATTGAAATAGCGTCGTAATTCCGAATTGCTGGCTAATTTGCTGCCAGCATTCAAATAACACTTTTCGAGTCGTAGAAAACAAGGCTAAGTTCATCATCGAATGCCAGAGTGTCACCGGCGATGAGAAAAAATCCCTTCATGATTTTTACCAACAATAAAAGAGTATTTTTTAATTATTATTTTTTCCGACTGTAAAAGTTTTTCAATTTTTGAAAATGACCTGTTGTTCCAAATAATTAGTTTTCAAATCTTTAGCGACTTTGCTTCCAAATGTGAACACGTTGACAATAGATGAGAAAAAAGCATAGTAAAAAAGACAAAACAAAGCATTCAATTTACGGTTAATTAAAATTGGAAGGATAATATAAGTTTTTTAGCTATAAAATTCGACACAGTATGAGAATATAATGTAACGAAAGTGCATTTGCTACAATTTCTGTTGCTTATTTGAGTCGAATGAGAAGTGGTCAGGTCTTTCGTTCAACAGCTCATGGATTCAATTCCCACTTCATCCTCGGAAATTTATATAGGTTCAGAGTCCACTCTTCAGACTCTTTGGGTCATGGTTTGACTTATCCTCGTGTGTAGGAAATGACTGTTGAACAACCAATCAAACAAACGCTTTCGTTATTTTATTTCAGGCATTACTTTTGTTTCTTCATTTAAGAAACTGGTGGCGACCAGTCACTGCTGCAATTGAAAGCTAATACAAATAATATGATAATGAAAAAATATCTGTACATTAGAAAATTATTTAAATGGTGAACACAGCAACAATGATTTTATAGATGAAAAAAAATTGTAAAAATTATGTATCAGCACGGTTTTGTTTCTTTGTTCGTCTGCTTTAAATTTTTTAGATGTCCCATTCACTGGGTGCCCCACTGTCACCACATTCGCCCCTTGTAGCGCTGAACAGATATATCATAAGTGCAGCTGGGCATTAGGAAAAATCTTTTAATCTTTGTCAGGCGACTGTGATTTACAGTTCAAAGTATCGTGACATCCACTTCTAAGGTGAGCACTGGACCCATGAATAGTTGAATGAAAGGAACCCATAAAAAATGTCACGATACATTTTCTTATATGAGATTGTGCTTCCCTTATAATACGCTTAACATACATTCATGCTTTTTAATAAGTTATATTAAATATATATTTTAAATTATGCCTTTTTAAGCTTTCGTTATATGATTATTTATTAAAAATTTAAGCAATCCCTCAAACCGAGAAACTGTTTTCTCCCATATTTTTCCAATGTCAAATGAAAGTTTTTTCGAATAATATAAACATGAATTGGGATTTCAGCACACTTTTGGGACTATAAGGGTAACAGGAAAAACATGTTCAGCTTATTTTCAAATTTAAGAAACAATGAAATGCCTAAACCATTTTTCAGGCAACTTGAGATAGTTATTTTGCTTCATTGTGCTATTTATATGATTCTTTACTTCTGAGTTTAGAATAGGTTAATTAATAAAAACTGTTTGAGCGAAATTAAGTATTATAATTGTTACTATACATTTGTGAAAATTATACAATAATTTTCAAACATACGTTGCATATTATTTATGAATTACTGACCCCTGCAATTACTTCATCACAAAGAAATGCAAATAACAAAAGGATATTTATTGAGGAAATAGATAACTGTGCAACATAAGAGATCAAATACCCAAAAAATTCCGAATCACTGATCCTTAGAAATCAGCATCAAAAGCAACCAATTTTCATAGTGATCGATTTTTTATGAGAAATCTATTTCACAACGATCATAAACCAGACAATTTCTGTAGGTCAGAGATCAGAAAGACATGCTGTATATTCTAGATATCTAAAATCTGTTATGACAAATAAACTTCGTAGAATAATGGTAACACGTGGTTGCTCTTTATCCGGTTGAAAAGATCTCACAAGGCTTAAATAAAGGATGGAACCGTTAGCCTTGACGCGAAAGAAATAAAAGAGCAAATATTCAATGTGACATAAATAAGAACCAGAACAGTGAGTATTAAGCGGTGCCTCATAGTGTCACTCAAGAGCAACATGGCGGTATTATATGCACAGCGGCTATAAACATTTGTTTCATTTCTCCAAACAGTCTTGCGACCGTTATTATGTTGTAAACAAAACAGGGATACTTTAATACTTTTCTAAAATGAAAAAAAAATGATAAATATTTGTTATAAAAATGTGAAAGTGAGATTACTGAAAAAATAGTTTTTTGATGCCATATGTATTTTCTAACTGTTAGAAATCGATGATAATTTTAACCATTAGAACTAAGTTCTTCCTTTTTTATGATAGTATTTAAAAAGGAAGAAGAATTCTTGAGTGGAATAATATACTGGTTAAATTAATTATATTATTATAAAAAAACTATATTGTGAGTTTGGATCAGCAATAGTTACGATTCAAATTTTCAAAATAAAATTATTCTTTATCTTAAGTTATGAGCAACATCTTAATGAAACTTGGATTCTACACTGCATACCCATTAGTTTCGACATCTGTGATTAAAGAAACAAACACAATTTATTCATACTGAATAGTTGATTGGGCTTCCATGGGAAATGATATTTTAAACCTCTGGGGCAGGCCTTTTCACTGGTGTTTGGATGGACAGTGGTATTTTCTGCCGCGCCTCTTGGAGAATACATGTAAGTTTTTTCACAGATTTTGAATGCTTGTTGCAGTTCTTAATTCAACGATCCATCTCACCTCAAAGAGTGTTTATAAGATAAAAGTCTGTACTCTGGTAATGCCAGCTCAATCGGTTCAAGCAATTATCAGCCTACTAATCCATGACGGACGTCGGAACATCACAAGAAATTTCGTCATCCTAGAAACAACAACGGTACAAGCCGAAAAATTGCTACAGTGTAAAAAGCACATTATTGTTTAAAGTAGTGAATCAGCAGTTGGCGTTTATGCTGCCATGATTGGGATTGAGGATTCATATCATAACAAACATCCTTAGACCATAATTTCATCTCTAAAAATGTGGATTCACCTCGCCAAAGAACCTGTTTTCTCTCATCTAAAGCCTACTTTCGACATGCCAAGACGACATCACGTCAACTGAGCATCGCGGTTTGATTTTTGCAATCAAAATCTTTTGAGGCAGCTCGACCATGGAAACCAAACATACAGAAATCATAAGTCCGTTTGCTTTAGTGCGGTTTCTCAGAATTTCTTCGGATAGCGTTTATTGATTCTTCTTTTTAGGGTCTTTCGAGTCGAAGCGTATTTTAACAATAACTACTCATCTTCCACTTCTTGATCGCAAAACTACTGCCAATTTTGGAATGTTTAACTCAGTAGATAAGTGTCTTAAAGATCGGTCACTTCTGTTGTTGTTACAAATCCCATCCAGAATAGCGAAGCTACACCAGATCAGTGAGCCCATGCACTCTCAAAAAATCAAGAAAAAGAAAGAGCTCTCCAAGGAACTCCTTCATCTAGAATTGAGTCACTCAAGTAAGTGTTGAGGGCTAGCCTCGTTGGAGTTGCACTTTTTACAGATAAGGAAATGCTTAATAGGATGGTCAAAGGATAAGCAATTGATGTGTCCACTAATAAATCTACTGATCGCAGTATGGTCAGATCAGGAACCCACAAAGCTTACGGCAGTACCAAGCATGAGCAGGGGGATGCCGCCAAGTATTTGAAATAGCATTTTTACCAGCAGAGTATAGTTCTGAGATCCAGATCTGGAGAAGAAGTAGAGGAAAAGCCTTCCTTCGCCAGTGCGTCAGCTCGCTCATTTCTGAACAAGCCTACATGAGAGGGATACTATGACAGGAGGGATACTACTTTTACGATATCCCTTAACAATGACCCCTCGCTCAAAGTCAGGGAGATCCTATACGTGACTTGCTGCACGATACTTAAGTACAGAAGATGAGACGTTGATCAAAACCGCAGATAATTCCATTCCATGGGTGCCCAAATACTAATTGGTAGATAGTGTATTACATTTAACTGTTCTCAATTTCTGATAAAAAAAATCGGCGATAGAATAATATATAACGCTTATATTTATACTGCTGAATAAAGTTAGACAAGTTTCACCGGTTGTAGCTACCAATGGAAAAATTATGCATATTTGACTTTCTTGAAAACTTGCTAGTTAGAAGAATATCAATATTTTCTTTTTACTTAACTTTATTCCAAACATTGTTTTGCCCCACGTAATTCAAATCATAAGATAGATACGCCGAAAGTAAATTTAATGAAGTGTAGCATGTTAAAATTCTGTCTATACTAAAGAAGATATTAAAATCCTTTCATCGACATTCCATCAGGAACCTACAGGGAGAAGAACATATATGTCACAATGCAATAATGATATTTTTGTGTAGAAAATCAATATATATATATATATATATATATATAATACCAAAATTTTTCAAAAATTTTACCTCGTACGTACCTTTAAACATCTATACGAAAAATATTTTTCAAAAATAAATGCACTATGGAAATTAAGAAAACGGGAGTAATTAAAGCACTACATATTGTTTCTCTATTCCAGTGATGACGTACGGATGATGATTTTAAAAGTGATAGAAACATCAACCTTTTCTTTCTTGAAGTGAGCAAAGTTCCGGTATAAACTACATCGCCGCAAAAGCGATTTTACATTAAATTCAGATAAATTATTTGTACTTTAAATTAAATACACTCGTTGTAATCAAAATTTCGATATGTAGCATAGATTATGTTATATGTTAGACGAAGACATAAAGTTTCACTTTATTCCGCACACAAATGGAATACACATACACACATATATATATACAGGGTGAGCCAAAATTTCGTTACAATTTTAAAAATTCATAAAAAAAAGAAGAAAGTTAGATAAAGAAATGCGGTTTGCAAGAAAGGGCTCTCAAGGTAGTCGGATTTTTTTTTTAGCAGCAAAAAAGTTTTAGTTAAAAAAGTCACCTATAGATGGCGCTGACATCGAGAGATTCAGCAGAATTATGCAAATTAATCTAGCTATAAAAGGCCGTGATATTCGAGAATTTCTCATACGCTTTCAGAATGTTATCATTACCCGATCGAGTATTGTTGGTGAAGTTGTTCTATTTGAACGGAGAGTCAGCAACTATTGCGTTGCGAAAATTTCGCAAGACGAAAAAACTAAAGACGAAGAAAGGCCCCATATCGTGTCCTGGAATAGTCAAGCTTGTCAAGAGGTTCGAGGAAACTGGCTCTTTGGAGGATCGGCCACGCAGTGGAAGACCCTCGTTGGCGGAGAGCCGAATTACTGCGGTGGAAACCACAATGAATGGTTTAGCGGCGGAATCGTCCATTGGGAGTAGCAGTGCTCGCGAAGCTGGAAGAATATTGGATGTGCCTCAATCATCGATTCGACGTATCCTCCACGGGATATTGCATCTATATCCCTACAAACTGCAATCACTGCAGGAGTTACAACCGGGAGACAGAGCTATGCGGGAATCATTTGCCGAGTGGTCTATGGCAAGAATCGAAAACGACCCTCAGGGGTTGTTCAACGTTTTCTGGACGGATGAGGCGCACTTCACACTACACGGGGTTGTCAACACCCATAACACTCGTATATGGGCAACATCTAATCCTCGTGAATACATGACAAAATCTCTGCATTCAGCCAAGTTGACAGTCTTGTGTGGCTTCACCTCATCTTTCATTGTCGGACCTTTTTTCTTTGAAGAACCGTGTCCCAGATTGGGCTGGAAAACGTGAACAGTAACCGCTAAGCGTTACCTCACTCTTTTGCGTGACAAAGTCGTGCCCGCATTAAATCAAAGAGGTCTGTTATCTGTAACAAACTTTATGCAGGATGGCGCACCACCACATTATGCCAATCCAGTAAAACGATTCCTTTTGAGTACCTTTGGTGAAGAGAGACTGATCAGCCGAGGTTGCAAGATCGCATGGCCTCCACGATCACCCGACCTCACTCCGGTCGACTTCTGGTTGTGGGGCTATTTGAAATCACGTGTGTATCGTTCATCTCCTTCAACATTGGCCGAACTCAAAGATTCCATCTGTCGTGAGGTTTCTGCAATTCATTCCGACATATTGCATTCAGCTGTAACGGGCGTTGCGAGTCGCCTTAGTTGTGTCGTAAAATGTACTGGAGATCATATTAAGCAACTGTTATTATCAGAATCAATGAATGGAGCGTACTGTTGTCTTTTTCATTGTGTTTCGCCATCTATAGGCGACTTTTTAAATAAAACTTTTTTTGCTGCAAAAAAAAAAAAAAAAAAAAAATCCGAATATTTTGTGAGCTTTTTCTTGCAAACCGCACTTCTTTATCTTATTTTCCTTCTTTTTTTAATTTTAAAATTGTAACGAACTTTCGGCTCACCCTGTATATAAATTACAAAATTTCATTTGCGTATGCATAGGTTAATATTTATTTTATTTTCTACCATTATAAATGTAACTAAATGGTGTGCTTTTGACAGGGCCACCAACAAGAAAATTGCTTAATTCTTTGGAGCCAAGCATCTTTTTTAATCAAAAATTATTTTGAGTCTCATTCGGGGAATTCTTTTGTTTTCCAAACATAGGAGAATCTTTCATCCCTATTTACTTGGTCCAAAATTCTTGAATCCCCGCTGAAGAAATACAAAAGGGTGGGACGGGACGGGAAGAAGAAAGAAATGGTGTAGGGAAGCGATAAATTAATCCGTTAATGGCAAACTTTTCTCCTGCGTTGGCCGCCAGCTATGCTTTCTTCCATTATATGTCGACTATTAATATCTTTCATGAAGAGATGGAGATTAAGTATTTGTTGTCATCGGCTTACACGATTGATTTTGATTGAATTATTATCGTTTTCAAATTACGATTTGTTCCAATGTATCAGATTTTTTTTCAATTTAACAGAATAAAATAATTGCACAACTAGGGAATGTGTTTTCACGTGTTTAGTACTTATAAAATGAAGGCATATTATTATTTTTTCATTTATATTTATTTACATTGCGTATCAAACAGTTTAATAAGTGTTGCTGTGAGACATTTTAACATGAATTTTGTCTTCTTATTGTCTGGACGGACGTTTTTAAAACTGATGAGATAGAAAGTAATTCCCATTTTAACACAGTATATTAGTTCTGCCTTGTTAGGAAACTCGTTTTACAAACATTTTCGTAAAAAGTGCTCATATGACCCCGTATAATGCTTTACGTACTAATGATTCACGTTAAACTTTTCTCGTTAAAGGGGTTTAAATCGAGTATTAAGGAAAAACTCTGTTATAAACGAAATGTGAGCGTTCTATCAAAATCAAACTAAGAACATTTAAAATAAAAAAAACTTATGCAAATTTAAATAAAAAAAACTTATGCAAATTTAAATTAAAAAAACTCTTAATATCAAATAAATCAAATCATTCGAAAAACAGTTTTATTGCATGTTTATTCGCTGTAGGAGCTGTCTCCAATAACGTTCAATCGTGACCTCTTTCTTTCAGCAGAATGTTCAAACATCAACAATATAATTTAATTTAATTGTATAACACTACAAGTGACAGAATGAGTAAGCGTACACGAAATGGATTATGAACTTTACAAATGATTATAAATTTCGAGGTACAGAAAAATAAGGTAGGGAAACAAAGCGTAATATGTGGATAAACATGCGTGATACGACGAGGGATATAAAATCGCGTTAGCGTCATAATAGTACCGTGTTATAGGGTGAATTACTGTATAGGTTAATCGTAAGGTAGAAAATTTTAGAAACACCCTCGCCTACCTACCTGCTAAGTTCCTTTTTCAGGCGACGCGAATGCAATATTTGCTCATTATGATTTACTCGTATAATAGTGCTTTTCAGATTGAAATGTTCTGGGTTCAATCCCTGTGAGCTTAGCAACGAAATAGCGATGTTGCGCTTATTCCTTCTGCGAGGACATCTGTCTGGATAGCTGCTTGAGAGTTTTCCGTGTTTCCCCCCTTTTGATACATAAGTATGGCCTGCTTTTTTGGAGAGTTCTTTAGGCAGGCAAATACGCAATGGTATTAAAATCCTTTAAGCAGCTTTTCAGCTGTCTTCTATGTATTTGGAAGGAAGATTCTTCCCTTAGATTATGGTATATTTGTAATTAAATAAAGGTTTTCAGAGCAAAAGGTCATCAGTTTTATCCCGATCACTGTGGAACAGTGTGAGATGCACTCACTCTCCATATCCTCTTGTAATGCAAGGCGATGTGGATGTCTTATGATACAGCTGTTAATCTATCCATGATATAATCGAACCACTCCAGCAGATTCACGTACAGAAAAATGCAGCATAACATCCATCGTCAATAGTTCCACAGAAATCGGAATTGAACCTGAGACCTTATATTTGGGTGATACGGATTATGGGAAGATTCTTTTTTTACATTTAAACAAATTATATATATATATATATATATATATATATATATATATATATATATATATATATATATATATATATATATATATATTAATATGCTCGTTTGTTGGGATCCTTTTTTCATCCTTTCAACAATATAAAGGACGAAAGTTTGTCGAACCGGCCGTTTAGTGTATATGCCATCTCTGAACTTGAAAGTGGTCTTCGTAATTTAGAAGCAAGGACAGAATATAAGACTTCAACCAAACTTGGCCCCTGGAGCTATTATTTCACAGGGTGTACATTGCAACTAAGATCTGTTTTACGTACTCCAGCCACCATGAGCGAACACGACGGATGTTCAATTGTGTCGGTATTCGAATTCACTACCTTTCGATATCAGCTCCAGTGTCTCAGTTGCTTCATGCCATTTTCCATTCTTATCAACAAAGGGAAG